>JAOCZM010000275.1:0-600000 GCA_026122235.1 Vinca minor
CATAATTTTCTATTTTATTTATCATCTCAAAAATTAAATGAAGCAAGGGGAAATCAAGGGCATGAATTATTAAACACTGTTAGCCCGTAGGGCAAAATATTCTATGTTGTTTTGATGATAACAAACCATTGTTAGTTCTAATGTTTGTGTGAGCATGTTCTTTGTAATATGATCCTTAGCACTCACATCAACATTGATGAAAATGGTAAGTTAGCTTCTGTGTAAACTTAAGGTATGTATATTACACACAAGTATGCTATTTTATGGCAATGAAGGAGGCAAAGAGGTTGGTTGGGAAATAAGGCTCTTCAAAGAGTCCCTAATGTATATGGCATAAGTAACTTAACACGCTAGTGCTTATGTTTCTCGCTCTATCTTGGTTTATCTTATAAGCACTTAGCTTTACACTTAATTGTTCTTATATCCTTTTGCCATGCTTCCTTGTACTTAAAATTGTCCATATCCTATCTAATTACATCAAAGTTTGACATAATCAAAAAAAGGGAGATTGTTAGCCCTAGTGGCGATCGAACTCGGTTTTTGATAATGGACAAACACTTGATGTTGTGTCTAATGTTTATATCTTTGTGATAGAATATCGAACTAATATCGAAGCTCTAAGTACTTCAATCAAGCCATGATCAAGATTCAAAGTCGTATTATTCAAGGCTCATCTTTCAAGATTGAAGATTTAGGTTTGGTTAGATTAGCTTTGTCGTTATAAGTCTTTATCTTATATAGCTCTAACCAAAGCTCTCATGAACATAAGCTCTACACTCAAGTCTTGCATGTTTTCATAAACACGTTTTCAAAAGGCTTAGTTTCAAAATGATCCTTACATGTGTTCTTATCTTAAAAGCCTTTGTTTTCTAAGTCTAAGTCCTTTAAAATGGTTTTCCAAGTGTTCTTACTTGTTACCTTTTAGGAAAACATTTTAGACTTCAAAAGACTTCAAAAGATTTCAAAACGTGTGAAAAATCACTGAAGTTCGGCCAACCGAGCTCAAGCTCTGATCAACCGAGCGTAAACCGAGAGCTAAACCGATCAGCCTTCGATCGACCAAGAGGCAAGTTCTGTCGATCTAAGCATGGGGCTCGGCCGACCGACCCTCGTAAGGTTGAACCGAAGTTTGGTTCGGTCATCCGAGGTGCTCTGAACGGTCAACCGAACTCGATTTTCAACCTATTTTGAAATGTATAAATACTCCAAAGCTAGAGAATCATTCTAAGACTTGCACATACATTTTACATTGATTTCTTATCAAGTCTAAACACCTACAAAGCAAAAACACTTGATCTCCATGATCTAATTCATTCAAAGGTGTTCTTTCAAAAAGCAAGACAAATAGTGGAATTCATATGTTCAAAAGAGCTTAAACATTCTTGTACTTCAAAGGTATATTTCTCACTTATAAGAGTGATCAACCTTTCTCTTTAAACATTCAATTCCCCTTTCTAAGTGATTGGGTAATTCTTGTAAAAGTCCTACTTAGTGCGGCAATTTGTAAAGTCCTACTTTGTGTGGGCAAGCTCTTAAAGTGAGTTTTTCATTGTGTGGTTGTGTTGTAAAACTCTTAGTGAGTTAGCCACATTTGTAAACATTCTTCTTAGTGAAGTTGTTTGAAATCCTCGATGCGGCTCAAGGTAGTGGACGTAGATTCTAAGTGAATCGAACCACTCTAAATCCTTTGTCTTGTTGATTGGGTTTTGCATTGCTTTTATTCTTCTTGCTCAAACTTCCAATAGCTTTGCAAAGAATCGAAAAAGCTTACAAGATTAGTTAAAACCCAATTCACCCCCTCTTGTGTTTTACAAACACTTTACTAGTTACAGAAGTAATATTCTCTGCTTAAGAGTTTGTTCATCTTTAGTAAATCATTTTTCGACCAACCGGTATTCCTTCTATTTCCAAACAGTCCTTTATGCACATCTGTTTTTAACCTAGCAAATCAGTAGATTATCTTTTCTACCATATGTGGTATTAAGTTGTTCTGCTAATGATGCTTGATTTTAGCTTTAAAATTTGGCCAGAAAATAGAGAACAAAATGATTATAAGCATGTTTACAGAAAATACCAAGAACAACAAAAAAACACATCAGTAAATAACTGTAGTAATAAATCTCGTACTCACAACCGTAATATTAATAATAGCAGTAGTAGTAGCAAAAATCATTATAAAATAAGAAAAAAGGAAAAAGCAAAAAGAAAAGAAGGGGGCACTGTTACGCTGAAGCAACGGCGTAGGCGGTGGTTCTGAAAGGAAGTCAGAAAATCAAAATAAAAATGTTTGCGAAATAAAATGAGTTTCAAAATCACTATCACACACTTCACTGGGGACTCACTGGGCTATTTATAGCTCACCCTTTCTCTGTTTTCTGTTTTAGTTCTTGCAGGATTGAGGGGATAAAACAAGAAAATTATGAGGTGTAAAATTGAACCAAGACAAAGAATTAAGTCAACGCTAGACACATAACCATATTAGAAGATTTTGGTATAAGAGTGCGCAGCGAAAGCTCGGGATTAGAAATCTGTACGTTGGGATTCAGTCAAAGACCGGAGTCAACTTAGAAGCCATAGAATAGAATATGGAATATTTTAGAAAAAAATTATCCACTTGTAATTTATATTGTGAAAGATAGAACCCAGTGCCGAGAGGCACGCGGCGTACCCGACCCGAGAGGGACGGGGCGTCACAATAATACTATCCCATAGTTTTAGGTTCTTACTCGTGATAGATCCTGGTAGAGGCGGGTCACTTTATTTCCGCTGCACAATGTGATTCGACCCGTTTATTCCTCTAACATTAACTCCTATTGACCGAATCAAGTGAACTTAAGCTATTGTCTGACTCGTATTTCAGAAGATTAGGTATCAACTTTCAAGCTAAGTAAGCTTTGGCAATGTCTCGCGACCTCGAATGTCGGGTCAAGTCGAACCCAGTACGGGACTGAGGATACGCGGATCAAGTACTTATGAAAACTCAAGACAGATCGGGAAGCTCACGGCAAAAACCCGCCGCGCGCCGTGGTTTTAATTTTAAAGAGTCTTCCGTAATGCGTAGCTGTTACATGAAAACTAAGCCGAATGTATCCGAGCCATCGCATCACTTAAAAATTCGCTAATTTAGATTCGTAGTGGACCTTCCCTGGTCGAATCGACTGAAAATTACAGAAACGAGTTTGGGGGTACTCGTTGTACTGGAGTTTAACTCAGCTTTACCCTCGGTAGTCAACTTCCCGAAAAGCTTGTCTCCAATATCCTAAACATTATGATTCTTTACCGATAAGGTTTTAATACAAAGTTGAAATTTTTAGAATTTTTTTTCCCGCTTTTTTTTAGTATGTTTGATTTGTTTTTGTGACATTGTTATTGATCTTATGTAGCTATTTCGCAAGCTGGGGTTTGAAATGAATGATGTGTTTTTGCATATGAAATTGATTGAGCAAGCTGCGAATGGAGAATCATCCAAACTATAATGATACAAGAAGCATCCGATGATGAAGTTAATGGATCGGTTTTTAGGTTAACATTTTTTGGTAATTCTTCAATTTCATGGCTCGCAATGTCGGGTTCGGCTCGATAGTGCTTCAATTTGTTGTAAGAAGATTCGGATCTTTCGAGAGAAAAGTGGTTCACTTTAGGAAGGGTTTTGTATGGGCTTAGCCTAGTTTCTCCGAGCTCACCATAACATGGCACCCTGAAAAGTGGGACAAACATTTTTGTCCATAACGGAAGTCTCACTTCGCCCCGGTCCATAACTGAGTCGGGACTTCCGCTCGGGCCGACGTGGCGCTTTTTCCCACGCCAGCAGGCCACGGGTCCGTAACGGAAGTCCCACTTCCGCTATAGACCCGTGACCAAGCTGGGACTTCCGTTATGGTCCTCGACAAAAAATACCCTACGAAAAACCCTAACTTTTGTCCGTGACTTTGAGGACGGAATTCCCACTTCCGTCCTCAACTTCCACCCACTCATAGCTGCGGGTAGTCACTTCTCACTTTTGCTTTTTTTACCCAAAAAAAATTTCTGAACGGTTTTGGCAATTTCGTGCGCATTTTTGACCGGTTTTCAAAGACTTGTCCAATAAGAAAATTAATTTTACAATTTCCAAACACATCTATAAATACCCCTCCAAACCTCTCCACAACATACAACCTTCTCAAACCCTTAAAAACCCTATCCTCCGTATTACTAGCTTTGAAAATGAATAGCGAAATGAATCCCGTCCTGGAAGAGTATTTCGGATACCAATTTAGAATTGCGGTCTGAAATCAAACCGATGGAAAAAATGGTAGTATTGTATTTAGTAATGAGTAATGTTTTATTGTATGAAATGTGTTTAGCTATCTAACTCATAATTTTGGATTTGTAGCGTCTTCCATCGAAGTACACAAGTTGGTTGGAGCAAACTGGTCTCGGGTTAGCTAGTTGTGTGTACCTGAAGGATGACCATGGGAATCAATGGTGCGTCTATGTAACCAAAATAGATGACACCTACTACCTGAGACGGAGGATTGCAACAATTTTTGCGTGACAACAATCTTCGTCCCCACAAATAAAGTTCATTTTATACCATCTCCAGGAATCTATTAGATATTTATGTTAAGTGAGGGCCCCGGGATAGGTTACCCGAAGGGCGAATTATCGTATCCCCTCGGGACGGGCATTTTTTCCCAAGCAGAGTTTTCGAATAGACATTTACAAAACATATTTCGGGAACTTTCCAAACCTAAGACGTTAAGTAATATTAAAATTTTAGTAATAAAATCGCTCATTTTACATTTATGTGTTGTAATGTTGTTTCCCGTGCACGATGGATATGTCCGCATTACATGCAATGGCGTGTTAGAATGCAGCTTTGAATCCCCAAGTACTACGCATGCGCAACCTTCACGGTGAACAAATTGACACCGCAAGTGACTAGAGACGAAGGTCACGATCACTATTATTTTTTGTGGGTGGGATGAGTTTGTTGTGTTTTCTAGATTACACCCGGGTGACCATGTAAAAATTCATCCACCTTACGATATCCTTGATTACAGTAGTCGGAATGATGATTTTTTTCGATTTATTACGTCAACTTTAATAATATGTAATTGAAATGTAAGATGTTCGATGAAATTGAATGGAAAAAATCGAGCACATTCACAACAATTTTATAAATTCTAAACTATTACAATTCGGAAATTTAAATACAATTACTCGTGGAGAGGGTGAGGGGTGGTTGCTTTGGAGATGTGCTAACATGGGGGCAAGTCTTCCGGTTGTGACCGACTCGCTTACAAAGTGGGCCGCACTTATTTTCCCTTTCGAGTGCCCCCCTGCTCTCTCGTGTCCATAGGCATTTGTATCTCCGCCTCGAGGTCGACCCACCTCGCGTAGCTTTCATGTTAGGGTGGGTGATATGTCAAATCAAAAGGGGGATCTCCAATGAACTGGGATCGGGTATAGGATATAAAATAGACTTGTAAGTATTCCTATAATGTTCGAGAGAATAGACAGGGGTGGATGAATCGAGAAGCATTCTCGCATTATCGATTTGGACACTAGCAATGACACGAGAGCATGGAACCGAATAAGCGGCCCACTTATCACAGCCTACACCCTACGAACCCGATAAGTTGACCGTGTACGCTTTTTCCACCTCGCCCGGTCCCTCTATGCTCGGGACATGACCCTATAGATACCTCGGGTCCATGTGGTGTCGCTTTACATGCAAAGAGTTGCTCGCATTTTGTTCGTACGCGAAATACCGCTCCCATATCCTCTTAGGGAAAGGCGTTTACAACCATTTACGTCTTGTCAGTGTTTGTCAAAATAATGTACAAGTTTAAAAAATATCATATCCACGAGCGCTTTCAAAGGCAACGCTCTAGATCGGGTTTAGAACGCTATTAAGCGCTCTCGACATGTTTGTAGTCATGCAACCGAAACGCATTCCCCCGTCGTATGCCAAAGTCCACAACTCTTTGGGTTGCTGCATTAACCAGCTAAACGCATCCTCATCTTTTTTTGTTTTATACGCTCTAGATAAAAAATCGCACTTAACCTTTTTTCAGTTTGGCTTGCAGCGAATCCACACATAATCTTTCAATTCTTTGTTTTTTTGCATTAGTGTGGAAATTGGACTCAGTAATGCCTAAGGCGATGTCGGTGCATCGCCTTTGGGGGTTGCCATCCCGGGAGGATTGCCACGACACTAAGAATGCCGCGCATGACGATCGCCGATAAGACACACTTGAAGCGTCTTTGACAACATGTTCCCTCAAGTGTCTAAGGAACCACGTCCCAAGTCAAAGATGATTCCGAATCGACCAACACAAAAGCGAGGGGTAAAATTTGGTTGTTAGCATCCGAGTGCTTGCGAAACCGGGGAGAGTCCCTTTATAATTCCCCCTAAGCGTGTGTCCCATCAATCGAAATTATGGGCTAGCACCACTGGGTAACCGTCAACCAACGGTTTAAAAGTCCAAAACAATGACTCGAACACCTTGGGCCCATTATCGGTTTCTCGAGGGTGGTAGAGAAATTTGACTATCATACCCGGGTTTGAATCATTTAGTGCCCTGGATATAATGCGGCATAGACTGAAAAGTTGATTGCAAGTACCAAAAAGTGTTTCTATAGCATTTCTGCGGGCATACCAAGCTTTTCTATAGTACAAGTCAAATTCATATCGAGTGGTACAAGCAGCCCTAATTAATTTAACAGATATTTCAGGATCACCTGAACAAGGTGTAGAATTTTTACCCCGATGTAGTTTGGAGGACATGTTGCGTTTTTTTGTTCCGGACCATCAAGTCAGTAGTGGTCCCTGGTTAAGCTTTGTAACTTTCCACATTCCATCCACCCTGCTATGATTTACGCGAACGTACCAACTGCATCGGGCATTTTTGGTTGAATTTCTACACACCCCGCTGAACCATTGTTTGTTGCTCCTCTCTCTCTTTTCCATTCCTTTAATGCCACCTTGTCATGCCACACGTTCACAGTCAACATTGCCTCGCGTTTATCCTTGAATTGCATCCCCAAGCATATTTCGGGAATATTGGGATTCCATGTTTTAATTTTTTGTCCCCGTATGTGATTCTAGGTACTGGTTCCATGGAACCCATAGCATTCCAACAGGCAAAATTTGCATAGTTACCGTACGATGGAACATTCTATTCTGGAATGGCCGCGGCGATAGTAGAGGGAGTCGGTTCAAGCTCTTGTACCGCCTCTTCAGTCATTAGTCCACCGGTTTGTTGTTGGATTTCGGGGTTGGCATCTTCCGCTACCCCCTCTGCGTCTTCCTCGACCCCGTCGTCCTCGTGGTCTCCGGCACTATCGTCGGCGAAGTCGTCTTCCGTTTTCGGAACGCCGTCAATGTCGGATATTGGACCCAAAGAATCCATGACCGAATTATCGGTACAGGGTTCGTAAGTAGATGGTAGGGGCATATTTGGTAATGGATTTGGCTCCGAAAAAAATGGTTCCGGAACAAAATGTGGCTCCGGTGCAAAGTGTGTTGTCGGTATTACAAAGCTATCTGCATGTCTCTGCACAGGTTCCAACAGGGCACCAACATGAATCCCTTGGAGTTTGAAATCCGTTTGGATTCCCCACAAACTGTCTAAACCTTCTTCCTCGTTAAGGTTTACAACATCGTACGCCGCCATGTTGAACGTCGTCATGAAGAATGGACAGATCATTATTAGCCGAACATTGACAGTAGAAAGCTCGACTCCTTTGCGGCGACATATTCTATGGCAAAGTTGTCTGAATGAAATCCTTTGTATAACTTCAAAACTTTTTTCGCTAGGCTCGGCGAAACGGGGGTAACCCCCATTTTCGTAAACTATATTGTGGTCGAAATGTAAATACAATCTCATTGGACATTCGAGTGCCATTTTTAAGCAAAACGAAATAAGGGGTTGAGGAAATATGAGGGTGTTTAGACCAAATAATTTGGAAAATGGTGTTTGGAGTATGAAAAATGGATGGGAGGGTATTCAATTTTATAGAGAATTTTGCAGCAAATGGGCAAAGCCACTGCCGCCAAAAATTGTACATTTGGTCCCCCGCGCATTTTGAGGACGGAATTGCCACTTCCGTCCTCAAATTGCAGGCTATTGTCACTTCTCACTTTTGCTTTATTGCCCGAAAATCCCAAATGGTTTCTTGCAGTTTCGTTCGCATTACTGACCAATTTTAGGAGACCTGTCCAATTTGAAATCTTAATTTTAGAATTTCATACTAAATCTATAACTAACACCTCAAAAACCTCTCACCTTGTCCTACTAATTTTTTCCATACGTGTTCATATTATAATTATTAGTTTCAATGTTTTTTTAAATATTGTTCATTTTCGAACTTTCAAAAATCAAAAAAGCCCGACAATTCCATTAACTTCATACAAATAAATTTACATCGAACATTAAAAAAATACAAAGTCCCTAAGTTAGTCAAACCCTAATTATTTCGAAACTTAAAGCTCAATCATTTTCCAAGTCCTATCATTGTGCTGGACGATGCATCCGACATCGGGTATTCGGGGGAGCCTCCACACTTACCTCTTCGAGAGATGTTGAACATTGTCGACTTCAGTCCCACAAATCCTCTTCCTTCATGCCCAAAAATATGGCAGAGAAGGATAAATAAAAAATTCGCCACTTCTTACGTACCGCTTGGCCCTTGGATTAGCCTAAATTAGAGTTATATAAAAAAAACATTTAGTTATGTAAATATACGATTAATACGAGTGTGCCTTAATTACACGCAACTTACCGCAACGTATTCCGCCCATCGGGCCTCAGCGACCATCCAAGTCAACAATGTTCGTCCCTTCCGTCGTACTTGAACCATGATTTGTGGGTGAGCGCTTGAAATCCCAAAACCGCCTACGCAGTTTTGCTGAGACTGCGTCGATCATCGTAGCTGTGAATTGTCCCCGGTCACGGAATTAATTCAGTAAACAATTTCATTGTAGCAATCGGACAATGTTTTTCTCGAGGGTAACCACTGTAGATCGAAATCATAACAAATTTCTATTAAAATCTCCTCGTATTCGACTGGCCATTCTCTAGTAAAATCAACATCCCTGAATTTTTTACTCATTTATTTTTGCATAAATTTGGAAAAGTTGGCCATTACGGAGGATATGGTTTTTGTAAAATTAACAAATAATATCAAAGATAGTATTAAGGATGATACGGTTTTTTATGGGTTTGAGAATTGTGGAGAGGTTTGGAGGGGTATTTATAGATTTGGTGGGAAATTGTAAAATTTATTTCCGAATTGGACAAGTCTCTGAAAACCGGTCACAAATGCGCACGAAATTGCAAAAACCGTTCGGAAATATTTTTTTGGGTCAAAAAAGCAAAAGTGAGAAGTGACTACACTGCAAATTGTCTGGAGGTTGAGGACGGAAGTGGCAATTCCGTCCTCAAAGTCACGGGGCAAAATTAGGGTTTTCGTAGGGTATTTTTTGTCGGGGACCATATCGGAGTCCCCACTTCGCTCCCGGATCCCATACGGAGTGGGACTTACGCTTCCGGACCCGTGGCAACGTTAGCTGAAACGAAGTCCCCACTTCAGCTATGGGACCCGGACGAAAGTGGGAGCTTACGTTATGGACAAAAATGTTTGTCCCCACTTTTTCCGTCGTAGTGTCATGATTGAACTCGAGAAACCCAGGGCAAGCCCATGCAAACCCCCCTTTAGGAATTGTTATGAGTATGGGCCGTTTAATGCAGTTAATGGATATTGGGCCTTTAATCAAAATTCTCCTTATTGCGATTAGGATGAATCCAGTTCTTGTCTATTTTCTGTTGCACTGAGCCACTGGCCACTATCACCACATTTTCGTGGCCTTACCAATGGCCGACCCCTTTAATTCCATGGGCCTAGATAGCACCAATGTCCAGTTCCTGTCATTTTTTTAAGGCAGTTAACTATGGCTGTGATTTACAATTTACTTGCAAGGATGATAACTATCACCTTTCGCGGGATCGAAAAGGTGGTCACGGTTTATGAAATTGACCTGCAGGGAATTTTCATCAATCACGGTTGTTTCTGTTTAATCAGCCAGGACTCTATTGTTGTTTCATCGATTATGGCTCGGAACAATTTTGATTTTTACCAGCGGGTCCATGCTTCGAAGAGGACAAAATCCAAACCAACGGAGACCATTCGGCTCAATATACTGAATAACCCAGAGCAGGTGACTGAAGCGCGGCCAATTGTCCCGTACGAGGGCCATGCGTGGAAAGAGCCGCTTCTATGGTTGAGGGGGAATCGAAAAAAATGGCGGATTTGGGACGGAAAATTGATGTTGCAAAGCTCGAATCGACTCGGATCAAGGCCTTTAAGGGGCACCCGGGAGCTGGTTTGTTTGGAGCACATAAGGCGTTGAGGAAGAGGGGGCCTGAACGGAGGTCGCCTGCATAAACAAATCCGGAGGTGGACATGCGGGCACCCATAAAGGGATGTCGGGTTGGGAAGGAGATGCGTGTGGTGGAGGGATCTGGAAACAATCAAACAATGCTAATGGGTTTGTTGATTTCTTTAAACCACATGGTGCAAGCCAGAGTAAATATAAGGCCCACTTTGAGACTTCATTTGGGCAGTTTGAAATTGGGCTAGATATTGATAGTTCATTCCCTAGTTGGGCCCAAGTTAGCCTGAACTTGGTAGGGCCACTTAGACAAGATGCGGCTGGGTTAGGGGATTGGGCGGATCGGGCCTCGGATTCCCTAACTGATGGGTCGGGGTGCTGTGGGGTTATTGTATTGGGCCATGGATTTACCACAACATGCCTGGTTCCTAATGGGCCATTTAATTTTATGGGCTTGTTTGGTACAAAATATTGTTGATTTGGCTAGACCTGTCAAAGCTGGCATTTTTCTTGAAAATTTAGACATTGTAGCTAAAAATGAGATTTTTTTGAAGCATTCTCCTATTTCAAATCAGGACGGTTTCTCTTTGATTAATGATGTAATGCCGGTTTTGGATACAGACGGAGACCCAGATACAAACTCCCAATTTGGAAGCACAAGTTTGATGACGATGACAAGGCGGAGGCCGCAAGTCGGCCCTGCCAAGGTGCATGAGTTGTTTTATTTGAAATTATCCGGGTCGTATAACTTCCGAACAATTCAATACTTGATGCGCTACTCATAATGACTTGTTTTTCTAATAATTTTTTTTTCCATAATAAAGTCGTTTATGAATTCATGATTGAGAGTAGAAGTTATGTCCGTCTCTCAGCGTGGTCATTGCTAACTACCCAATATAGTTTTCAGCTGATCTCCCCTCCTAATTTTATGTGTTTTGAAAGTTTGCAGACAAGAACTCCTACAAGTATGGAAGAACTATGGTTTGAACGTGACCCTAATTTTGTTTTTTTTTTTTATAGAGTCTGTTTGTAAGGGTATAGTAATGCGTATCTTAGGGAATATGTATTTATAATTTTCTATGACCACAAGTCAAATAATGATTTGGCTCATTTATTGACTGGTCATTTTTTGAGGCTTGACGTCTCATTTCAAATAGTAGGATCCTCGAAATTGAACCTCATGTTAAAAAAAAAGTCTAGGCTTGGTTTTTGTATTGTAACACCTGTAATTTAGAACTCATGTTTCTTCATGATGTCCCCATTTCTTTGTTAAATTTTGATATTTTCTTCATCTCAATTTTTTATATTGGAATTATTTCAATATGCTAATTTGATTGAGATAAAAAAAACTTGAAAATTAAGGTATACCTAGATTGAGTTTAGTTTGTCTTAAAACTCAAATTGAGGTACAAATTGACTTTTGATTGAGTTTGAAAATAAAACTTCAGCATTATATCACTTAAATCTAGTTTAAATTTGAAATTAGTTTAATAGGAAATCAGAATCCCAATTTAAGACCCAATCCAAACAGACATTTAATAATTTATGCGAGAATGTACTTTGTTTTTTTAAAGCTGGGACACTCTACTTGGAAATGGGATTTTATATTTTGATGGAATGAATTATTGGATATTTTAACCCTTAAAAAATTAAATTTTAATACTTTTGAATAGTCCAAGTCCAAGGACGAAAATAGATTAAAAAAATGTTCAAAGATGAAACGAAATAAATAGATGGTAGTAAAAAATTGAGTACGAATATGATCTTCCAAAAGGAACATTTAGAAGGACTATTATCTTTAACTCCTCTGGGCAATTTGTTGGAATTGTCATATTTTTTACCGTTGATGAGGGTTCGATTCTCACGGTGGATATTGATTTTCGTGGGTCACACTACTAGTCAATCGCAGAGCATACCCGAATTAGTCACCACGTTGACAGTAAACACCCATTTCGAAGTTAACCAAAAAGAAAAAAGGGACTATTATCTTTCCATTTATAAACAACCAAATAAAATGGTAATTTCACCAATTAATGCCAATCGTATTTAACAAAGGTTACTCTGCTCTAAAAGTTTCCTATAGTTAACAAAATTATCCAATGAGTTAACTGTAAACAGTAACATTAACAGTAATCCAACAAACCTTCTAGATGATTCATGTCATCATACCTGAATAAACGACGTCGTCAGAGCATAGATACTTTTTTTTTTTAGCGCCCGAAGGCGATTGCCCCCGGAGGGGAAGAGTGGAGAGTACCCTAGATAGGGAAGATTGAAACATGCCCCATGCCTGGGGAGGGAAGATAAGCCTCATAAGGAGGAGAAATTATTTGCCCCATTATGAGGAGATATAGGAATTGAACACCGAACCTTCGCCCCGTGTTCGGATAGCCTTACCACTTGAGCTACCCGATTCCCATCAGAGCATAGATACCTACTCCACGATGTCGTTTCCCATTTTCTTCGTAATTGTCCTTTCTTTTACATGGCCACTATTCCCACACCCCCCTTGCCTTTTTAACACCCCCAATCCCCATAATTTTTTTTCTCCTTCTCTCTCCTAAACCTTCTCTCTATATTAAATTGCTGCCGCCACCGGCTGCCACCGCCGCCGGAACACCCACCGGACCTCCTGACACCGGATTCCGGCTTTTTGCATTTTTGAACTTTTTAGACTAGATTCACCACAAAATATCAATTTGAAAAATTTTGGAGCAAAAAAAAAAATCCGACAAGATTCTGGCAAAATGGACTCCGACGATTGTGGTTATTTTAGAAGACATTGATTTTGAGGTAATAATAATTATTATTAATTTGTTCTTTTTGTCCTTAATAATTTTTTTTTGGATAAAAATACATGTTTAAACTGATAAAATACGAAAAAAATAGTCCGCAACTGAGAAAACAACACCGAAAAAGAGTCTGGAAACACGCCTGCATTTTTACACGCGGTTTTCCCTAAAATCGCCTGCGTTTTTACACACGGTTTTCCCAAAAACCGCCTGCGTTTTTACACACGGTTTTCCCTAAAACTGCCTGCGTTTTCACACACGGTTTTCCCTAAAACCGCCTGCGTTATTACACGCGGTTTTCCCTAAACATATTTTCACAATTTACTTTTTAATACTAAGTAATTACAAAATTAATTGCAACACACAATTGGCACCAAAAAATATTTCATAATATTCTAAATAATACAGAATATCAAAAGATTTTTTATTTTAAAAACTCATACATTTTTTAAAATAAAAGTTTTCATAAATTCGAAATATTATTTAAG
Source organism: Vinca minor (assembly GCA_026122235.1). NCBI lineage: Eukaryota > Viridiplantae > Streptophyta > Magnoliopsida > Gentianales > Apocynaceae > Vinca > Vinca minor. The sequence goes on from JAOCZM010000275.1 coordinate 13,659, forward strand.
GAATATTTCATAAACTCATACATTGTATTTAGGTATTATCACTTACGATATGTAATAACCCATTAAAATTTCAAAAAAATCACAAGTTTAAAAAATTTACATTTTTTAAAAAGTTTAAATGACCTCGACGTCAATTTGTATCAGTATATTGTTTTAATTTTCGTCACTTGATTTACTAAAAATTAGACCAAGTATATGAATGTTGATTGTTATTTTTTGTAACATTTATTTTTAATAGTTTATATGACACTTAATAGTAAAACTTTTATTTTTTTGAGAATTGTAAAATTTTAGACTTGTAATTTGTTTGATATTTTGATGAGTTATCACATACCATACCCTAAGTGTTAAAACCTAAATACAAAGAAAATACTTGGTATTTTATTTGCACTTAATTTTTATTGCAATACCCCTAAAAAAATATTTAGGATTTTCTAAAAAAAATTAAATTTTTTTTTTTAAGACCCGCGTGTAAAATTACACGCGGAAAACCCTAAAACCGCCTGCGTTTTTACACACGGTTCTCCCTAAAACCGCCTACGTGTTTACACGCGGTTGACCAGCCACCCGCCTGCGTGTTTACACGCGACTTTTTCCCAGTATATTTTTTGGTGCTATTTTCTCAGTTTCGGACTATTTTTTTCGCATTTTATCAGTTTAAACATGTATTTTTACCCAAAAAAATTTACTAACAACAAAAAACACAATATAATAATTATTATTATTTATCTCAAAATCAACGTCTTCTAAATAGCCACAATCGTCGGAGTCCATTTTGCCGGAATCTTGTTGGAATTTTTTTTTGCCTCCAAACTTTTTGAAATTGATATTTTGTGGTGGATCTAGTCCAATAAGTTCGAAAAACCAAAAAAAAAAAAAAATGGCCGGAATCCGGTGAAAGGTGGTCCGGTTGGTGTTCCGGGAGGCGGCGGCGGACAGGGGCAGAAATTTTAGGAGGGATAGAGGGTTGAGAACATTTATTGGGGAGAGAGAGAAGAGAGAGAGGGAGGAAAAAAATTATGGGGATTAGGGGTGTTAAAAAGGCAAGGAGGGAGTGTCTTTTTTACTTGACCCTTCTTTTATCTCCTTTCTCATTTATCTCTCTCTCTCTCTACAGAGAGACATGTACCGATCTCTCCTCAGGAAAGGGCCATTTTTCTTACCACCTGTCCCTCTTTGCTCAAAACCCTAGAAAGTCCCTCCACCCTCTAAATATCCCAATCTCCTCCAGAATTCTCATACAAGTTTCTAGCAGAAAATATCATCTTCTCTCTCTTGCCACAGATTCCTAACTTTTCCAGCTCGAATCGGTACGTTATCTAACCTTTCTGATATGCTTTAATTCCATCGATTAATCTTCTTTACTTCGTATAGCATATTTAGAATCAAAATCAACCGAAAATGACACTATTTACAAGGCTAAGATTTATTCTTGCTGTTATTTCTCCGATCGTTATTGGAATTTTGCTTTCGAAATCATCCGATCTTCATTTTCTGCTTATTTGTTTGATTGTAATTGCGATTTTATTGATTTCGATGGGAATTCGCGGAGTTTTCAGCAGCTTGTTGCACTATATGCTTCCTAGAAAGAGACCTGTTGAAGGTGAGGCAGTTGATCGTGATAAGATTGAGATAAGTAGCAGTAGCGGTTGCAATAACGAGAGCGGAGCACTCAAGAAGCAGCGGATCGGAGGTTTCATTTCTTCCACGTCTGAGGAGAAAACTAGTGGCGGCGGTGAAGTACAAAACAGCGGTGGTGTTGAATTAGGGAGTTCAAGTAACGGTAAGGAGAACTCTGAACGGTCTGTAACCGAGATGGCGTTTGATGATGGTACTCCGCGTGATATTGATGAGGATCTCCACAGTCGCCAGCTTGCTGTGTACGGACGCGAGACTATGCGACGGCTGTTTGCCTCGAATGTTCTGATTTCTGGTATTCAAGGACTTGGTGCCGAGATCGGTAAGATTTTGTGTTCCGGAATGGTTTTATTTGCATTCTCCACAAAAATCATGTGAAAATGTTATTCTGATGGTTGTCTTAAAGAATATAGTGTATTCTAATGATTTTGATGATTTCATAATCTAGAGTTAGACTATTTTTTTCTAAATCTATTAAATTTTGAGTTGCATTAGCTAGTGTCAGTCTATTTTCCCAAATCTATTTATATTGGAGTAGTAAGTGCAAGTATATCTGCATTTACTGTGAGTTTATACGCTAGTAGATTTCTCTAGATTTTGTTTTAATAGGTATTTTGTGTTTTCCATTGGTGTCATAGTAAGTGCATGTATTTTGTTTTAATGATCAGAGTTACATATGATTATTTAAGTTACTCATGTTCTGTTACTATCACCTGTTTCTGTTTGACTCAAAATTCGCTCGAGTATATGGTATCCAATTGGTAGTAGTGGGTTGAAGAACTAGTCACCTATTATTGTATGTGCTTTAGAATTATCCTGGAGAATATTGTTTGAGAATACTCTCAGTTTGAGTCCTAGAGATCACGATTCAGATAAACATAAATTACAATGAAATTTTGCTTTTGGTCCAACTGCTTCTGGAGTGTGCTGGCTGGAAAACTATGGACGAATTTGGGCAGTAATTCTCAATCTTTAATCAATTGCAGCAAAGAACCTTGTGCTTGCGGGTGTGAAGTCTGTGACACTGCATGATGAAGGCTTAGTGGAGTTATGGGATCTGTCTAGCAATTTTGTCTTCACAGAGAAAGATGTTGGTAAAAACAGGGCTCTTGCTTCTCTGCCAAAGCTACAAGAACTCAACAATGCGGTGGTGGTTACAGCTCTGACTACAAAATTGACTAAGGAACAGCTTTCTGATTTCCAGGTGATTTCTTCCATCTCTGGTAATCATTATGCCTTTTCTGTTTGCCCATATAGAAATCCTTCTTCACTTTGTATAGCAATAATGAGCTTCTTTTCTCTGATGGGATGATATACTTCTGGATATTATTCTTCTAGAACAAGATCAAAAAACATTTCTGAAACACATTTTTTTTATGGTAATAATTGTGGATTTTTTTGTATTTCCTAAAATTGGGGCTCAATATTTTGCCGCAATAAAGTGCAGTAGCAGACTAGCAGTAGCATTATCATGTTCATTTCTTGTCTGGTAATGATGATCACCTCACCTGGCAGGATTTGAGTTATGACTGGCATAAACATAGCCTTGTTGCAGCATTCTGTCATTGTGGTATTAGTTTGGTTCGAGAAATGTGATATTCCAAATCAATAGGCTCTTTATGATATTAAAGTGAATGTAGCTTCTCATGTGGTTCATTTATCAGATACTGACTTCTCTCTACCTATATTTGTGATTTTGAGCAGATAGATGCAATCGTCCAATTGATTGTTCCTTATTGTATTGTCTGCTATTTATAATTGACATGTATCGTACCGTTTGCAGGCTGTTGTTTTTACTGATATTGGTCTAGAGAATGCAATTGAGTTCAATGATTATTGTCACAGCCATCAACCTCCAATTGCATTTATCAAGGCAGAAGTTCGAGGCCTTTTTTGGAAGTATATTTTGTGATTTTGGCCCCGAGTTCACAGTAACTGATGTTGATGGCGAGGACCCTCATACAGGTATTATTGCGTCCCATCAGCAATGACAACCCTGCTCTTGTGTCATGCGTGGATGATGAGAGGCTCGAATTCCAGGATGGGGATCTTGTTGTGTTCTCAGAAATCAAGGGGATGGCAGAACTTAACGATGGAAGGCCAAGAAAGATTAAAAATGCTAGGCCTTACTCTTTCACCCTTGATGATGATACTACAAATTTTGGAGCATACAAGGGTGGTGGTATTGTCACACAAGTGAAGCAGCCCAAGGTTTTGAAATTTAAACCACTGAAAGAAGTACTCAAGGAACCTGGGGATTTCCTTCTGAGTGATTTCTCAAAGTTTGATCGTCCGCCTCTTCTGCATTTGGCTTTTCAAGCATTGGATACATTTGTGGCTGGACAGGGACATTTCCCTGTGGCAGGTTCAGAAGAGGATGCACAAAAATTAGTTTCAATTGCTGATGAATTGAATCAAGGCTTAGGGGACAGAAAACTCGAAGATATAAACCCAAAACTTCTGAGACATTTTGCTTTTGGTGCTCGTGCTGTACTGAATCCCATGGCTGCCATGTTTGGCGGTATTGTTGGGCAAGAAGTTATGAAGGCATGCTCTGGGAAGTTTCATCCACTTTTCCAGGTTGTAAAATCCATTCCTTTGCTGCATTCTGCATAAATGTGCTTTCTTCAGTGTATTAGTTCTATAAATTGTTTGTTCAATAAGAAGCACTTTGCTTCTTCCCTTTCTCTATCCCGATGGTGTGAAAGAAGAAGCGGAATTTTTTCTTCGTCCCCCCAAACTTCGCGTCTCAGGTGTCTGTATATTTGCTCTTCATGTCCTTGTAATACTAACATAGTGTTTTCTTTTCTTTGCTCAGTTGTTCTACTTTGATTCAGTAGAGTCACTCCCAACTGAACCACTGGAAGCCAGTGATTTCAGGCCATTAAACAGCCGTTATGATGCCCAGATTTCAGTTTTTGGTTCTAAGCTTCAAAAGAAACTGGATGATGCTCGGGTGTTTGTGGTAGGATCTGGTGCCTTGGGCTGTGAATTTCTGAAGAATTTAGCTCTGATGGGCGTTTCATGTGGTGAAGGAAAGCTAACCATAACTGATGATGATGTTATAGAGAAGAGTAACCTCAGCAGGCAATTCCTCTTTCGTGATTGGAACATCGGGCAGGCCAAGTCGACTGTCGCGGCTTCAGCTGCAGCGTCAATAAATTCCAACTTTCATATTGAAGCTCTACAGAATCGTGTTAGCCCCGAGTCTGAGAATGTGTTTCATGATGCCTTCTGGGAGAACCTCAGTGTTGTTATAAATGCGCTCGACAATGTCAATGCCAGGCTCTATGTTGATCAGAGATGTTTGTATTTCCAGAAGCCACTTCTCGAATCAGGAACTCTTGGTGCCAAGTGCAATACTCAAATGGTGATTCCACATCTGACCGAGAATTATGGTGCATCAAGAGACCCTCCTGAGAAACAAGCGCCAATGTGTACTGTGCACTCTTTTCCACATAACATTGACCATTGCTTGACCTGGGCCAGATCAGAATTTGAGGGTTTGCTTGAAAAACGCCAGCTGAAGTGAATGCGTATCTTTCTAATCCGAGTGAATATACATCATCTATGAAAAATGCTGGTGATGCTCAGGCCAGAGACCAGTTGGAACGCGTCATTGAGTGCCTTGACAAGGAAAAATGCGAAACATTCCAAGATTGTATCACATGGGCTCGGCTCAAGTATGTTTAAAAAAAATTGATTTGGTGCCTTTTTTTTGAAATTACATTTGAATAAATTCTTATCCTGAAGTTTCTGAGCGATTTTCTGTGTATCCAGGTTTGAAGATTATTTTTCAAGTCGTGTCAAGCAACTTATTTATACTTTCCCTGAGGATGCTGCAACCAGCACTGGCGCACTATTCTGGTCTGCCCCCAAGCGTTTCCCCCACCCACTCCAGTTCTCTGCTTCTGATCCAAGTCATCTCCATTTCATAATGGCAGCATCCATACTTCGTGCCGAGACATTTGGTATTCCTGTCCCTGACTGGGCCAATAATCCAAAGAAATTAACTGAAGCTGTGAATAGAGTTATAGTCCCTGAATTCCAACCTAAGAAAGATGCGAAAATTGTGACAGATGAGAAGGCTACTAGTCTGTCGTCTGCTTCTATTGATGATGCTGCTGTCATAAATGAACTAGTACTGAAGCTGGAGCAATATCGGAAGGACTTGCCACCAGGATTTCGGATGAAACCAATTCAATTTGAGAAGGTTTGGCCCTTCCAAATAATACCATATTTACATTCTTTGTGCAACTTACTCGAAAATCTTTTTTATTGATCAGTTTTATTCTCGGTTTTTTGTTGTCTGCATGGATTGTTATTTAGCTACATGATAATTTGTTTTGGAATGGGGAAGCAAGTAATTTCTCTGTCCTTTATGTTAGAGCTTGCTCTCTACTAAAAGAGGCTACTTTTTCTGAAGTTGCTTTGAAAAGCAACATTAGAGGCTTGTATATCTTTAAGCTTTTTCAGTAATCGCTTATATTTGGTGGGTTTAGAAAACTTTAAATTAGACAGTACAGAGCCTAGTCATTTAACTACTGAACTATATTGTGTTATGAGAACTTGTTCATTGTTGCATTGCATGCAAGTATGAAGAATTTTCGTGGAATGGTCCTTAAAATTTGAACTGATCTTCCTCTGGTTCTTTGCAATGTTATCCAGGATGATGACACAAATTATCACATGGACCTAATAGCAGCACTTGCAAACATGAGAGCAAGAAATTACAGTATACCTGAGGTGGACAAGCTCAAAGCCAAGTTCATTGCTGGTAGGATTATACCTGCAATTGCAACGTCCACAGCCATGGCCACTGGTTTGGTTTGCCTTGAACTCTACAAGGTTATTGATGGAGGACGTAAAGTAGAGGACTACAGGAACACATTTGCTAATTTAGCTCTACCTCTTTCTCCATGGCTGAGCCTGTTCCGCCAAAAGTTATCAAACACCAGGATATGAGCTGGACTGTATGGGATAGATGGACAATCAATGACAATCCTACTTTGAGGGAACTGCTTAAATGGCTTGCCAACAAAGGACTGAATGCCTATAGCATATCTTGTGGAAGTTGCCTGCTTTATAACAGCATGTTCCCAAGGCATAAGGAGAGGATGGACAAGAAGGTAGTGGACTTGGCAAGAGAAGTGGCTAAGGTGGATATTCCTTCATACCGACGCCATTTGGATGTCGTCATAGCATGTGAGGATGACGATGATAATGATATTGATATCCCTCTTGTATCCATTTATTTCCGTTGAATTTTGCCGAGTCAGACTCTTCCAAAGTAAAAGAGCAGGAGATCTTATCATATGCAAACTTCATAGTACCATTTTGGTATTCAATCATTAGAAGGATTTCACGGTTACTGTTATATTTCTTTATGTAGATTAGATTCTATTAGGTGGATACTGGAAACTGGTTGCCTCTTCTATGCCCACTTAAAACAGTTTATGTTACTTCGTCTATATTTTGTAGTTTGCAATGATTGTGTTGGTGGTATGCGGGGGCTTAGCCTTGAATAAGTCTTGTTTGTTAGTCTTGAATAGGTTTGGGTAGGAATGGCAACGGGGCAGATCGGGGCGGGTATCTGAAATACCACGCCCTGCCCCGCCCTGTTGATCTGTGCCCCGCCCCGCGCCCCGCCCCGCCCCGGATCAAAAATTTCTGCCCCGCGCCCCGCCCCGCACGGGGCAGATCTGACCCGCCCCGCCCCATTCTATTTTTTTTTTAAAAAAAAATCATTATTTTTTTAAAATTATAAAAATCATTAATTTTATCAAAAAAATTAAAATCATAAAAATCATTAATTTTATCATAAAAATAATTAATTTTTTTAAAAATCATAAAAATCATTAATTTTATCCAAAAAATCATTAATTTTATTATAAAAATAATTAATTTTTAAAAAAAATATTTAATTTTTTTTAAAAATAATTAATTTTATCCCAAATCAATTCTCAAACAAGTACAATTAGTATATTAAAATGAAAATTAAACATGATTATGTTTAATAATAACAATATTATAATAATTTAATATAAATGGGGCAAAATGGGGCGGGGCGGGGCAGGGCGGAAAAAAATACCATGCCCCGATCTGCCCCGTTCGCGGGGCGGGGCGATCTGCCCCGTTCTCTCTACGGGGCGGGGCGGGGCTGCCCCAAAAGGCATCGGGGCAGGGCGGATCGGCGGGTCACGGGTCAAATTGCCATCCCTAGGTTTGGGATTTATACTACGAAATCCAGGACAGGGATTTTTAAGTTCAGATTCTATCTGATCTCATCCTTGTAAATATATATTTTCCCTCGACTTTCAGATTCTTCAAAAACTATACTCCATCTGATTCAAAATATAAATCTTTTTACGAGTTATGTCTTGTTGCAAAATATGTCTTTTTACAATAATTGTGTATTTATTGATTAATTTACCCCTACATTATTTTCTTCTTATATTCATTTTGGTCAAAATGTGTAGTTTTCATATAACTCTTCATTAGTTTATTTGTTGTTTGAAGTACTCCTTCCGTCCCAAATTATTTGTCCACTCTAACAATTGCACGGGCATTAAAGTTTTGATGATTTTGATGGTAAAATATAAGCAAAAGTCTAACATATCCCTCATTAATTTTGTTAATCTCATTTAACATTTGTGTTTTTCTCTCTCCTTCCTCTTACAAAACATTCAAATAACTCTTAAATATGTGTTGGAAGGTGATAATTTTAATTAATTAAGAGTATTCAATGATGAATTGGAAGAGGGGTAAAATTGGAAAAAATTATCACTAATACATACTTGATTTGGAAAGTGAACAGCGAATTTGGGACAAACAAAAAAGAAAACGTGGACAGTTAATTTGGGACGGATAGAGTATTAATTAGGGGTACTTTAATCATACTGACTAGTATTTTAATTTGTGTGAAAATCTTTAAAAATACTTATATTTTGAATCGAAGGAGTATTGGTCTTTGTTCATTGACTTTGGTCTTCATTTAGGTGCAGTGAAGGATACATTGGTCTTTGTGCAGGTTTATTAAACTGCTTCATTTTTTTTTGGGTCCGTGTATGCTAGTAACACGACAAATGTATTACTCCATAGATTTTAGAAATGCTTTTGAAAGACTGGGCTACATATTTTTAAAATGAAGAAATATGACAAATAAAGCAAAAATCACTAACTTATACTTCTTTGTTTCCCCTTGAGGCACCCAACTGAGTTTTCTTCACGTAGAAAGAGCGTGGTACAATATTAACTGCCTTTTGATGAATAATTTCTACCTATTTTCCTAAGTTACAAGACGACGTGTTAGTTATCCTTAAATTTTACGGTACATTTTTTTAATTTTTAAAGAGACTTCTAATCAACTTTTTAGTGCTTTTATAGTCTTACCTAACTTCGTAGAGAAACTTCTGTGCATCTACTTAATAATAAAATCCTAATTTAAATCAAATCAAAACACATAAAACCAATAGAAATTACCCAAGTAAAACCATATTAACCTTGGAGATGAGCCAACCGTAATTCCAGGATACAAGTAAAACAAAGAAGTGAAGAAATTTCTTTCACCGATTCTCAAAGGTTATATAAAGCACAAGTTAAACCACAAGAACTCAAACCAATTTTCAGTGCAAAATCCTCCCTTTGCTAAATGTCTCTGCATTTTTTTTGTAAGTGAAAATTCAGGTTTGTGTGACAAATTAACGTAAAAAATTACCACTGCGAATTTAACTAGCCTTCTTTAATATCAAATACACCCTTAAACTCGTTGCAATCATTCAATGTCAAATTAAGCTCTATTAATAGTAATTTCCGTCGAGAAAAAAAACTTCGAGCTCAATTTCATAATTTTTTCTACTTTTTTTTTCCCACTCGAGTTGGGCTTGATGATGTTCGAATAGCTTGATGGCACATCTTATTTAAAGATCATCAATCCCAATTCGAATATCTCAGTATTCAACTCGGAGTTGGGAGATTGGAACTGTGATTGGACCCGGAAGAAGAGATGGCAAACAAAAAGAAAGAAAGCCTGCAATAGTTATAAACTTGCACAAGCAAATTCAATTATCCAGAAATGCACTGTAACTCCTATATGAAGTGCTACAACAGGACCAAATTCATCAACTATGCCAGTAATTCTTCATTTACAGCAAAAAATAACCGAACAAATGTAAATTCTATTTCCTTGCTCAAGCCAGATGTCCAGTTCAATTGGCAATTTCCTTTAACTAGAAATTAGAATCAGCACCTTCATCAAATTCATCAGAGCCGGTGACTCGGAAATCGAGCTTCTTCTGCTGTTTTAACATACGGCGAGTATCAAATTCCTCCCATCCTTCAATTTGCCGGAGAATGTCCATTGTTATTTGTGTTGCATGGAGGTCCAGTATAGAGAGCTCCCCACACATTTTAAAGAGGCAACTTGGAAGAGACTTCAGGCCATTGTTACTCAGTTTCAAAGCCTGCAATAGACTCCAAAGATTTTAACTATTTACCCCCACAACAGTTCCCACATTAGCTACACTAGTGAAAGTTATTTTCTTTGTAAAATATTTATTTCTTCACCAAACAATTGAGTTTTGTCAGATAAAGCAATTTTAAAAGTATCTACTAATTTGACAGAGAATAGCTAGTCTAAATAAAAAAATTCAAAAGAAGAATTTTCCTGTTTTCTTAGGAAGATCTCTGGGACTGCAAGTACCGTACTGACGTACTGTGATTCAGTTTATTGCATAATTAGTTAGAAGAATCATGGAATGATTTTTGCCATCTTTAGAATATAAATATTTCTATTTATCCTGCTTTTAGTTAGGTTCATCATAAGGAGAGGAAATATGAAGCAAAAGGCAAACCAAGATAACAATGTAAGGTGGGGTACCTTCAAACATTTTAACATCCCGAGTGTATCTGGCAAGTCTATCAGGAGATTACATGAAAGATCAACCTGAGAAGATCAGTAAATACAATTAGGTTAAAGCAAATAACAGATGTGTATACTCTTCTCTCCCCCCCCTCCTTTTTATAGAGGATGTACGTAACCAAACTGAAATTACAATAATAAACCAAGACAAAGTTTTCAAAAAAGAGACAGCACAAGTTTATACCTCAACAAGTGAGATACACCCCCCTATACTTTCAGGAATGAGATACAACCTGCATTAGCCAATATAATTTAGAAATTCCAAAAAAAAGAGCAAGAAAATTTAATTATTTTGGATGAATTTCCAATATAAAAAGGCAAAAGGAAGTTGGAAGCTCCAGAATATAGATGTGAAGCTTTTCTAATTATATAGCCAAAAGCTGCAGGCAAAAACTGTGCACTGTAGCCTCCAGGTTAAATTAGAATAAGTCAGAAGTTTCACTACAAATGTTACCTGTTATTGTTGGCTTTCAGAATTTCAAGCTTTGTAAGAAGACCAATTTCAGAAGGAAGAAATGTCAACTCGTTACATCCGAGTTCAAGATTCTTCAAACTCGTCAAAGCACCCAAATCAGAAGGTACCGATCGTAAACTGCATAGAGGTTAGTAGTATTAACCAGATTAGTTAGTCCGCTACCTCATTATTTCATAAATTATCCAAAAGTTCATACTCAAAACTTTTCGTATTGCGGTGGAAAATCACTTTTGAGGATCAGGCAAACAGAACAGTAAAGTAAGACATTCAAATTTGCATAGAATGAGATTTCTTTTCCTAGAAATGATAAGAAATAACACTGCTTATCCACACCAGTGTTGCAGAAGTCGCTAGTCGGCGGCAGACAGGGGACTAGCAACTAGTCGGCGACCCTAAATTACAATGTATTTTTTAAATTATGTTGTCATATATATTATACTAGTCAGCATATACAATATATTTAATTTCATTGGAAGTACTTTTTGCCTAGAAATACAGTTTATTTCAGTAAGTACCCCAAAAGACAATGACTGCCAAAAAAAAAAAAAAAATCATATGCAATTTTGCAAAGCCAATCTCCACTTTAGACACAAAAAAAATTACTACAAAAAAAAAAAAATTCATATGCAGTTTTGCAAAGCCAATCTCTACTCCAGACACAAAAGAAAATGACTACAAAAAAAATAAAAATTCATATGCAGTTTTGCAAAGCCAATCTCCACTCCGTACACGAAAAAAAATCATGCGAGTGTCTTAGAATTTTTTTATTATGGGAATGATCAATTTAATTCTCCAGATTAAGAACATGTGTGCGCCTAATTATCAATTTGAAATAAACCCGATTTTTTAAAAAAGTCAACCGATTTTGACCGACTAATCCGACTTTTGACCGCCTAGCCCGGCTTTTGACCGACTAGCCCAATTTTTTTCAGAACCGATTTTTTCACTCGATTTAGAGTTTTCTAGGTGTTTGGAAGCCGAATACCGACTAATAGGGCGACTAGGCTGATTTTTACAACACTGATCCACACAACTTGAGTATGATATGCAGCTGAGATGAGTAAAGTAAAACTATATCCTCAATGTTATACATTTCAGTTACATAGTTTTCTTTAGCAAATATTTAATTACAGAATGTGCAGAAACAACTAACAGATGAACTGAACTGTTCTGTGTTCAGAAGCCAACGAGTTATTTCCATTTGTTCGACAAATAGGGTAATTGTTTCAGATTTAGAACAAGCATAACTTGTAAAACTTTTCGAGTGCATTTCTCTTCCCGCATACTTCTCTCTTATCTATTTCCTCAACTTAATATTTTTTTCACAGTTACAGAAAGCTGCATGCATCTTTGCAGCGACTTGGAGCATTTATTAACCCATTCCACTTATTTTCTTTCTTAGGGTTGGGATGGAATGTGGAAGAAAATTACCTAACTTTTACAAAGAAGGAATTCAATAAATTGTATCCTTGATGCTTATCTCTTATACTTCATATCAGCAGATTAAAACAGAGAAGTATCTATCGGATTTTTGTAACAGAGAAACTCAACTTGTGATAACATTAAGAGCAGATTAATGCGGAGTAGATTCTACGTGGTGATTTCAAAAAGACGGTCAGCATCAAAAGCAATGGAAGTGACTTGCCAGTTCTGATTTAGAGAAAGGGTGGCAAGAAACTTTAGTGATGCAATCCCTCCCAGCTAATGGATTCATCTGATATACCATTTCCATCAAGCAACAATTTCTACAAAATTATTTTACGCAAGAACAAAGAAATGATAATCATCAGATACCATGGAGAAGTTATTCAAATAACCTTATTCTGGTAAAAGCAATCTGAAATTTATGTATTACCTCCATGCTAGTCAACTGGCCTATTCTAGCAGGACATTCTCGTATTGAGTTGCGCCTTAGATCGAGAACTCGTAGAGAAGATCCAGCAGTCCACACTTCCTCAGGTATAGACTTTTAGGCACCAATAGTAGATAATTACGGCAATCACAAACATAAAACAAATAAAAATAAGATACATACAATCAGCATCCTTCGAGATTTAGTCATATTATGTCAAGTTCCAAGAAAGTGGATCTCATAAAAAGCATTATGGAAACCAAAAACAAAGAACAAAAAGAGAAAAGGAAGAGGAGAAGAAAGTAAACAATCCTAGACATAAGAGCATAAGATGCTATCCGTTTAACTGCTGCACTGAAATCAGTTGATTTAATCGTCACTATATTTAAACAGCAAGGAGGTGGATAGGAAATAACCAGTCAAATAGTACTAAACCTACAAGTATTCGATTGTGCAAATTTCTGGCATTGTACAAAGGATCAAGACACTATGGAATGCTTGCTAATCTCTTTATCTTTCCTACAGGAGTAGAAATGAATTATTTCCCCAGTCAAGTTTTGCCAGCATCACAATTCAGGAAGCAAGCTGAACAAATCCGATTCCTAATTCGGAGTCATATAGAACTGGTGTACTCTCATTACCTCCATGCTATGAGCAACCGGGACGAAACTAAATTTGGTATAAATTGTAAGATTCTGAAGTTCATTTCCGCAAAACTATTTATCTTCGAGCAAATAGGTGTCTCTTCCGAAACCAAAATTGTAATTCTTCATATTTTTAATCAAGAAGATATCCATTTACACTATTTCAAATAACTTTTTCACAGGGGTTGGCTCCCTTTAATTTTGCTTTAGCATAGTAAAAGTCAAGAAAACACAATTGGAGCATAAAAAGATTGAAACTATAAAAATAGCTTGCCTATATTTATTCAATTGTTCGCAGATAATCAACATCATTTTCATTCATTGCCTTGCACTCTTATTGGATACATACAATCAATAATAAACAGCAAAAACACAATTAAACTTAGTAGAATGTTGTAGAAGTAAAAGACAATTTCACTTTTACTTTCAAATTGCTCTCAACAAAACCCATAATGCCAGTAAACTTCCATCTCGGGATACTCTCTGTGTTTCGTTTTTCAGGTTGCAAGGGCCTCCTTATAACAGTTTTCGGGGCTTCCTTTTTAATTGGACCGTCCTGATTATCCATCAAAATGCAATGTTACAACCAAGAATCAATCCACATATTCCAAACTTTAACGATTATCACAAACAAATATACGTATATAAAGAAATTAAGATCATGATTCTTGAAGAACAATACCCCTTGGTGTAAACCTTTAGTTGCAACGAGCATGATTTTAGACCCACTAGCAACTTCTGATGATTTCAAAGTCATTTCATCCACCATAAGTTTTCCTGTGAAGTTTGTAAACAGCCAAAGAAATTCAAGATTTCAAGCAAAACCTAGATATAAGTAATTAAGAAAAAATAAGAGAATTAAGAGTAGAATGGACCTTTACAAATGAGTTTTTGGCCGCGAGGGAGGACATTGGTGAGGGTTTGAAGAATTTCTTTGAGGTCTCTAACAGTAGAATCGGAAGAAATTTCCACCGGAATAGATTGACCGGCGAACTTTACACTCAAATTCATCATCGAATTTCCACTCTGATTTTGGGGTTCCATTGAAGTTGAGCTGCTTTTCTCCATTTCCGTTTTTCTGTCTTGTTCCCCAATTTTCTGATTTCCACTCTTTTCTGGGCTTACGTGAGCTCTTATATGGCAGATTCTGTCGTGGACCTGGGCCACAAGGTGGCCATGGACCACTTGGTCCACATTCAGCCACATCACAATTTTGATTAAAATAATAAAAACAGGTGGGGCCTTATAAGAATTTTTATTTATTTTTAATCAAAAGAGGTGATGTGGTTAATTCTGGACCAAGTGGTCCACAACCCCACATATAGCCCAGGTCTATATCAGAATTTTCCGCTCTTATATAGGTTGCAGACAACTATTTTTCTTTTTTTTTTCTTTACTTTTTTTTCCCGATTAGATTTAAAAGAGCGTACTAGCACAAGACTCCTGCATTGGGGAAGGTCCCGATGTACGCAACCTTACCTTTTAATATATTATTCCGGATTAAATCTATTTTTCCGGTTAGATTTAATCTAGAATAATATATTTGTATCTTACGTGTGAAATACCTATACAATGTCGATTATGAAAATTTCTGATATGGACCAGGTCATTATGGATATTGTGATCCAAAATTAATCACGTCATCACATAATTGTTTCTATCTTAATTTTGTGATGACGTAGTCAATTTTAAATCATATAGTCCAATAAATTTGATTCACATCAGAACTATCAATGTCGAAGGGATTAGTTTTAATTTTACGGTTTAATTTTATTGGAATCATTCATTCCAAATAAAATTTAGCTGTAAAATCAGCTCATACAAAGTTTGATAGACATTTCACACATTCTACACTAAATCCAAATTGTTGAAGAAAGAAGCAAAGAGTAATTGTTTCGCACAATATACAAACTATAATAGTTTGATGGTTTCAACTTTTAATCTTGAAAGTCCTCGTAGATCTCTAGCTGAATAATCGGCTCAATAATGACTTGACATGAATTACAAACACGTTTGGTATGTTAAATTAAATATAGTTTAATGTGTTTTTAACTCTTTTTTTTTCAATTTTAATATTTGATTGGTCAAATTTAAGTTAGAAAAGTCTTTCCACGAAAATGTCTATCCCAGAAAGAGGTGAAAAAACGCCATTCCACACCAAAATCTATCGGATGATCTTTTCATAATAAGTTAGAATCGTCATTTAATAAAAGTAAGTGAATGTTATACCATTTTATTAACTACTATGGTATTTAGATAATATTAAGTTTCATTTTATTTCATTCAGACACTGGAGAATTGATTCGTTAAGCACAGAAAACGAATCTACATTTCATTATACTTTTGTTTTCCAAATACTGAAATAGAAAGAGGATCTCGATCTCATTTTTAGCGAAAAACGATTATGCTTAAAAAAAATTCATTATATTCCATTATGACCTACTAAACCTGTGTAAAAAAAAGTAACTTGGAAGAGTTTTATTATGATTTTAGTCCCTGATCATATGTTTTTTCACACTCAACTTTGTAAAATATTTCTAATTATAATCTTATTTACGAATAAAATTTATCTTAATTGATTTATGATATACGAACAAAAAAAATTATAATTAAAAGGTCATCGAAAGTGGACAAAATTTTTAAATCGATTTTTTTAGGGAAATTGAGGTGAAGGGGTGGTGGGGGTGGGTGGGAATAAATCAATATAAAATTCATTCTTTTGGTGGAAGGCAAAGAAAATTAGCCGTCATTGGGCCCTCTACAATATCAATATTCTGGAGGTGTTTATCTTCAGAGAAACCTCCAATAATCAGATGGTGGGCTCGGCAGTTAGTAGGCCCAACTAGCATATGCAAAGTCTGGACTTTTATGCAATTTGTAGACGGATGAATTATTAGCCACTTTGATCATCAATGTTTTTTCGCCTAGCCACTTTGGTCAAAAGTTAAGTTTTTTAACGTATTTCATCATTAAACATTTTTCGGCCTGCCATTTTTGTCAAAAATGATTTTTTTAACTTTTTTCATCATTAAAATTTTTTCGATCTGTCATTTTGGTCACTGAAATTTTTTCATTCTGCCATTTTGGTCACTAAAGTATTTTCATTCTGCCATTTAGGTCACAAATTTTTTTGACCAAAATGGCAAACCGAAAAAACTTTAGTGACCAAAATGGCAGAATGAAAAAACTTTAGTGATGAAAAAAGTTAATAAAATTATTTTTGACCAAAATGGCAGGCCGAAAAATGTTTAATGATGAAATAAGTTAAAAAACTTGAATTTTGACCAAAGTGGCTAGGCGAAAAAACGTTGATGATCAAAGTGGCTAATTATTCGTAGACGGATCTATGCAGAACAATTTCTTTCCACTATATACGGAACGCTTTAAGATAAGTGTTCATTGGCTCAGGAGTGTTCATAGTCTCAAGACAGTTATCTTATGCCTTAAAAACACGATAGATATTTTGAGACTCATAAGATGTGTCTGTTGTAAATCAATTTAATCGTCAAAATTTTAATCTAACGAACGAAGAAAAAAATCCCTGCATGTATGGGACTGGAACTTACCCTCGATCGAGACTTTGGAGCCACCGCGCACCGGTGAATCCGATTTTCCACTCCCTATAAAACGGGTGAAAATCCTCTGTCCCCGTGTCCCTAACCAATAAGAATTTATTATATAAATATTTGTTTCAATTATATATACACATGGTGAATTGTGATTGGTTGGGGACACGGAGACATACACGAATGGGGACAGAATATTTTTTGCCCTATAAAACGTAGGCGGTAGACCCTGGTTAAGGTTCAGGATTATATGTGAAATAGGTGTTTTATTATGTACATGTAGAATACATATTAATTGTAATATTACTTAATAAAAATGAACAGTTATTTTGTTATTTGAAGGACAACGTTTTATTTTGTTAAAGTGTCAACTG
Source organism: Vinca minor (assembly GCA_026122235.1). Taxonomy (NCBI): domain Eukaryota; kingdom Viridiplantae; phylum Streptophyta; class Magnoliopsida; order Gentianales; family Apocynaceae; genus Vinca; species Vinca minor. The sequence goes on from JAOCZM010000275.1 coordinate 31,128, forward strand.
TCAAATGAAATTAAGATGAATTTTATGTAAAAACTTGTTCTGAATTTGGTTAAACCTTGTTGTTAATTAAGCTCATTCTTATGTACATATATTAACTACCATATAATCATTTCGATCAACTTTTTTTATATTGATAAATTTTAACTACTTTATGGGTGTAACTAGATAATGTTTTGTTTGAGAATATGTTGTCACGAATTGTATAAAAGTGAATTGATTCTTAAAGGAAAAAAAACAAAGAATCTCACAAACAAAATATTGAAGTTTCATTTGAAGATGAACAATTGGGTTTTTCTAATATCTCACATCCAGAGTTTTGAAAATTAGTTTGGAGTGACTCTTTATAAATAAAAACTTTCTAAGTTAGGATTAATTGTGGCGTTGAGTGTTTGTCACTAATTCATGTTGTGAGTTTTCTGAGTTTGGTTTATGTGAGAGTTTATAATTTTTATTCCGTAAAAAATTGACACTGCTGCGAAAGTTTATCCGTACAAAAATTACATGGTAAAATTTTCTTTTTTGAGATCATGAACATTAGATGGTGGATTTTTTTTTTCTTTTGAGATCGTGAACAAAAATCTGCGGAAAGACTGAACTATCTTAAAAATAGTTAAACTATGTTAAAAATAGTATTTGCTCTCTCAATAAGTAATATCAGCGCTCCCACAAAAATCTTATAAAAGATTGATCACAAGAAATAAAGTCCTTGCTGACTTATACGGCCGGATTTTAAATTAACTAATAAGTGAGCAAATTTATTTTTTATTAAGACTCGCACAATCCTCTTTCTCTGAAATGTATCATTTAGAGGTCAGGTTAAACTCGTATTCCTTTTATAACATGCACCAACAAAATGAAGATTAAATTGGGAGAATATTTGATCAATTTCACTACATGGATCGAAAGCTTATAGTGGGGACATAGACCACTTGGTCACATTCACTACATCACGCTTTTGATTAAAATAATAAAAATATTCCCCCACTTGGTGCATTGTTTGAGGCGTTTTTATTGTTTTTTAATCAAAAGAGGAGATGTGGGTGATTGTGTCACAGTGTTGCCTACGTCCCCCACTGTAAGTTTGAGTCTATATCGAATTTTTTCATAAATGGGGGTGATTTCTTTGTCAAGAGTGGGCATGTGAAATCTGCAGAAGCCTCCCCCCCCCCCACCCACCCACCCACTTTTCTTTATCTTGTTAGACACGTGAGAAGGCTTTTGAGAATCCACCCACCTTTTGTTCCATTGAATTATCTTGTGCACAAAAGGCGTTACTTTACGCTACGAGTGCCTAACTCTCCTAGTCCGATAAAGAATTTAGAAGATATATATTAAGGTGACACATCGGTTCGATCAGGTGGGAGGACTTATCTTAATCCACCACAAGAAGTCACCACATTGGAAGGTTGAAACTTTCACATTGTGGCTGCCAAGATTCGATCATGCGTTATTGTGCACAATCTACCAAGTACCACCTCTAAATCAACTGAGCTGCCCTCGCAGACTCCATTGAATTATGTAAATCTTCGGCTTTCAGCAATCACTCCAGCACACTAGTAGTACCTTAGGTCCAAACTCCCATTTTCCTCGACATTATGGAAGGAAAACAAAAGCCTGTGCAGAGGAAACATCAAATAAAAAAAATGGTCCAAAAGGGAAATAGAAAGGATGTCCACCCTTGAAAAAGGGAAAAGAAAAAAATATCACTTCTAATTAGGGGATCTAATATAAATTTTCTTTTGTTTTTACTAAAGTGGAGTGCTTGGTAGTGATAAAATTAATCCAGTCTCAGTCTGCGAAGTGTTTGTAGAATGCAAGTCTTATTTAGAAATAATTTTATCTTAGTTTGTAATGTTAAAATTTGTACCAAAAACCAATTAGTATAATATACATAGTTAAAAAATATCAACTCACATTAGAGATAATTTATTTATTATCCTACGTGTATTACATTCATTGGTTTTAGTACAATCTTTAAATTTACTTATGTACCAACATAAAACTACTCCTACTCAGAAGTAGCGACTAACCCGAAACCCTTTTAACATAAGTAGAAATGAAAAGCTAATTTTATCGGGGAATTTAAACTCTGGTCCCTCATATACGAGTAGTTTTATTTTGGTCATGTAGCAAATTTAAAACTTTACTCAGACTCATGTCTACCTATATTGTAATCTCGGTACAAGTTTTCTATTTGTGTAAAGTTTGAGTTTGAGATAAAAACCCAATCCAAATTTTAAACCTCATTATAATCAAAGATTAATAACACAAATAAAAGTCATTAACCTTTCTCCCCGCCAATAAGATATTGATTTAGTGATCAAAATTGAGAAGTTCGAATCTCCTTCCCATTTATTGAATCCTCTATATCTTATTATAGATATGTACCCTTTCCTAATAAATAAATTTAAAAAAAAAAAACTTTCTACCCTCCTCAACTACCTTAACTAACCACAGATCAAATCTTCTCTCTCCTTACCTAGCCAAAAAAAAAATCTTCCCACTCCTCTCCTCTTCTCTTCTCTATTTCCATTTCCTCTTTCCTCCCACCCGCTTCCCTCTATCTATTCAGTCTTCAGCAAGAAGAACGCGTTAGGAAAGGAAAAGAGAAAAAAAAAGCTGATATCAGCACAACCGATTACCGCCCACCCTACTTTCCAAGTCCGCATCTCCGCCGCATCCTTTTCCTCCTCTCCCCTCCTCCGCCGCCCTCCAAGAAGAACAACGATAGTACAAGTACGAGGATTTGATTCTCGATTTCATCATTCATTGGTTGCTCTTTTTTTTTTCCTCCGTGAATAAATCTCAGAATTTTGAGGACAACAGATCAATGTGGCTAAGAAGATCAAGATCAACTAGTCTGATATGTAATTCTACGAATTTCTCATGTTCTTCCTTTAAGGATATCCCATCCCTCTGTGCTGACGAATTCAATTCCGACCCGGCGGGTTCATCTACCCCAGTCAAAAAATCCTCCGCCGTCTTCCACCGTGTCCGCCGTGCCAACGCCGTACTCCGCGCTCTTTCATCTCATCCGCCCGACCCGTTATCCGACTCCAAATCCAAACCTAATGATTCATCAGAAAAGCTTCCACTGGCTCTTCCCTCGCGCCGGGAATCATCGTTTGCCGAGAAGGAAAAAAATCAATCGGAGCCGTTGATATCTTTGCCGGGCTCCCAGAAGCGAATTGTGGTGTACTTCACGAGCCTTCGAGTTGTACGGTCAACTTTCGAGGATTGTAAGGCCGTCCGATCCATTCTACGTTCGTTGCGGGTATTAGTAGACGAGCGAGATCTGTCTATGGATTGTAGATTAACGGAGGAGCTGCTGAGGATAATGGGGCAAAAGGAAAAGACGAAATTGACATTGCCTAGGGTTTTCATCGATGGGATGTACATTGGTGGAGCAGAAGAGATCCGGCGGCTCAATGAGACCGGAGAGCTCAAGATGTATGCGAAAGACCTTATTCCGGCTTCCCCCACCTGCGAGGTTTGCCGAGGCTATAGATTTGTCCTTTGTGAGGAATGCAGCGGAAGCCGTAAATGTTATAGTGAGAAAGGGGGATTCAGAAGCTGTATTGCTTGTAATGAGAATGGTTTAATCAGGTGCCCTTCTTGTTCCTCTGCTCCACTTTGAAAGAGCGCGATTTTAGGTTTATTTTGATAGTTTCAATTTGCTATGGTTGATTGTAGATTTTAGTATAATCTTTATCTTTGTTACTGCTAATTAGAATATGTAACAAGGATTACGGTGGTTTTGATTTTTTTTTTTAATCCCTTTTTGATTTTTGGATAGTTTCGAAATGTTATCGAATTAGGCGAAAATGAAATGAAATGAAATGCGGAGGTTATGTTACATTTCTAATTCTAACATAGTGGTCATTGATATAAGAGCTAAGTTTAAAAACATGTTATTTTACTTTTGGCCATGGCGGTCGCAGTGAAATAAAAACTTGGCAGATATAACATAATGTCGTTTGACGGAATATGATGGTTTTTATCCGGTTTCCTTTCTGTCTTCTGCTTGTTTATGATACATTAAGCTTTTTATACTGCTGGACGGGCAAATCTTTTGTTTGAAGCTAATTGCGTGATATGATAATAGCATCATGTTTTGTTTTTGGCAAGAGCGCAGGGAGAATGAGATGGAGTTCTATTCATCTGAAATGGGAGTAATTCAAAATGATAAGTCTTGCTTTTAGAAGTTTTGGGTGTCGAATTGACAAAAGCATCAAGCTTTTCCAGTAGCTTTGGTTTTTGATGATGAAAATATTTTCAAAAAGCTTGCTTTTTTAGTTGTTATGCTTAAAATTTACTTCTGCATTATGTCGAACAAAGATGTCAAAAAATGTCTGAAATTACTATGGGTTGATTAGTAGTTCTTGCTAGAAATTCTTTAACCTACCTCATTCTTGGATGGTACTGGCAAAAATCTACCGCATCTCTATTGATTTCTCTATAGAATTTTCAGTAGGGGGAAAATGTATTAGAATTTATGTTAGTATTTGTTTAAAGTCATGACAATTTCCTGCAAAAAAGAGAACACGCCCGTTTTTTTATTGTGGGGGGGGTGAGAAATTCGTAATTAGCAAGCGTTTCCTCGCATATACAGGAAGGTTTGTTCTGTGGTTAATGAGGTTAAATCATTTTTGCTATGTATTATTGTAGAACATAAGATACATGCCCTTACATTGGGTTTGAGGCTTTGATTTGGGGATAGAACTAAAGGTTCTCATGCCTTGACATGTTTAAATAACCTTCCAAGGATATTTCCCTTGGGATCAATCTAGTTCTGTGTTGCATACTATCTGCTTCTAGCCTATAGTTTCCGGAGTTGCCGACCAAGTTACCTTCTCACAAGTACATGATATGAGAGCCTTCAATATTTGCTGTAGATAATTTCCCAAAAACAGACTATTCACAGCAGAACACCTTCTTCCTTAGCTGAAAAAAGATTGTCCCGGAACTTTGTAAATTGTGTCCCCTGCATCATGATTTCCCTGGGTAAATATTTCATAATCTCAAGTGGTAGAGAGCCATGCACAGTTGCCTCTGAAAATTTGGGATTGCTCTGTCCATCGGTCCATCTTTAAGTAGATTGCCAAAATAGACGCGAATGGATTCTGAGACTGTGTAGTGTGCGTCAGGTATGGGGAAGTTGTCGACGTGGCTTCCAAGGAACTGTTCCGGAAAAACTCGTGGTGATTGTACAAGGCTTGTTTTACTATTGCATTAGTGTATTCTGCTGTTGTCTTCATCCTGGAGTTTCTGTGGATTCTCCTGAACAATATCAATCTTCAGATGGTTGTGTTGAGTATAGATGGGACAAGTTTTTTTTTTTTTGCCAAGTATAGATAGGACAAGCTTTGCTGTGTTTATTTTCCCTCATTGGGTCTCTGCTGAAGATAACAGGAAGATACCTTTACTATGTAACTGGTTTCCTGTTGGTTTGAAGCTTTGAATCAGTTCAGATATTGCACTGACTTCTGATCTTCTGGTACATATTTTAATACGCTAATAAAATTGCTTCACTAGTCTATAGCAATATCATTAGAGTATGGAAAGTAAAGTTCATGGTTGGGACCAGTTACATTATGAAACATTACTTCATATGCAATAATTTAGTTAGTATATTAGATACTCCCTCCATTCCTAAATATAAGACTCTTTAGACAATTTGAGAAAATTAAGGAAGTTGTCATTTCCACTTAAACTTCCAATATTACCCCCCACCCTCCCTCTCTCTCACTTCTATATCATAAAGAAAGAAAAATGTTGAGGGTATAATTGGAATAAATTGTTGACAACTAATAAAAGAATCTTAAACGACAATTAATTTGGATACCTAGATATCTCCTAAACGACAATTAATAGGGAATGGAGGGAGTAATATATTAGAAGATTCGAAATCAAGTATTCCTCCTAATTAATAAAAATTAAAAATAATAATCGTATTAGAATATGTAGGATCAGAGGGGTGAAAATCCTCTGTCCCCAACCAATTAGAATTTATTATATAAATATTTTTTTCAATTATATATATACAGGATGAATTGTGATTGGCTGAGAATTTTTTGCCGACCGGAGGAGAGATAAAAGAAAAACATGGGCCATTAATAGGAGCCCATCCACATACACAGGTCATGGGCCACATAGACAAAGGGGAGTAGAAGCGTGAACTATGTTACAGCCACGTGTGTATTTTTTAGTGGGACCACGACCATTTGGATTTTACAAAGTTATAGAGAATGAAAGCTTGAGAAGGATGCCCATGAAATTTTTTTCACCCACCTGCTAGGAAAAATAGATGGATTGTATTTGTAGGGTCGGGCCTGAATTTATGAGTGGTGGGAGGTGAGACCGGATCTATTAAATTAGTTATTCTCCTAGTTAGACATATTTTACCTTGTTAGATTTATTTTTAAAGGGTAATCTTTGACTTTTTTTTTTCTCTTCCCTTTTTTAGTATGGAGAAAGTATCTTAGCCCTGAAAACTCCTTGCAAATTCTTAAATGAGCAAAGAAAATTCAGAAGTTCGTTTTGATGATAATATCTCTATATTCTATTCAAATTAAGTAGAAAATAATGGACTAGCTTTTGTTGCAAGATATTGAGTTGATCCATGTACTTCTTCCACCACACTGGTATAGTGGTATATATATCTTGAAATGTTCTTTTTTTTTTTAAACAAAAAAATTATCTTGAAATGTTCTACTCTTCTGTTTGGTTTTTTTTAGTACTTTCTTATTTACCAAGTTAGTTGATGTTGGATTATTAGGACTTGTATGCTTTCATTTGAGATTTTACCTCAAATTTTACAAAAGTTAAATTATTTGTGAATAGAAATATAAGATCAATTCTAAAATGTGAGATTTGAAATGGTGAAGAATCGAAATCAAACTGCATTAATAAATGACACACAAAACCTACACTTATAGTTTCCATAATAAAGGCAATTCCCACCATCTTCTTTTCAAAAATATTGGTCATTTGGTAAAAAAATTGTTAATTTCAAAATTCAGTTACGTAATTGGTTTTTATTCACGTTTATGCATCTATTACATTCATTTCATAATATAAGTCGTTTAAGACATTAATCAAAATTAAGAAATAAAAAATCAATATACTTTGCATGTTAAAATATTAATATTACTTTCTTAATATTGATATTTTGACTAACAAAATATCTTACTTTTCGTTTATTTAAACTTTTTATACATGCCCGACTAATATTATGGAATGGAGGGAGTAATATTTTTGGTATTTGTAATTCTTACCAAGTCACCATGTTATATGAGGTCCTTTCACATTAGGAAAACCAATAGAAGGATCTTAGGTTTGTAGTTCTACTATATTTGAACTGGCAAATAAGCAAATTATACTTGCAATATGGAGAAAATGAAGGGTAATCTTCAACAACTTTCTGTGAACAAAACAATAAATATAAGATAATGACACCATGCTTTTCGAACTACTTATTGAAAAGGTCACTTTCCCTTTAAATATAAAATAAAAAAAAATAAAAAAAAGGGTCACAGAAACAATATTATATTTTCTAATACTACTGTACTTACCAAAGCAAAGGAGGATGCGATGTCGTTTTAAGATTGTGGTAGTAGTAAAATAGCATCCCCACAGTAAGGTCAGCAGTCTTGACTCCATCCAAGAAAACACCGAAAAAAGTTTGAAGATGAAATCTGAAGGGGTCCACTTTTAGGTATAATCCATCACGCTTATTATAAACAAAAGATGACAAATTTTAAGTTATTTGGTGAATATTATTGTTTCTTATAAAAGCGTGCTTGTTTTAAACTCTCTTTTTTATATAATTTAATAAGTTAATTAAATTCAGAAGTTATATTTTAAAATTTCCGTTCTTCGTTGTTGGAATTTTTTTTTTTAAGTTGTTAAAATAAAAATGTTATTTTTTGTAAAAATAGATATCTATATATACATTGAGCTGTTTTCATTTGCTGGAAAAAATCGCTGAAAAATTAAATAATTCACAATCCAATAGAGAAAGAAAGAAAAGAAAAGAAAAATTATATATATATATATATATATTTATATAATTATTTTGTATTTATCATATCTTATGTTATAATTTTTAAGTAAAAAAGTAATTTTCGCACAAGCTATTTAAAAAAACATACCCATAAGGGTGCTTTTTGAATTAATTTTTTTTTTTTTTTGGCTTTTTTTAAATTACAAACTGATTTAATAAGCAATTAAGAACAACCAATAACAAATTATTTTAAGTTGTAAGTTATAAAAAGACACTTTTAAGTAATCAAAACCATATTGTATTTCTTTATTATTAGCTTAAAGCCGGTTTTAGATGACATTTGTCTAATTTCCATACTGTCTCTGTGTTTCATTTTATTCAGTTTCATATTTTTCTATTAGTAATATACTTTTTTATTCTTCTAATAAAGAGGTATTTTTATTTTTTTTTAATTTCTTTTCCAATTATATTTTAATTTTTAATGTTATTTTTTCTAACATTACCCTCATTATAGAGAGAAATGTAAAGAAATTGGTGTTTGTGAATACACCAAATTAATTAAAGGTATAATAATAAAAATAATTGTTATCTCTCTTATTTAATCTATACTAAACTACGTTGAAAGACATCAATTAATGGAAACAGAATGAGTACTTTTTAAAAGAAAAGATAAACACGTGATAATTTGATAAGGATAAACAGAGAGAGTAAGATACAAGACCTGGCCCTTAAAAGCATACTTTTGATTTAGATTTTGCCCTTAGTTTGATGTGCGGTGGTTCGTCTATTTGCATGGTCCATCTGAAATAATCCTAAGGTTACAAACAGCGGTCCGCAAGGCATCTCAGCTGGTTTCGGGTGGTAGATTGTGCGCAAAGACGCAAGATTGAATCTTAACAGTTGTAGTGTGGAAGTTTCAACCCTCCAATGTGTAGGTGACTTTTTATGGTGGGCTAAGACAAGTCCTCCCACCTGGTCGGGCATCTGAGTCACCTTGATTTACATTTTCCAATTTTTCTATCGGACTAAAGAGTGGGGGCCCTTCAGGCATGAGTAACGCCTTATGTGCACAAGGTTACAAACAGCGGTTGCATGAAATATGCCCGTGACCTTTCTTCTACTCGTCAAATTGGAGCATCCATTATTATCTTGCAGTGTCTTCCAAGCAAGCAAGCACAATCTGCTATTAAGGAGGGAGATGGGTGCCGGGGGGAAGGGGTAAAAAGTAATTCACGCCCCTGAACTTTTTTCGATTTTAGTTCCCCAAACTAATAAATGCAAAGTTTTTGAATGAGTTAATCACCATTTATTACCCTCAGACTTTGAAATTATAACTTCTACTACGTAATGAGCCTCAACCTTGATCACTATTACAATGACTGATGGGTTGATATTTTACCATCTTCCTCGGAGGAGTAGTGAGAACTGAGAAGGGGAAGATAAAATATGAAAGTGTGAAAGGGTTAGTATTAGACAATTGGCAATTGGCAATTAGCAGCAGTTGGGAAAGGCAGGCAGGCAGACAGATCACAGACGTCAAACTATGTGACAAATTTACTGTTCATCTTGTGCTGGCATAAAATACGTCTCATTATATATATATATATATATATATATATATATATATATAAAAGAAAAAAAAAACTTGGCATGCATGCAACAAATACACAATTACAAATTGTAGACCTATTCATACTACAGATGTCATGGCACTTTATATTAAATTTTGATAATTTCTGAGATAATATACTTAGAAAAAATGCATTACGATAAACCATGACGAAGCCAGAATTTGGTCCATGTGAGCAATCATTCTACCGAGTCAATGAAGGTGGTTCGGTCATGTACTACTGTATAGTATAGTATTGTAATAGGATGGAAAAAATACATAAAATTACGATAAAATTTGGCAATTATTGCGTTTCTTATTACTTCAAAAAATAAATAAATGATAAGGAGTCAATGAATCCATTAAGATGAATTAACAAATAGTTGAATCACTCATTAAAAGAATTTTTAATGATGTTTTCCTTAAAGCATCTGCATCCGGTATTCAATTTTGAATAGACTAATTCGATTAGAGATGAGTTGCATTTGTTATATTAAATTCTTATTCTGGGAAGATCTGACTCAATTTTTTTCCATATGGAGCCCACAAGAAGGAGTTGAATATAAACCTCATTTTAGCATTAACAGTTCACTAACCAACTATTTCAAACTTTTGGTTATTTAATACTTTCATGGTTTGCACTTAAATGTCTCCCAAACATACTTTTTTTTCCTTCTAATTACTTGTCACTTTTAAAAATTCAAAACGCGTTGAATGCTTTCCCCCCTCTAAATTTACCTCTATTCTTGTAGTAGGAATAAATGTTTAGAAATTAAATTAGAGTTATTAAGAGAAGGACAATTGGATCATTCACTTAATCAGTGCACTATCATAGTTAAATGTAAAAGAGAGAGTATTGATTTAATGGCTAAGGCTGAGACCTCATGACGTATAGTTGATGAGTTCGAATCTCCACACCATTCCTTGAATCCCCTCAATAAAAAAAAATAAAAAAAAAATGCAAAGGAGAGGGGGGGGGGGGGTGGTATTGAATTACAACAAATGGAAACTTCAAAAGAAAAGAATTACAAAACAAAATGGAGGGAAATAATTAGCACGTGAGAAAAACACGTGGGATTATTAAGCAGCGCGGCATAAAAGGGGCGGCGCCATTATAAGGGACAGAGTCAGAGATTCGTTGCTACCATTCCATTCCCAACCCAAATTCAACTCTCAAAACCTCGCCGATCTTTCTCCTTCTCTTCCTTTTTTTTTACAGTTTTACTCCTCTTTAATATTTCTTATCCTGTTTCACTTACACTTAAAATCCAATTTGCATAAAAAAGAAGGTTTTACCGATTTTTTGACGCGCTTTCTTGTTTCCTCGTCTAAATTAGCTTGCGCTCACTCAGCCTCCTCCTCCGGCAACTTTTCTCTCTCTATTAATATCTCTAATCTTTCATTTTTTTTACTCTTTTTAGTTTTCTTCTCTTCTAGTCGTGACCTTTCACTTTTTGTGCTTAACAATGGACGAACGTCGGAAATGGTGCCGGAGTGGGGGCCGGTTGAAGTTGCAATTCATATTGATCTGCACAGTGCTCTTCGTTTCTCTCTGCAATTTGAGTTTCTGTTGGTGTCTTAATACCGAAGAAGGTGTGGTTTGGCTTCTATGGTTCGTAGAATGTGATTTTCGTTTTCTTTTTGAAATGTGTGTTTTTTTTCGAACTGTTTTGAGAATTTGACAAATTGAGTTGCGGCAGGTTTGGCGCTGTTGAAATTTAAAGAGAGAGTGACGAAGGATCCTTTTAATGCTTTGTCGAATTGGAAGTACTTTGATGGAGACTTGGATTTCTGTTCCTGGTTTGGAGTCGAATGCTCAGATGGAAAAGTAATCAGCCTGTAAGTTTTTCTTCTCAAATTTCGAAATCTCGAGTTACTCCATCATCGTTTTGGTGTAGGAGTGAAAGGTTATGTTGATTTATAGTGACAGAAACAATTTGTTATACATGTTTCTGCAAGCGAAAATGAAGCTTTGCTATTAATTAGGGTGTGCTTGGATTGAGTCTGGTTTGAGACTCAAACTCAAACTCAAACCAGCTTTGATTGAGTCTGGGGATGATTTAACACTTTATATTTCAATCAAGACTCAATCCAAAGTTGATTTGGATCTGAGTTTGAATCTCAAACCAGACCAAACCCAAACCAAACCCAATTCAAGCACACCCTTAGTTGTGTGCTGTTTTCCATCTAGATGACCTTCCTTCGAAATTAAAGCATCTAAGTGGAAGCTCGAGCTAGTTTGTTGACTAGTTAAGCAAAATTCTACTACCTCCATTACGTAATATAAGTTGTTGATGACATGTAGCGAAAATTAAAAAAAAAAAAAATAAGGTATCTTATTAGTCAAAATATCAATATTACTCTCTTAAATAGAATTAGCCGTATATAAGAGAGTAATATTGATATTTTGACTAACAATACTTATGGAGAAAGTATATTGTATTGCAGTGGTGAGTGGTCTATATTAAAAGAATTGCTGCGTCCTTTCCCCCCCCGAAGATTTTGATGTACACAACCCCTAAGACCTTGCTAAGGTCAATAGTTCATCAACAATTATGATATATGGCTTCTGTTTTCCTTTAGTGATGGATGTAATGATTATTACAGCGCGGTATTGGTTTATTTGCAGTCGTTACTAAAAATACATGTCTGGTAGCTACGAGACCAATGATTATGCGGCATATACACTAGCACGGTCTTGGTTATTTCTTAACTTCTATAATCAATCAGAATGTAAAACCAAATTATTGGTCTTGGCACAGAAATAAAATTTCCTGTTATCATCGTAATGATTCGGTTGACTCAGGATACCTGTGGCAATTGCTGGTGCTGATGCTCAGATTTGTTCTTTTGATACTTTCCATATCTTAGAACAAAATATGTAGTAAATCAAATCTAATTATTTAACTTTTCATGAAATGCTGGCACTTTGTTGCATTATGTTTTGATTGATTTTTTTGAATCATTCAGTTAATGATGAAAAATTCCCCAAATAAAGTCTACTAACTAGAAACTAAAACATGTTAATGCTATAAGGTGGAGAAACTATGGTTTAAGGCTTAAAGCCTCTCTCTTTTACTTTACGGAGTGCAAAATCTCAAGTTTGAGTGGCATACTAAACCAGTGGATAAACTACAATGAAATGAAAAGTAGGAAAGATTTTATTGTGCTTGTGCTTATTGGATAACTTGAAGTATTTCTTTAAGATTTTCATGCTGGTTAACCTTTTTATTTACGTTCTTAACAGGAAGCTGAGAGATCTGTGCCTCGAAGGGACATTGGCGCCAGAACTAAGATACCTGTCTTATATCAAAACCATGTGAGCATAGTTTCTACATGCAATGTTTGATTCCAAAGATATAAGTTTTAATGCCTTCCTTGTTTTGTGCACTAATTATATTTTGCTCTCTTTGATGCAGTACTTTACGCAACAATTCTTTTTCTGGGATGATTCCTAAAGAAATTGGAGAACTGAAGGAGCTGCAAATATTGGACTTGGGATGCAATAACTTCAGTGACCCATTTCCCTTAGATCTTGGCAACAACTTATCCCTATCAATTCTGTTAGTTCCTAGTTCTGACTTCTGGCATATCCAAACTGCATATCTACGAGAACCATTGAACTTATGCCAACTCAATTTTATGGTTGCAGTTTATTGGATAATAACGAGTATATCACTAGCCTTCCTCCTGAAATTTATGATCTTAAGATGCTTTCTGAATCTCAAGTGGATGAAATTCTGGTGAATCCTGCTGCTTCACGGACCAGGAGAAACACAGGATCTAACTCTTGGTAAGTAGTTGCACTATGGATCCTTATCCTGGTGTCATCTGGCTCTACTTATTTGCAACTTGATATGCTGGTGGCCTATGTTTATGTACTAGATTCTTGTGCCGTGAATATATGTGTTGTTGAGCCCTGTGATTGTGATTGGGTTAACACACATCAAACGATGCCTTGATTGTTTAATGACGAATATGTTGGTTTTTAATAGGAAAACTGTTCAACATGGAGATATGATTCAGCAGAGACTGCTGCAGAGAATTGATTTTCGTAATCCAACTGAGTTCAAAAGGAGTCGAAACTCGCAATCACCATCACCGTCACCGGCATTTTCAGTATTCTCCTTTTCACCTTCAAGTCAACCATTTGCATCTATATCAATTCCCCCCCTCTGCATCCATATCATCTCCTGCTGAGGGCCCATCTCCATCAGAACCCGAAGTATTGACTCCTTTCGAATCCTCCACGGCTTTCACCAAATCCAGCTCCCTCACCTTTGGCAAAACCACCCGTTGAGATAGTACCTAAGGAGTCCTCTCCTTCTTTGCCACCTTCAACTGCTTCAGCTCCTAGTGAGCCTGTAAAACATGCTACCAAGTCAAAGAACAATATTCTTTTTATACTATCCGGGGTAATTGGGGGTCTATTAATTGCATTTATTTCGGCCCTTGTTCTTGCTTATTGCCGGATGAATAAGATTGTTACTGTTAACCCTTGGGCTACGGGGTTAAGCGGACAGCTGCAGAAAGCATTTGTAACAGGTAAACTGCTGCGACTCCTGATTATATTTGTTACCAAATAGGTTTACTCAAGTGGACAAGTAGGCTATCAGTGCTTGCATAGAAGTAGAGCAGGAATTCTTAATGGAATTCAGTGCTTGAGCTCGGTTAGTATCAGACCCTTTAGCAACTGAATATCTGATTTTGATGTGAGTTAGAGACAATGGCTCTGTGTCCCTCACAGGGTAGAAAACTTTAGTCCTGCACTCCTGCTAGTAAATAACCTCCTCACTTTAAGTTATTATTCTTTTGTTTGATTGTACTTTCCAGTACTCAGTGATTTTATTAGAAATTCTTCTCTCTTTTGGTAACCTCATCTTTTTTTGTCGTCAACAAATAACTGCCTTTTTGTTAATGCTGCTTCCATGTTTGTGTTTACAAAATATTGTCGAGGATATTCATTTTTTATTTGGAATAATTTTTTGTTCCAGGTGTACCGAAGCTCCAAAGATCCGAACTTGAAACGGCTTGCGAAGATTTCAGTAATATTATTGATTCTCTCTCCAATTGTACCATTTACAAAGGGACTCTCTCAAGTGGTGTTGAAATAGCTGTGACATCTATAGCAGTGAAGTCAGTCAATGACTGGTCAAAGAATTTAGAGGCCCAGTTCAGAAATAAGGCATGTCAAACATAACTTCCCCCCCCCCAACAAAAAAATGCTATTAATTCAATTTGCTTATTTGTTTGTGTTTCTTGCTGTTTTCCAGATTGAGACATTATCAAAAGTGAACCACAAGAACTTTGTGAACCTTATTGGCTATTGTGAAGAGCAGCAGCCTTTCACCCGAATGATGGTCTTTGAGTATGCCCCAAATGGAACACTCTTCGATCATCTTCACAGTAAGTTGTTTAACATGAAGTAGTAAATACGTGTTTCGATAAACTATTCAGCACTCATGCATACTTCAGGATTGAAATTCAATGACTTGGTCCATAAAATTTGGCTGACATGAAAGTTTTGGATGCCTTGCAGTTAAAGAATCAGAACGTTTAGATTGGGGAATGCGGTTGCGGATAGCTGTGGGCATGGCATACTGTCTCGAGTATATGCACCAGCTCACACCACCTATTGTCCACAGGAACCTACAATCTTCATCTGTATATCTCACCGAAGACTATGCAGCCAAAATTTCAGATTTCAGCTTCGGGAATGAAGTAATTGCTGCAAAGACGGGATCAGCAACCATGGAGCTTTTGGAAATTCAAACAGTTGATCCTGAGACCGATGTTTACAACTTTGGAGTCGTACTGCTTGAAATGATCACAGGTAGACTTCGATACTCAGCCAGCAATGGTTCACTGGCGGACTGGGCAATGGACCAGTTAAGGAAAGCAAGGCCTCTAAAAGAATTAGTAGATCCAACTTTAAACTCTTTCCGGGAGGAAGAGTTGGAGAAACTATTCGGATTGATAAAAGATTGTCTCCTTCATAACTCAAAACAGAGACCGACAATGCCAGAATTAACAGAAAAGTTGAAAGAGATCACAACGCTTGGTCCGGATGGAGCAACTCCAAAATCATCTCCTCTTTGGTGGGCTGAGCTCGAAATTCTGTCAACTGCATCAAGTTAAAAGAGATGCCAAGAAATATAAGTAAAATGTTGTCTCTTTTCTGATTATTTCATTACTCCTATTCTTTTTGTCTAATTCTTTGATCGTTCGAAGAGAGTGTGATATAGATTATTGTCTTAGACTTTTCAATTTTTCTTTGTATTTATATTGCACGAGGTGCTTGTATCTAATTTCAACATAGATAGTTTGTACATTGCTGAAAGACAGTTTGAGATGAAGATGACCAATTTCAACAAAGAAAAAAATTTAAGGACTCGGCTTGTTTCACATTCTCTAGGTTGCATGTGACGAGATGTATATATATATATATATATATAGTGAAATATTCCACGACTATTTAAATTAGATTTTTGTCTTAGATTTAAATAGTCCAAGACAATAAATTTAATTTTGCGCCATCTCAATTGCTTTGTAATATTCTTTCCATGTGATACGCAACACACCTCGAGGATTCTGATTCCTGTTGAGTGAATTTTCATACCTACCAGGTTTGTTTTTTTACCTATAATGTCTTATTTTGTCGATTGTGAGACATTTGTCCTGGTTTTGCTTTGCTTAAGATGTGATATTATTGCTTATTTAGTGCGTATATAACTTGACTAGATTAGCTTGATAAAGCAAAAGAGTCGAACCTATGTTCAAATCCACCTGAGAGACAAAAATGGGTAATTATAATAAGAGACAAAGGGGCCTTGGGGGTGGGGTGGGCACTTAAATTATACAAGAAGAAAAAGAAAACAGAAGAAACAAGGAAAAACTTCACCGACTAAGATATATTCCGACTTGCAAGTGAATTATATACAACTAACACGCAAAATTCAATCATAAGACCGTCCTTTTGAGATCGACTCACGATCCCTTCACATGAATCGCATACTTCACTGCAGATGTGGGCTCCGCTTATGATTCAATTCATGTGAGGGGCCAGTAACACAAAGACGGCCCTAGATTGAGTTACTCCACTAACACCAATGGGCTAGCAGCAGACGACAAATTCCAATCTTCAAATCTCTCTTTTTGGTAGAAGTAAAAAGGCCAAGTCTGGTTTTCTCATTGTGTTCGACGGTAAAGATCTAAAGTATCCTTGTGACTGGAATCCAAACACAGAGCAGCCTGACAATCTCGGAGAGCTGAAGTCAAGTCGCCCATTGACTCGTGGAACGCTGCTCGGAGATTCAGCATTTGCAGGTCTGGCTTGAATGCGATGGCTTTTGTAAGCTCTTCTACGGCTTCACTCTCTCTTTGCTCATCCATAAGCACTGGTGCATATGATTTTCAAATGTCATTGAAGCAAAAAACAAATCAGAAAAAGGGCAAACTATTCTACAAAATACCCATCTTACAAAGGCTATGGATGGAAAAACATGTAAATATACCTGCTGCCCTGTATCTGTATGGATAAGTTCTTAGAGGATCTAATTCTGATGCCATAGTGAGATCATTATTTGCCATATCTCGATCACAATATTCTGAACGTTTTTCATAAGCTGATGCCTTATTCTGTGCCTTGTTGATCAGCTTGGACATTTCATGGTAAGCAGCTTTCTTATCATTTTTGAGATGATAAACTCGCGCTAGTCCTTGATGAGCTCTTGTATGCTTGATTTTTAGGGCACTCACATAACAATCTGCTGCGAGGTCATGTTTTCCACAATCAACGTAAATACTCCCTAGGTTATTTAGAGCCTGCATCATTAAAAGGAGAAAACAAATGAAACTGCCGAGTCAAATTCACTGTATAACAAGAACTTCTGAAAGATAAAGACCTACTTGTCCTTTACGTAGGCCATCTGAAGGACATCTAAGTGCTTCTTCCAAGAGTTGAACTACGTAAGATGCAGATTCGGGATCCAGAGTGGAATCTGCTAGAGCATATGCTTTGAGGAAAAAAGCTTCAAATGACCTTTGTATGGAAATGGATTCCTCAGCCTTGGAAAGTGCTTCCTCACGGTGGCCAGTGTCATATAGAATCCATCCTTCGTAGACAAGCCTTTCGTATTTAGAGCCAGAATGGTTTCGAGCCAATCGCAAGCTACGCATTGCAGATCTTTGACAATTTAGCCTATAGGATTGAGAATGTGTTAGCACCACTGTAGGAAGATTATATCTTTTGATAATTAATCATAGGAGCAACATCTCCTTATATACTTATAAGATTTCCTAATCAAGAAGAAAGATCTCTAAAGATCCCTACTAAATATTCATAAGATATCTACTTGTCTAATACAATTATAACATGTTTTACATATTAATTTCCAACACTCCCCCAACTTGCTCACTGAATATGTAAACTGTCTGCATCCCAAAGCCTTTGTCAAGACATCCGCCACTTGATCCTTGGTGCCAATGTGACACGTAACAAGTCCCTGGCTGAATCTTTACTCGAACGAAGTGGCAGTCAATCTCAATGTGTTTGGTTCGCTCATGAAAGACTGGATTCGCCGCAATATGTAAAGCGGACCGACTGTCACAATATAGTTGTGATGGACCCAATGTTACTCCAAGAAATTTGAACAAACCTTTGAGCCAAACAAGTTCGCTTGCAGTGTTTGCCATTTCCCTGTATTCCACTTATGCTAAAGACCTAGATACAACGTCTGTGTTTCTTAGACTTGCAAGATATTGGCGCATTACCCAATTTTATAAAGTAACCAGTAATTGACCTTCTTGTCATAGGACATACTTCCCAATCTGAATCGCAGTAAGCTACAAGGCCGAGATTGAGATTATTCCTTGGTAATACGATACCTCTTCCTGGATTGTTCTTAATAAAACGAACCACTCTTAAAGCGGACTCCCAATGTCGTGTTCTAGGATCTTGCATAAATTTACTGAGGACATGACCGTGTAAACAATATCTGGCCTTGTAATTGTGAGATACAATAGTATGCCTACCAATCTCCTACATCCGTCGCCTCGGTCGCCTAGGCGCGCATCAGACACGCATCACAGACGCGCACACGCATTAGCCTTTAGAGGCGTTTACACCATATCATCGCCTCGCCTCAGGCGCGCTTTTTAAATCCAAGGTAAGGCTCTAGCAACATTAAGGATATGACGATTTTGACGTTCTACCCGACCATTCTGTTGGGGAGTACCGACACGAGGTTTCATGAAAAATTCCCTTTTGGTTGAAAAAGTCCCTTAACCCTAGAAATTCGGTTCCATTATCACTGCGAACCCGCTTGATTTTTGTATTGAATTGGGTTTTCACTAAATTGTAAAAAGTAATGAAGATGTTTTTTGTCTCAGCTTTATCCCGCAAAAGGTAAACCCATATAGTCCGTGAATAATCATCAACAAAGCATATAAAATAATGAGCTTTATTTAAAGATGGCATATGATATTTTCCCCGGAGATCACAAAGTGAATTAACTCAAAAGATTGTTTAGCTTTATTGAAACTATTTAGAAAGGGAAAATGGGTATCTTTTGCAAGATGACAAATATCACAATGAGTTTCTAAATAACGAACATGAAATTTATCTGGCATAGGAAAATTTACTAAGGTAGAGAACGAAGGGTGCCTGAGTCGTCTATGCCAAAGAGTCGATGAATCTTGTTCATACGCAACTCCAACAAGGTTTTCAGGCTTTATTTGTTTGATCCGATAGATCCCATCACATAGTTCCCCCACACCAATCATCCTCTTCCTGGTGCGTCCTGTATCAAACACCATCATTTATAATAAATAACATAACAATCCAAGGAGTTGGTGAGTTGAGGAATCGAAATTAAATGACATGCGACTCTTTGAATCTATAACACTCCTGACATCCGAACGGTGTTAAAAGTGGAGTTCAAACCGAGAAGAAAGTGATAAATATTTTCTTCCTCTCTTTGACGAATCATGAATTTGAGGGCTTCTTCATACATGTGTAATTCTTCCCATAAAGCTTCGAGTTTTCCGAAATACTCTGTAACGCTCAGTCGCTCATTGTTCCTTGTTTAAGGAGTTGAATGTTCTGACGAAGCTGATAAATGTGTGGACCATTCTCTTGGGCGTAGCGCATTTTCAGGATGGAGAACATCTCTTTTGGAGTTTGAGCGTGAGTGAGGATTTGTCGAAATTGGGTGCAGACTGATGCCATGATCCATCCTTTGACATAGGAGTTGTATCGGTCCCACGCTTGTGCCATTGTAGAACGAGTAGGTTTAGGAATAGTTCCCTCGAAAAATCCCATTTTTGTCTTGGCCCTAAGACTGTTCTCCAAGACCGAACACCGTTCGCTAAAATTATCACCATTGAACAATATAGGTGTTATGGAAACGCTAGGATTTTCGTGAGGTTGAGATATAATATGGGGAGTCGATCGGACATGGCAAGGCCATTCTGGCCATTTTGATATTTTTGAATCAGTAGGCTTTTTGATCAACCATGATAATTGATGAGGATGATTAAAGAATGGGTATTAGAGGGTAAAAAAAACAGAGGAAAGGCTTAGGCTTTTTTATGATACCATGTAGGAAGATTATATCTTTTGATAATTAATCATAGGAGCAATATCTCCTTATATACTTACAAGATTTCCTAATCAAGAAGAAAGATCTCTAAAGATCCCTACTAAATGTTCACAAGATATCTACTTGCCTAATACAATTATAACATGTTTTACATATTTATTTCCATCAGCCACTTAAAATGTACGGAATATATATGAGACTTGAGATCATCCCAACCACACAAAGCACAACCCTCTTTCACTTTGATGCAATACACTCAATGTGCCTAATGTCACTGAATAAGCATGATGAATCCTACTGTTCAAATTGTACCGTGTTTCTCATTTGGATAATCCTTAATGTAAGGGTTTTGGTAACAAATTTGAAATTTCACCACGACGTTTTAAATAATCTACTTGCTATTTTCTTGATGTTCAAAACTAAACAACAAAACCAAAATGTATGTAACCAAATGTGTAGATATCTATTGTACGATAATTATACGATAGTTAGAACACTACAAAAGTTCAGCTAAGATAGGCATAACAAAGACAATGGAATACATTACCTTAACAGAAGCAATGATTGGCGAAACCTTAAAATGCTCTTTCCTGGATCATTTAGAAGCATCTGATGTATCACAGAAAGTGACCCAATGTCATCAACAGAAGACCACCGGTCATATAACTGCATCCAGCAATCAGCAGGACTCCATTGTTGGACATGTTGGTTAAGAAGCTCAATGAGATGATCACCTCTCATTTTCCCATGAAACATCATAAAATTAGGCTCTAAAGTTAGCAAAGCACGGAGGTCTCTCATAGCAGACTCATAATCCTCAAAGGCAATAAAGAACCAAGCCCGAAGTTCAAGACAATCTGAGGAGACTTTGAACCTTAAAATTCTGTTTATCTCAGAAATGGCTGCCTCAATGTTGTTCTCTTCTGCCATTGCGATAGCTCTGTATTTATATGGGAAGGAAAGAGTTGGATTCAATCTAGTCGCATCATTCAAATCTGAGATCTTATTACCCAAATTGTATAAAGATCGCTCTTGATACATCCATCCTGCAGGTTTGTATTTTGAAATAAGTGAATTAATCAGATCATATGCGATATACCTATTCCCTTGCTTGTATTTACATCTTGCAACGCCTGCCATTGAATAGGCATGACCTGCCTCAGCAGCCGCCTCAAAGCAACACTGAGCATCTTTGTATTCCTTTCTTTCAAGCAATACACACCCTAATTGATGCGACGCCAGTGCTTCCTGCCACCTCTCGGTCGCACATTCTCTCAAACGTTCCAATAACATTACCGTCACCTTTGATGTTGTATTGTCTTCCAATGCAACCTGGCTAAGGAAGTAGTACAACAAGAAAGAAGCATGACCAACCATGGCTAATCTCTCACGAGCTTCAGAACTACAAAATATATTCATAATCTTTGAATTATACAAATAACCAGGAAGCTCTCTTAGCATCACCTGCAAACAAGAGGCGACAAGGATATATGCTCTCTCTTCCAGGGAATAATCAATAAGAACCAATGCTTCATCAACATCAGTTACCAAAGAAGCTAAATGGCGGTCACAAGCAGATTTCATTACCTCACAACAGAATCTATTTGCAAAAGCGAGCATTTCTAGAACTACATTTGGCGAACAAGAGTCTAATCTTCCATACAAACTAAATACTTTAACAGCCCTCATTCCTTCCACGGATATTCCGATATTTGAGAAATCTACTCTATTCCTTTCTGATTCCACAAAATCACCATACAACATTGCTTTTAATGGACTAGAAAGAGCAGCCATTTTACCTCGAGAACAAATCACCTCCTCGCCGCCAATACAGAAGCAAACATCCCTATCATTTTCAGAAATGGGGTACTCTGATTCAGCTGAAATATCAGAATGAGAAGTCCCTTTAGGCCTCTGAGAGCATTGGCAATGATCAAATACTGAATTTCGATCACATCCATGTAACAAAGCAACTTTGGGGCATTCAAGAATTCTACCAATACAATCCAAAGGGGAATTTCCAACGAGTTCGTCTTCTCTCCTCTCATACCTCAACCAAGCTGACAAAACTACCTTAGTATGCACGTCTACGGCATATTGTCGAGCAGATTGAAGGCACATACGGGCCAATTTCGGATCACCAAGACTACACAATAGAGAATACTGTTCTAGATAAACCAAAGATTTATCAAAATCTGGGTATTTTTTAACTCTCCTATACAATTCAGACAAATATTCCATAAAATCCACAGATTTAACACAAGAATCTAAACATGGCTCAAAAGAATCAATTGTGGGCATCCCATATGGAAGAAGACTATCAACAGTTGAAACCGATATGGTGTCAACGGAGCTAGATAGTATAGAGTTAATTGTGGGGTACCCTTGATTCTGCTGGTAGGCCTTGGTGGTGGTGGTGGCGGCGGCGCTGCTGGAAGAAGTAGTATCAGATGGATTAAAGGCGTGAACTTGGGTAGTTTTGCAACGCTCTTTAAGCTTGATTCCTCTCATAGTTGAAGAAACTTGCATTGAGTATTGTCGAATTAGACCTACAAATCTTGAATTTGAAGGGTTTCTTGAATCATTATCAGACGATGTTGAAGTAGACATTACATGAATCCAACTAACTTCTTTTGGATTAATTTGGCCTGCAATCACTACAAAAGGGGGGGAAACCCAACAACAATAACAAAGGGGGGTTGAGGATGCAGGCTAAAGAAAAACCCTTGATTTTTCCATTTCAATCAAGAGAAATGAGGGGAGAAAAAAGAATAGAACTTGTGGATCTTTTCATTATTAATTTATGGTTGTAAAATATAATTCCTTTGTATGATTAAACATTTTTTTATAAAATTAAATTTTAAAGATGGTTATTTGCCAGAAGAGACTTCAGTGGAGTTTCCATTTTAATAATAATACTACTACAAGTCTACAATTTAATTTGCATTAATGTGAAATCATTATGAAATATTCACTTCGTCCAGATTTAAATGTCTTATCTGTTTTATTAGGATATTCAAATTGAAATGTTTCGTTTTTAAATTTAGTTAAATATTTAATTTAAATTTGCATTTATATATTAAATTAAATATAATTCTTAAATTTTAAGTCAAATTAAAATGAGACAATTAAATTCGTACGAAGAGATTAAATATTTACTAAAAATAATTAAAACATCTTTTTCCTTACTATTTTGCTTTCTGTGATCTTTTTTTATTTTATTTTAGCCTCATAGGAAGAGGAGGAGGTGGACGCTCTAAAAAGGGAAAATTATTTGGTCCCATATACAAAAAGGGTATCGAACCCGTGATCTCACAATCGTGGGTAGAGACCAGCCCCACTGGACTGTGGCACTTTCAACTTCTATGGATCCTTTAATTTAATAGAGAGTGGATAAATGAAGGCAAGTTAGCTAAATATGGTTACCACTTTTTTGTACATCATTATTGGATATCATGGGGCTTCTTTTCCATTTCTAACTGTCTTTAAATTTTATTTTATTTTTGCTTGACTATGATTTTTAGAACTGCTTTGAATTTGGACTATAATTTGAAAATAAAATAAATGTTGATTGCAATCTACTATCCTCAAGTTAGGAGGTTGTTACTGTAAAAAAAAAAAAAACAAAGTTAAGAGGTAAGTTTTAATTTTACTTAGTTCAAAATTGTGCATGTATGTTAATAATTTAATTGACATTTGTACTTTGGTTTAACCCCGAGGGGAACTCGATGTTCACCGCTAACATGGTGACTAATCCGAACTCGCCCTATAGTTGTTGGTAGTGTGTTTATAACATCATCGACTAATGATGACGGGATAAAATATTTGTATATTATTGATTCAATAGAATTTGAATCTCAATAATGTAGTATTAGTTCAATAATCGACTTCAAAATAATAAGAAAAAACACCCATAAGAACCATAAGTTTTCGTGATTTCATTCTAAATAAAAATGGTAAAGTGGTTGAATTCTTTGCTACATTTTTTTTTTTTTTTTTTTAAATTCTAAGGACCAAAAATATGTCTTTTTGCTTAAAAATGAATGCGAGCATGAAGGTTGGATGGATACTTGTTCCTTGTATTTGTAAATAGTTTAAGTTCAATGAAGATAGTCCTAATTCATAACCCATGTAATTATCGCCAATCCCCACATCTTTAACTTGATTGTATTTAGAAAAATTCCAGAACTTAAAAAAGTGCCAAAAAAGAATTTTAAAAAAGTGAGATAAATTAATTAATTTTATCCATATAAGTTATTAAGTGGATATATTCTTTTTATCACAAGAGTATGAATTTATTTATTTTTAAAGGGAAATTATTACTGATCAAGGAGGTATAAAATCTGAAACAAATATTTTTCGAGTCAAATGTATTTCACTGATTAAATAGCCCTCCTTAATTGAGAGTAATGAATTTGAATTAGTTTTCATTTCTAATTTTTTTATGGTCGTAGAATGAAAAATCTACAACTTAAACAAAATTCTAGACTAAAAAATAATTCAATTTCTTACTCGAAACCGAAATTGAAAAAAAATTAAATTAAATAGGAATGCACCCCTAAAATAATAATAGTAATAAATTACATACTGGCAATACGTGCATGGAGGTAATCAACTCCGCGGCCAACGCCTGGTTGTCTCCTTAAAGAGCTCATTATTACATTATTTAATTATATAATGTTCACTTTTAGAGTTTATCGATAAATTTTTGGCAATTTGGCTCCACGGGTCCAAAAACAATTTTAATTTGGTGATTTTTGTCCAAAATCTAATTTTTTGGTGGACAAGGTCCAAAAACAATTTATGTTTGGTGAGGTAGGTCCTTCCGTCCAAAATTCCATCAGTCAACTGTTAATTTGAAATTTGAACATGGTCAACCCAAAAACTATCAAGGGCATTTTTGGGATTCTACACATTAACACGACCCGACCCGACCCGACCCGACCCATCCCATCCCTAACCCGACCCGACCCGACCAATCCCTAACCCCCCTCCCGAAACCTACTCCTGAAACCCACCACCCACCGACCCATCCCTTCCCCCGTCGTTGCCAAACTCCCCCAATTCCATTTCACAACTCAAATAAAAAAAATCAATCATCAATGTCATCAATGGCTACAGCTGGTTCCAAATCTATGGCTATTGATAACTCATTTGATTATAGTTTTCAAAGCATCAAATTTTTGTTGAAGAATTAGAGGAATGGTGGTCAATCGTGCAACTCCGGCGACCAAACATTGCAACATTTTCTTCTCCGAATTGGTACCCATCAAAGACTCCCCAGATATGCATATCCCGATCACCTTTTCATGTCTCCGACGACCGGCGATTTTCTTATACAGATTTATGTTCGGGGATGGTGATTGTTTGGTAAAATTTTTGTATTTTCTTGGTGGGTTTCCTGTGAATTGTTGATTTCGGCCGTCAATTCTGGAACTTTGAATTTAATTAGTATCCGTGGTGGTTAAATGGTGAGGGAATTAGAATAATTTTTTGATTTTGCATGTGGAAATTAGTCTTTTGAATCAATTTTCATATCTCTCAATCAAGTATGTGAAATTTTGTCAATTTTTTTTGATTTTCCGGAAAGTTTATTGCATGTGATAGTGTTGGTCCGAAATGGTGGTGGTGTTAGCGGCAGGTCTGCTGCGGGGGTGGTGGTAGGGGAGGGGAATAGTGGGCGGAGGTGGTGTGGTGCAGTGGTCGGGTTAGGGGGGAGGGAATGGTGGGTGAGGTGGAGGTGGTTGCGGGTGGCGGAGGCGGTGTGGTGCAGGAACGGGTTAGGGGGAAGGGATGGGTCGGGTCGTGTTAATGTGTAGAATCCCAAAAATGCCCCTGATAATTTTTGGGTTGACCATTTTCAAATTTCAAATTAACAGTTGACTGATGGAATTTTTTACGGAAGGACCTACCTCACCAAACATAAATTGTTTTTGGACCTTGTCCACCAAAAAAATAAATTTTGGACAAAAATTACCAAAGTAAAATTGTTTTTGGACACGTGGAGCCAAATTGCCTAAATTTTTAATGTAAACGTGATATATTAAAAAATATCATATAAAGTGTCACAGGATCACGTGTGTAAACCAAACTATAACTATGGTAACAGTGTAGCCCGACTCCAAGGGTGTCCAAGGTGACATCCGAACCCAAGCTTCACATTTACAGGGCCCCAAATTTTTTAAAAAAAATTTCTTAATTTGTATATAATTATTAGTTAAAAAAAATTGAAGATTTTGATGTTTTATAATTTGTTGCTCAAAATCTTTTTTTACCATACACCAAAAGTCTTAGGTTAATAGGGGGATGCGAAACTGAAGCGAGTCACAGAGGGCCCCCCAAAAATCCAGTGGCCCCAATATTTTTTTTTGTTTATATATATATATACTTTCGCCTAAAAATCTGCCCCTAATATTTTTTTTGTTTATATATATATATATATATATACTTAGCCTAAAATCCTGGCCCTCAATTTTTTTTTGTATATATATATATACTTAACCTAAAATTCGTACCCAATTTTTTTGTTTTGTTTATATATATATACTTAGCTCTAAAAATTTGAGGGCCTCAATTTTTTTTTCCCTAAAGACAGTGCCTCAGATATGTTTGAGACGGGCCTGGTAACAGGCATCTTAAAGCAAGGTGGAGCTGAGATCAACGACAGAATTAGAAGCTTCTTCTAAGAGCGAAGGGTAATTTTTACATAATTCTTAAAGAAGGGTAATTCTTTTAACAATTTTTTAAAATTTTATAAAATTAAAAAAATTTGCGGACGACTGGCATTCTAGGCCTACTTCGTTCTTAGCCCCCGAGATTTTTAAAAATACTATTAGGTATAGTAAATTTTATATGTAATTCGGAATATTTTATCAATTTCGCCCCCAAGATTTTTTTTTTCCGTTTTTATATGTAGTTCGACATACTGTTGCAGTTTCGCCCCCAACGCTAAATTTCTGCTTTTGTCCATGACTGAGATTGATCATAATGACTTTAATTCAATAAACACGAATATGGAATAATTTTATAAACTGTTAATATTTATATTTATATTGTGTTTAATTAATTACTTTAGTATTTCTTAACATTTAAACGCGCGTTTAACAAGTAGACATAATACAGAAAAAATTCAAAAACTGAAATTTTATGATCCTGATATTGGAAGATGATAAGTCACAATCGGAGGATTGAATTTAGACATCGAGAAAGAATTATGAATGGAGATATTCAAATAACTGCATTAATGGTTTTGTGTATATTTTGTTAGAAACATTGAATGAACTCACGGTTTATATGCACACACATCCTCAACCCTGATTGCTTATTTTCAGACTGTTTCCCACACCTTCATCCCTCTGCCGGGACAAAATAAGTTCAATGCCCCATACTTGTAGGGTTTTTTTTTGTTTTTTTTTATACTGTGACGTCAGTATTTCGACCCTGACTAATTTAATTAAAACTTATTAGGCAATATAGTTTACTGGCAATAAATCCTGCAAATATGTGACATATGTCACATTCAAAATGTCTCGAACTCATGATATTACTCTGAATAAGGCTTGAGAAATTATAAATGTAAGCAATCTAAGTTAGAATCACTTGACGCGAGGTTCTCTTTGGTGTGGTTTAAGAATAAATATAAATTTATCTTTGAAATTAATTAAGAATATATATATATATATAACAAAATTGTATAATTATTTTAGTATTTTTTAGTCTATAAGAAAATGGGCATAACTTTATATTTTCTTTTCTAATAAATAAATGATCCCGACTCCACTTATACCGTGTCATACATTTGAACGCCCTCAGCATCAGTGATGAAAACTTTTTTAAATTATATATAATATATGTTACTCTATTTAGATAATAAATGTATAAATGATCACACACAACCAATTTAATGACCCCACTAATAAAATAAATATTCTTAAAATTTTGATCAAACAGATAAAAATCTGTTCCGCACGTACGAAACAATTTCCGTTCCGCATTAGAGCAATGGTGTTAACCATTCTTGTTGTTTCTAGAAGATATTTAACAAGCAGCTTTAAATATCAGTAAAGATTTAAAAAATACTTTTTGCTTTCTAATCTTCTATAAGATATTTAACAAGTTGTTCTCAATAAAAATAGTTTTGTCTCTCAGCTCTCAAGTCTCGATTTCTCCCCGCTACATCCCGCGAGGCATCTCATTCTCATTCTCAATCATTTTTTTTATGCTGCATATTATTTGATAAAATACAAAAACTTGGGGAGGGGGGGGGGGTGCGAACTTGATAAAATACTCCAAACTACATATAAAATTTACTAAAACTTACCATATCTAGTAGTATTTTTAAAAATTTCGGGTGCCCTAGAATCGTCCCTGACCCACTGATCTCAAGTCCTGGATCCGTCACTGCTCAGCATGTGGATGTTGTTATTGTAGTTGCCAACCAAATCCATCCATTAATTTAAGGTTTTATATAAGTCTTAAATATATGAACAGGAGTTGCTGTGGTGTAGTGGTTATCACTTTAGCTTACACACTAAAGGTCTCCAGTTCAATCCTGGGCAGCAACAATTTTAATAGAAAAAATGTGCCTTTTTAAAAAAAGAAAAAATATGTTATTGTTTATTATCTTAATTGATTACACCAACAAATTTATTGCATTTTTTGTTGTTTAAAAAAGAAGAAAATTTTAAGTGTATTATCTTAATTGATTAAACCTGCATTCCATCCCCAACTACTCCCTCTATTCATAAATATTAAATTTTCATTATATATCGCGAAAATTAATAAAATAAAAATAATAATAATTTTGTAATCAAAATATCAATATTACTTTCTTAAATAGAAGTAGTGATATTGTTAAGAGAGTAATATATCAATATACAAGTATTGTTAAGAGAGTAATATTGATACTTTGATTATAAAAAATATTTTAATATTTATTTTTTTAATTTTTGCAATATGCAATGCAAGTATTATATTTAGAAATAATGAAGATAGTAAATTAGTATTAGTATTAGAGTCAAATACTTAAACACGGCTATGAAGAAAGTATTATATTTAGAAATAATGAAGATAGTAAATTAGTATTAGTATTAGAGTCAAATACTTAAACACGGCTATGAAGAAAGAGATAATCACTATTTATACCTATTATCTAACTTTGAAAAACAAGTTATACCCTTTATCTTTTTTTTGTGCCATATATAGCCAATACAATTTTCTAGGTGCCATTTATACCCAAACAAAGTGAATCTGGATGATAAGAGGGACGAATCTGGACAAAGCAGGGATTCGAGGCGTGAGTAAGCACCTCTGTGAAAGCCGATCTCGCGCCTTCCTCGCTTGGAATGATTTCATCTCCAGCAAACCCGAGAGACGATTAATTGCTTCTACTGACACGACTGAATCCTCATTTTGGGTATAAATGGCACCTCAAAAATTATACTCTGGCTATTTACAGACGCAAAAAAAGATAACGTGATAACTCGCTTTCAAAGTTGGGGATAATGGTATAAATAGTGATTATCTCCTATGAAGAAATAAAAAACATTCATTATTGGCCAAGTGAACACACGAACAACAATGATCCCTTCCTGTCTCTTCGTATTTTTTTCGATTGGATCATAGAATCTTTATCCATGGTGTGTCGGCGAAGAAGGAAAGGAACCAAAATGGGACAAGATTCTAAAATACGGAGTCCGTATATAGTTTTTAAACATCTGCACCTAATCAGCAACACCACATGTGAATGACATCGAATAACATTATTTATTTCATTTACTTAAAAAAAACCAAATCATTAATTATTTGACATAACTCACACCCTGAAAATCTGGGCCAGAAAGTTGAGGGTGTCACTCACGCTTATAGGCGCCCTCTACACTCCTTCTCTGTGCGATGTGGGATGTAATAATCATCACGCTTTCGAACCCAGGGCACCACGCTGGCCTCACACCGTAGTGAGCCTCAGTGAGCGTGAGCCCGAAACACATGGGCCTTACACAACTACACATTAAAGATCACATCCACACTTAGGCCGAACTCGATACAATTTATTATTTATGGGTCTAACTCACACCCCGAAAATCAGCCTTGTAAGGTTGAGGTTTGCCCTACGCTTATAAGCGTCCCTCCACACTCTTTCTCCCTATGCGATGTGGGATGTAACATAGAAAAATGACATTTTTTTTCTTTTTAATGGGGGAGGGACATATCTATTAAAAAAATAGGGGATTAAAAAAGCGGGTAAGAAATTCGAACTCATGAGCTCTGCATTATGAGGCCTTAGCCATGGTTAGGGGTGAACACCGATTTCGAATCGCTAATTCGATCATTTGAATTCGGGTTTTTTCATTTTTTTCAATCTTTCAAGAACTGACCGAATTTCGAATTGTCGAATTCGGAATCGGTTTCGACTGATTTGGCCGATTTGGAGTTGAGCTTTTTTTCAACTGTAGTGATGATGGATGGAGGATGATGGTAATGGTGATGGTGGCCGCCGCCGCCGTGGTGGCCATGAGTCATGTTAAACTCCAATTCAACCTGATTAACAAAAAAAAAAAAATCAGATAATTTAAGAACACAGATCATACAAATCAAGGCTACAAAGATTGATTTCATATAAATTTTTTGAGGATCCGTAAGATTTAAATATCTCTTTGACTGAAATTCTCTTTTCTCTGGAGAAACGGGCAGCCCTGGAGAGTTAAGAGAGCGGAGGGTTAGGCACTAGGGTTTTTTAACTTTACTATATATATATATATAATAATAATAATAATAATAATATTATTATTAATATATTTAAAAAACTCAATTCGAATTCGGTCAAAATTAATCTGACCGAAATCGCCCTCAATCCCGCCCCAATTCAAATTTGGTCACGGCCGAATTACCGAATTCAACCCGAATTATCGAAATCAAATTACCTAATTCAATGCGAATTCGGTCGGAATTCGGCAAAAATCGAATTTGTTCACCCCTAGCCTTGACCAATAGATCAATACCTTATTGGCGTAAACGACCTCTTATTATATAAAAATGCCTATAATTATTGGAGGGGTTAGGCAATTCCATGTGTAGATCTCTACACTAGTTTCATCTTTTTTTTTTTTTTTTTGATGGATACAAGTTTCATCAACAATAGTTTCATCGAGTGGTTGTCTTTGTTTCTTCCACCTTGTTATTCCACGTATTCCCTTATCAAAACCTCTCTACCAATTTCAAGTGATAATGATATGTAATTAAGGATGTAGAAATATTTTTTATTTTTTTTCTTCGTCTCATCTTAGATTTTTTGTAAGTTCTTCATTCATGGCACAATATCATTGCTTTATTTTTCTCATAATAAGTGCAACATTTATAGCATCACGCTTAATGATTCTTACATTCTTATCATTCTTATCACTTATAAAATACTCCTTTTATTTTTATAATATAAGTGGTTTAGGACATATAGCAAAAATAAAAAAAATTAAAAAACAATATATTTTAGTTAAAATATCAATATTAACTCTTTTAAATAGAATTATTGGTATACAAATCATATTAAGAGAATAATATTTATATTTTGACATACTTTATTTTTTCTTCATTAATTTTTACTATACCATAAACGACTTATATTATATTTTATATAATATGGAATGAATAAATGAGAGGAGGAATAAATGAGAGGAGTGTGGTGAAAAAAATGGAAAAATGGTAGGTCAAACAAGAGAATTTTTTTTTGGTCCTAACCAAGAGGTGTCCTGAGCTGACTCTAACTGTGAAATACCATACCCAACCGCTCACATCGAGGTTTTTTTTTTTTTTGGGGTCTAAAATGCTATTACCTCCATTCCATAATATAAGTCGGAAATGTAGCGAAAATTAAAGAAGTAAAAATTATGATGTTTTAAAATCAAAATATCAATATTACTCTCTTATATAGAATTAGTGGTATACAGGAACGAATCTGGGAATTGTCTGTTAGGGGCGAAAAAATGCAGCAGTATGTCAAACTACACATAAAAACCGCAAACAAAATATTGGGGGTGAACTTGACCAAATATTCCAAACTACATATAAAGTTTACTATATCTAGTAGTATTTTTAAAAATTTCTGAGGCAATAGTGGTATACAAGTCATACTTAAAAAAATAATATTAATATTTTGATTAATAAATTATTTTATTTTTTTATTTTCACTACACGTCCCTACTCCCTAATGACTATTAAAGAAGAAAGGTAGAGAGTATCTCCCAATTGAACCCATTTTATTTTTCTTAGCGGTTTGGTTATGGGCATTTAGAGACCAAGCAAATCACTTTAAAATCGAAAGGAAGGGCCCGGGTCTTTCTAAATTCTACTAGATAAAGATCTCTAAGCCCGGCCCATCATGTAGCTTTATGTTTCTAAAAGAATCCATTCCATTCGTCTGCGCCCTTTACACTTTTTTTTTTGCTAAAGTCTGCAACCTTTACACTTTTTTTTTTTTTTTATGAATAAATTTTTTTTCATTAATCACAAAATAGGCGAAACCATTACAATTAAAGGAAAATCTAAAAATACAAGAAAATAAAAGTTATACAATGATTTAGAAAACTATGATAAGAGACAAAAAATACACCCAAGAAAACTTAGATGATTAGAAAATACTACTAATAAAACTAGCAAACTAAACAAATACATAATCTTCTTCTTCGCAGCATCTTCATCGCAATCCTTAAATCACAGAGACAGGAGAATATCACTTTCAACATCTTCTATAGGGATTGACAATTTATAGGACCATGAGCGTATCAACCATCCTACAAATTGCCTTAGGACAAATTGCAACCTTGACACTTTTTTTTTGGGTGGTGAATAACAACCTTTACAGTTCATATGCATAAGAAAAATTCCAGTAAACATCACATGAATGAAGTGACATATTTCCAGTCATGGGATTAACTACCACATGCTCATCAACACCCTCATCAATTTTTATGACAGGTATCTGATTATTTGACCCAACTAATTTGATTGGGATTAATAAATACCAATGATCAACATATAAAATCATGCAAACCTGCGATATTAATATGTCTTGAACACCACCTTATTCTGAGCAAACCTGAGATGTAGTAAGTATAACCAATTAAACTAGTATCAATTGACAGATGCACATAATTTTTAAAATTGCATTCTAAAACTCAAACTACACAAAAATTAATTGACTCCGCTCTAAAAATTTTAGTGTCCCCATTTTCAAACGCAAAAGACAATGACGCGGTGATTCGATTATCTTGGTTGTCGTGTGGGTCCAATCTTTTTTTTTTATTAATTGTTCTCTTTCTTCTAAAATTTTACTTGTCTCACACATAATGTGACATTTTTTTTGAAAAATCCGTTAAAAAAAATGTATTTATAACTATTATTTACCGGAGTTATATGTATTTTTGTCCTTTCACTTCATTCCCTCCCCTTTTAGTTTTAGTCTAAAATCGTGTTTATTAATTTGTCAAAATATCTTAAAAAAGTAGTAATTGATAGAAATATTAATAAATAAAGGTTTCTACTAAAAATATAAATAGTTTATTTATAAAAAATCTTATAGAAAATGTGACTTTTTTAAAATATTGCAGGGGCGGTTGTCCTCCAAAACCGTGGACGTCCCCCTCCTCTAACATTTTCATAAACGTCGAATTTTCTATATAAGTTTTTTAGTTTATTTTATATCTTCGTCCCTAAATAAGTGACCCCACTATACTTAAATTCTGGATCCGTCACTGGTCATAAGTCCACTTAACACGATGCTAAAATAAATATATGTTCCATATATTACATGATAAGATGCATACATCTACATGATGATGGTTTGTGGTTGTGAGGCAATGACTATAGTGCAAAAAAAAATGTTAATATATACTGACATTTTTTTGAGATGTGTTATATATGTTTAGACAGGTAATGCATTTAATGTAATATATTTTCTCTCATAATTAATACATGTCTTAATAAAATGTAAGCTCTGCTTTACGCAACAATTGTTATAAAATCAAAATAAATATTTGTTAAAAAAAAATTGAACCACTAAATTTTTTATTCGATAAAAAAAATATTCGATATATATTAAATTTTGTATTAAACATCATAATCGGGCCGAGTGTGTGAGTAAGGACAAACATACTCTCAATCTCGAACAATGGTTTGATCCGCATTTATAGGGAGGGGAACGTATTCTCATGCAATTGATTAATTGGGGTTGCGGTGGACTCTTCTGCTAAAAATAAATAAATAAGGGAGTGGTATTCTCCAGTCTAGCGGACCTCTTTATCAAGATTTTTTTTTAAGTAGAAATTTGCGCTATGGGGACCTGCTCACACATCTCTCACATAAGTTAGGATAAAACATATTTTACAGGTAGATCCCACTCCAACTCATGTGAAATGGTTGTGGAGTTGTAGGGCATTGACCCTTCATCACTCACAAAACACAACTCTAATGTTTGTCTATCCTTATTACAACCTTTTAAAGTCTCAATGGGACTAATTTACAAACACAAACAAAATTCGTCTGTCTTAGCTCTAGTGGGGACATATTCCACAATTCCCTTTTCAAGAACAACTCATCAATACTAGCAATAACATATTTCTTGAAAAAGTTCCCTTTTATCTACTCCCCATAATCCATGCTGACCTATCTATCTATGTTTTCTAGGAAATGTACATACAAACATGTTCCTATGATATTTTTAAGAAACCACAACAATATTTTCTAACTTAGTCAGCTAGATTAAGAAATAAGAAAATAAGTGATATCTTTTTTTATTATATAATTACTAATTCTATTGACATAATTGAGAATAAAGAAACTTGTATTTATGGATAAGGGCTTATTTTTTTTTAAAAAAAAAACAATCTTTAGAATTTATAAAAACGTTCAAATTGATCTACAAAATTACCTCGGTAGTACAAGTAGTTGTGTTTTTTAGGTGGTACTTAATTAATTAATTATCACGTGTTTGACTCGTGATATAGAAAAATTAGAGACACTATGGCAAAATTGGGCTTTGGTGGCACTTAGCTTGTGGCACTTATGATATATATCATTTATTTACGGCATTTATGTGAAAATGCCATAGTTTTGTGGCACTTTATAATAAGTGTTACAAAATTTATGGTATTTTTTCAATTGCCTCATGAAGTGCCACATAATTATGGCAATTTTGAGAAAAATGTCACATTTTCGTGGCATTTTTAAACAAGTGCCACAAAATATTGTGGCATTTCTTCAATTGCCACATAAAGTGCCACAAAATATATGGCATTTTTTTCAATTACCTCATGAAGTGCCACATAATTATGGCAATTTTGGGAAAATGTCACATTTTCGTGGCACTTTTTAAAAAGCACCACAAAACATTGTGGCATTTGTTCAATTGCCACATATAGTGCCACAAAATTTATGACAATCTATCAAAATTTAAACTATTACCTTAAAATTTGTGGCATGTAAAGTACCACATAATATTCCATAAGATAATTAAGCATTTAATTTCATAAAGATATGAAACATTATAAATGAAATTTATATTAAAAGTAATTTAAAGAAAAAATATTGATATTACTATTTGAGTGTTTCAATTTTAAAAGTTAATAAGATATATTTTTATTAATGATAATAAATAATTATAATTAATTGACTATGAAATTAATTAATTTTTTTCATTTTAAAATTATTAAACAAAATATTTTAGATGAAATACAAAAAAACTCACATTGCACGAAATTTCATATATTCTATATTATACATTTCTTATATCAATTTTATTACATTTTCAAGTTTTACAAAAGAAATGGAAAATATTTAGTTATTGAATTCATGTCATCCAATTTTAAAAATATTATATTAACAATAATATATATAACTAAAAAATATAATAAATAAAATTATTAGTTTATAACTTATTTTATAATTCGTATGATATGAAGATTAAAATTTGTATCTAGTTTTCATTTATTTTATTTCTACTCAATTTTAAAAAAAAAAAGAGTTTTATTTCTAATTGGTTGTTGTTAATATAACATTAATAAATATAAATATCAAATTTAAAAGTAATTAAATAAAATTTATTGTTATGTTATATAAACAAATTTGGTTAAAATTAAAACAAAAGTCATTGTGGTTCATTGGTTAGAGTGTTAGTGTTTGCTGTGAGAAGTTAAGTGTTCGAATCCTGTCAAACGCGAATATTAAATTATAGATAATGTTTGACTATGGATAAGGCTTGAGGATCCTCTTGTTATTTTATTTTCTTTATAATTTTTTTTTTTTATTTTTTATTTAAAAACAGAAAATTATTTTCACGCCATTTACCAGAAAGTACCGCAAAATATGTCATATTTTCAATGTGTTTGTGGCATTTAAAAAGTGCTACAAATTGTGCCGCCAATTTATTTATGACACTTAATTAGTGCCACGGAAAAAAGCGACACCACTTGTGGGGCACTTTAAAAAAGTGTCGCACAAGTGCCACAAAAGTAGTTTTATGGCACTTAAACAACTTTTCGTGGCATTTATCCAGTGCCACCAAAAGCCAAATATGCCATAGTGAGATCTAACTTGGCTCACCCTTTGGTCCAGATCGACTAATCCTTAGTATTAGCAGTTTTACTGCATTATGTGCTATGAAATTGAATATATCTAAAAGAAATGGTGCTCGATGAAAAGCAGGGACGAAGACAAAGGGGGTAGTCGCCCCCGAGATTTTTAAAAATCATATTAAATATAGTAAATATGTAGTTTGGAATATTTGATCAAATTCGCCCCACAATATTTCTTTTGCATTTTTTATATGTAGTTTGACATACTGTTGCAGTTTTTCGCTCTCAACATACAAGTCCTGACTTCGTCCCTGATGAAAGGATCCAGATTCCATATTATGCTATGGGTTGGGAAGAACAAGTTTTTCGAAAGCGAACTGAATGGAATTGTTTTCTCCTAAAATCTTGCTTAAAAATCAAAATATGTGATAAAGAGCGACACGACTTTTTGATGATGAGCCCTGATTTCAAGACTTGTAAAATAACAATGAGGTCATTGTGGTTTGAAATGTTACAATTTGAGAGAGCATATGGGTTAGGAGATTATGAGTAGTAGTAGTTGTTGTTTATGTTTTATTGCAGTAAGAGACAATTAGCTAAAGATCAGAGGGGATCGATGACCTGAATTCACTCACATATTTTTGTGAATACAAGGTGGTCTATTGAGACAGACATTCTAGGTTTTTCTACTGTCTTATGGAAGACAGTGATCACTTATTTTTAAGTGTTTTTTTTTCCTGTCGACATTGATCAATTATTTTATGAATGTAGGGGGTACTTAAGGTATAGGGTACATATCCCCCTTTTAAATACATTTGACAAGAGTCGTGTTCCCATGGATTATTAAGCAATCAATTTGGACTTAGAGATTACTAACTTGTTGACAGCTGTTTTTAGGTATTATATTGACTGAAAATTGCCTATTCCCGTGTATGTCCATATTCTTATACTCAACCAATAAAAAATTGTTATGTAGATATTTCTTCCAATTATATATATACATATGACAAATTGTGGTTGATTGAGTATAAAAATGAAAATATGCATGGATACATATATATATTTTTTTTTACCGCCAGGAACGACTTCTTTTTATAAAAAGGTAAACCTTTGCATCCGAACCAGAACTGTCTTACTTGGGTAGGATTTAAATTACTGAATATGTATAAACTGGTGCGTTGTAAAAATTGTTAACTCAAGTCATCTCAAACTTGCTAATTCGTTTGTGCCGAGAGGTTGCTGGGGGACGACTTGTTTAAAAGTATAATAATAGAAATGTATGGTGTCTCATCATTCCTTAATCTACATTAAATTATCTAGAAATTATTCTATTATGAAACAAAAGGAGTATAAAAGTGGTGGTATAGTATGCTTTTCGACATAAATAAAATTATATTTCTAACGTGTATCATGAAACATGAGACATACATTAATTAAGATAAAGTAAACTCTATATTGTAATTTAGTATATTAAAATCTAAAATCCAATATGCAATGGGGAATCCTATGGGAATAAGAAAGTTAATTCTATTTACATGGGTATATTTTATTATTATTTTAAAAGGCTTTCAGTTAACTAAAATTTGAGCTGTACCGTATATATATATATATATATATATATATATATATATATATATATATATAACCGCATCCCTTGAACTTACGTTTGAAATGATAATACTTTTTTTTTTTTGGTTTCATTTTCGTGGTAGTATAGTATTCCCTCCCTCCATTCCCATTTAATTATCGTTTAGGAGATTTATAGGTATTCGAATTAATTATCGTTTAAAACTCTTTTATTAGTTGTCAACAATTTATTCCAATTATACCCTCGACTTTTGTTTTATTTACCGCCTCTGCCATCCCTATTTTTTCCTTTCTTTTCTTATGTTATAGAAGTGAGAGAGGGGTAGTATTGAAACTTTCGATGAAAATAATAAGTTTCTTAATTTTTTAAAATTGTCTAAAGAGTCTTATATTTAGAAATGGAGGGAGTACATTGCGAACCCCACAAATTCTATTATTATAATTTAAAATATTCATAATCATCTTACAGTTAAGATGTTGGAATTTCTCAAAGCAATTGACTTTGCAACCTAATTAACAAATTATTGTTATCACTTTTTCATATAATGCATGTGGAAAATCATCAAGAAGTCAAATATAAGTAGTAGTTTTAAATACATATAGTCTAGGTTATATATGATTGAATTTAAAGTGAGGAAATTTGCGCAATATGAATCCAGCAAAGAACTTTTGACTTGAAATGTCTAGACGGATCAGAAGACTGAGCAGCCATGCATGGTCAATTAATGTCCCATTTAGAGAAGTTCCAACTCCGAATTAATAGAGTATGACTTCAGTAGCAGCCCTTCAAATTGATGACATGCTTAGACTTTTTCAATATCAAAAATAAATAAAGGCAATAGCAAACGGAAAAAATTGAAAGATTTTGAATAAAAAACTACAGTTTTTCTTTATAATTTTTTTTAAAAATTTTATTCATGGGGATTTCGATGTTGTCCACATACAAGTCAGATGTCACACTACACTAATAACTACTTTAGCCGGTGTTTGCATCCAAAATTAAATGTTAAAAAGTGACATTCAATTGCGATCTAACATATTATATTATTATTAATTAAATTAAGAAATCAGCTATATGTATACACCAATATATTTTTTTTGCTTTTCTCTAAAAATTAATAACTTTCATTTAGGCTACTTGTAACCAAACTAATTTACGGATATGCTCCATTTGTCAAAATAGCCAATCCGGTAAAAAAAAAGGCAAAAAAATACCACGTATCTTGCACATGTAACCCATTTTAAGGGCATAATTATACGAAATTGAATTCACTCCAAAATGTAAACACCCTAACTATCTCCCCCCTTTCCCTCTTTCATATTCTTAAAACTAACCCTAACTTTCTTTCCCAGCTTGAAGACCCAATCCGAACCAAATTTGATAGTATAATTCCCCAATTCCATATCTGTATTAGCATAGTGTAGCATTCAATTGGTTAAAATATTGCCATTAATTGAAGGGTTTTTCATTCTTACACAAATTTGGAGAAGATTTTGTGGTGCTGAGGTCAGTCAGGTGCTTGGTCGGCATAATTTTTCAACAGGTCGGGTATTATGGGTTCGGTCGGACGGGTTTGGACGGATAATTTTTTGGGTTAGGGGGAAATGAAGAGTTGGACAATTATGCCTTTAAAATCGGTAACATGTGCAAGACACGTGACATTTTTGGCATGTTTTTTTGGCCGGATTCGCTATTTTGACAAATTGAGCATATCCGTAAATTAGCTTGAATACAAGTAGCCTAAATTAAAATTAATGCTATTTAAAAAAAAGTAAAAAAAATTAGTGTATACAGATAGTGAATTTCTCTAATTAAATTTGTACCAAGGAGTATTTTCTATGTATAAATAAAAATATGTGCATTTAATTTAAAACTGATGAAGTAGTATAGAATTTGAAGAAGTCGGTAGAGGCAAGGAGGGCAGGAAGGGGAGTTAACCAATGTCCTCAAGGTGACTTTTTTTTCTCTCTCTCTCTTTCCCTCTGCTTTCCTGTCTTTTTTTTTCCTTTGCCTCTGACCAGATTTCAAAGTATTTTTGTTCGATTTTTATATCTTTATTTTGTATCACAAATAATATGAGACTTTTTTCAAAGTGTTTTTTTTTCAAGATTCAAGACACGGGAGTTAGATCTGTCTCAGATATTCACATATCTAGACTTATTTGCTCTGTTTTTAGGAGAAATCTTTCAACTCGAACTTGATCTGGACCCTTTATCAACTTTCTACATCTTCCCGAGACAATTTGTAGGACGGTTGATTCGCTCATGATCCTATAAATTGTCGATCCCTAAAGAAGATGTTGAAATTGATTATGTATTTATTTATACCCAAGTTTTTTTTAATGTGGCTTTTGTCTGTTATCATAGTTTTTTAAATCATTGTATAACTTTTATTTTCTTGTAATTTCAAATTTTTCTTTGATTGTAATGGTCTTAACTATTTTGTAATTAATGAAAAAAAATTATTCAGAAAAAAGAAAAAGAAAAAAGGAGGGCAGGAAGGACATCCTAATCAATGAAAAGTCTCTTTTGCCGCCAAATTATTGCTTGACTTACGGTGGAAGTAACAATTCAGAAAATAACAATAAAATTCTATGCTTTAAATACGGATGCAGACTTTTATTGCATAGTTTTGCTACCCTTTTCAACTATAGCTATTTATTTTTAGAGGAAGTTTGAAATATTCTGCTAATCATTTAAATTAATTAACCCGTATTCAGGAGAACTAATGAAAGTATCATATCAACCCTCATAAGCCTATTTTTTTTCCATCTCCAGGAAAAGGCCACAGCCAAGATAAAGAAAAATTAGTAATAACAATGGGTAGCTTGAGATGGCTGCTCCGCTAACTGTGCTAGCCAACCATTATAAGTTGCTGCTTTGCTTCAGGTGTAGCTTAAATGGATTCACGCCCCAATCATTTTTTTTTTAATTTTTAATGTTTTAACTTTCAAGCAGGGCCGACTCAAACATATCCGAGGCTTTGTGCCAAAAAAAAAATTGGGGCCCTGAATTTTAGGCTAAGTATATATATATATATATATAAACAAAAAAAAATTGGGGCCCCGGATTTTTTGGGAGCCCTCTCATGATCGCTCACTTTCGCACTCTATTAATGCTAAGACTTTGGTGTATGATAAAAAAGATTTTGAGCAACAAATTGAAAAATATCAAGGTCTTCAATTTTTTTAACTAATAATTATATACAAATTAAGTAATTTTTTAAAAAATTTGGGGCCCCTGTAAATGTGAGGCCCGGTTCCGAATGTCACCTTGGACACCCTTGGAGCCGGGCCTGCTTTCAAGCAACTCTAAGAGGATTATTCTTCATTTTTTTTATTTCTTTTTAAGGGTGTAGAGGAGGGTGTTAGTGATTTTTCCCCAAAAATTAATGTGACATTCTGAGTCTCCAAAAGTACTCTAAACAATCTTTTAGATGGTGTTACCATTGTAAATGCTCTAAAAATCTTTGCGTTATTTCGATATTAATATCGTATAGTAAAAGGATGTTTGTGTTTTTTCCCCATTTTCCACAAAGCACGTGTTGGACTATTGAAGACATTGATGGAGTGTAAATGTGTAATGCCGTGATTTTCCTTAGCATAGGCAGAATTAAATCACCAAATTAAACTTTCAAAACTCATTGCTCTTCTCACGTCATGGATATACATAGTATGTTACATGGGCATGTGTTATCTTGAAGAGTCGTAAGACTACCAACACCAAAAAATAATTAAAAAGAGACTAATTTATTCTTTTTTTTTTTTGTAATCCGTTTAAGGTATTAGGTATCCATAACTAACAAACAAATCAAGAGATCAGTTGATTAGAATCGAAATTAAATTATAAACAATGTGTTCGAGAAGGGGAGCTAAGAATAGGGTAAGGAGGAATCTTTTCTTGTATGCAAACTCGAAATTCGACCGGTTGTCCTTATTAATTATAAGAGCGGCCCAATGTGATCAGAAACAAAACACAAATCCGTGAACACTACCGACACACGGTATCAAATGTGTGAAAATGGTCTATCCTCGTGTATGTTTATATTTTTGTACTCAATTAATCAAAATTTATTATATGTGTATTTTTTCCAATTATATATACATATGACGAATTGTAATTGATTGTGTACAGGAATAAGAACATGCGTGTGGACAAATAATTTTTTGCCGTATCAGATCCACATTCTTCACTATTTCCATGGATATACTAATTAACCTTTCTCTATTTTCCTCTAATTTCGTATATATAAATTCATATTCTTATGATTTCTGTCTCAAAGATTAAAAAAATACTTATAATAGGAATAAGTAAAACCGCAAATATATAGACTTAAACTCCAGACTGGAAATAGTAAAGAAAACCTAAAACCCATTATAGGTTTTACTCAAAAAAGAAGAAAAGAACAACTAGGGTTCATCTTCATCATGCATATATGCCCATAACTCGTGACCTTACTATTTTAATATTACTGCTAATTAATTAACCTTTTCACCGCTTTCTATGACTTTGTTAATCAGTCCAAATTTTCACTTTCCAACTGATCTCCTTTTTCTTGATCTTCTACTCATCTACGATAGTACGATTTTTGTTGTTGTTGAAGAAATGTCCTAGTATGCTCCCACGGTTATAGTGTATATGGAATACTTTTTGACAATGTTTTGAAACCGGACCGGATATCGACCCGGAAAAGTTATTGGGTCACGGATCACTGGTCGGATCGGTGGTCGGACCGTTATCGACCCGTTCATCAACTCAGTGACGTCATAAATATTAAAAAATATATAATATATACTTATTAATAAAAAATAAAGTTAATGTAAATTTTTTCAAATAAACATCTCGTTGATATAAACTTGGATATTAATATTAATGTAAAAATTAAAAATATTACAAATACAAAAGTGATATAATTACAAAGTAAATAGTTTAGGACTTATTTGTAATATAATTATCTTATAGGATTTTATATGCTATTATTTTAATTGCACTCTTAGTCCTGACTATATATATCCCGTTAAGCCCAACCCAAAGAGAAGAAACCCTAAAATTCCTTCTCCTTCTCCTCCTCTTCTTCCGCCGCAATTCACCACCGCCGCCACTCTCTTCCTCTTCCTTTCTTCTCCTTCTCTTCCTCTCTTCTCTCCGCCGTTGGAGCCTCTCGGCCGCCGCCCTTTCTTCTTCTTCCGCCGCGGCTCACCACCACCGCCGCTCTATTCCTCTTCATTTCTTCTCATTCTCTTCCTCTCTTCTCTCCGCCGTTAGAGCCTCTCGGCCGCCGACCTTTCTTCCTTTTCTT
The DNA here is from genome assembly GCA_026122235.1 of Vinca minor. Taxonomy (NCBI): domain Eukaryota; kingdom Viridiplantae; phylum Streptophyta; class Magnoliopsida; order Gentianales; family Apocynaceae; genus Vinca; species Vinca minor. The sequence goes on from JAOCZM010000275.1 coordinate 74,791, forward strand.
CTTCTTCTTCTTCCGCCGCCTCCCCTCCTCAGCTTCTTCCGCCGCGGCTCACCACCACCGCCGCTGCTCTTTCTCTTCTTTTCTTCTCCTTCTCTTCCTCTCTTCTCTCGGCGGTTGCAGGTTGAGGTCCGATCTCCCTCATCTCTTTGTGACCCGGTCGGTTTTCCCAAAACCGTTTCGATTTCTGGGTCGATCGGTCCAACCGGCCGGGTAAAATGGGTCAGTGAAATTAGAACGGTTTTTAGCGTGTATGAGTTTTGGCACCTAACCGGACCGCTTGGAGGTCAGTTCGACGTCAAAACCTTGCTTTTTGAAACGGTGGTCAGAAGTTAAATTCAATGCAACAAATATTCTTTTCATATGAACACTTGTCCCAAGGTTGCAACATGTGTTTTATCACATATCATTAGACATGTAACATTTGTCTTATGTAATAAGTATCTGAAAATCACAATAAGTGTCCCTGGAAAAAAAAATTTGATTGTTGAATTTTTTTATCGAACGGCTCAGAAAGCTAAAATTGTCCACTACTCCCTCCGATTCACAATATAAAGTTTTTTTATGAGTTATTTTTTGTTGCAAAATATAAGTCTTTTTTACAAAAAAAAATGTGCATTTATTGACTAATTTACCCATATATCATTATCTTCCTATATTCATTTTGGTCAAAATGTGGAGTCCCCGTTCAACTCTCTATTAATTTCTTTGTTCTTTGGAGTATTAATCGGGTACTTTAGTCATTTTAATTAATATTTAATTTGTGTGAAAATTTCTAAAAATATTTACATTTTGAATCGGAGGGAGTATGTACTTAATTTTAACCGTTTTGCAACACTCTTATGTACATCGTCATGCACTCATCATGATACATAAAAAATCATGAATATGATGGTGGGACATCCATTGTAATTCATAAAAGAAAAAAAAACATCCATTGTAGGCCGGTCTACTTAATTCTGTGTTGGACTTTGAGAGAGAGTTAGGTCATTATTGTTTACTTTCCAATATTCCCTATTTACATCTCTCAATCTAACTCCTCCATTAGTTCAAAAAACAAAAAAATTCTCAACACAAGAAATCTATGAAACAAGGAACAGCAAGATGATCAGCAAATATGTATAATCCATGCTTTGATCAATTACTTGAGTCTTGAGGTGCTGATCAATTAAATAAATAAAGCTCATATATATTAATTTGAGCTATGGAAGAAGATGGAAATTCTGATAGTTTTCTGATTAAAAACCATTCGGAAGGGAAAACGAGTGGAAGTTCAAGTAATAGTAGTGTTGATGATGGTGAAAAAAGGTCAAGTTCAAGTCGGGTTCGTCAGTATAAAAGATCTAAGGCTCCAAGGCTTAGATGGAATCCAGATCTTCATCTTACTTTTGTTCAAGCTATTGAAAGGCTTGGTGGTCAAGAAAGTAAGTCAAATATCCCCCTTTCCTTTTTTCTTATTTTCACCTTTGTTTTTTTTTTTTTACTGTGAATTTGACTTTATAAGAATTTAAGATGGTTTCTTTTGTTTATTGAATTGGTGTAACAGAAGCAACACCTAAGCTAGTTTTGCAGCTCATGAATGTCAAGGGACTTAATATTGCTCATGTTAAAAGCCATTTACAGGTGAAATATGTTCTCCAAATCATTGATCAAACACCAATTTATATTCCAAAAAATGTTACTTCCTCCATTCCTTAATATAATTCGAGAAAGTAAAAAAATAAGGTGTTTTTAAAATTAAAATATCAATATTACTCCTTTAAATAGAATTAGTGGTATACTAGTCATATTTAAGAGAGGAATATTCATAACTCCACTAACAAAGTACCTTATTTTTTGCTTATTTAATTTTCGCTACATATTTTAAAAGGCTTATATTAAGGAATGGGGTAGTACATATTTCTCTTCTTCTTTTTTTTTTTTTTTTTTAAATTTTACATTTTCTTCAAATTCTTTTTTTGTTGAATAGATGTACAGGAGCAAGAAAATTGATGACCAGGGTCAAGGTATACAAATACTTGTCCTAATTCTTTTAGAATCTTGAAATTAGGGTTTCATATTGAAGTTTTTTTTTTTCTGGAACCCTTTTTTGATTCACCGATATTCTGTTTGTTTCCTGGTCTTGACCAGTCATTAATGGACGAGGCGGCTATCCCGTGGAGAACATTGATCATCTTCTCAGAAACATTTGGCAATTCCCAACACTAGACCGTGGGATTACTTCCAGCATCAGGTAATTTCTTCTTTATTTTTTCTAAAAAAATATTTTATCGAAAAAAGTCTTATTACAAGGGAAGAAGTGTCAAACCGAAGTTATTGTTCTGGCGTCAGAAGTGCTAAGCTAATTGACAATTCTCAGTTTACCCAACACCTAGTAATCATGCTAAGCTAATTGACAATTCTCAGTTTACCCAACACCTAGTAATCATGACTCTTTTATAAGCCTATATTGTTCATCGTTAGAAGTGTTGAGCTGTTTATTAACAATTCTTAGTTTACTAATTAATATTAACCAGTATCTATGTCCCTTTTTATTAGTCTATATTGTTCTGCATCAGAAGTGTTGAGCTGATTGGAAACTCTTAGTTTAATGAAGACCAATTAGTATTTGTGACCATTAATTTTATTTGTTCACGACTAATCTAGCCTGCTTTGCTGTTGTGGCAACAGATATTGTGATGACAATTGGAGTAGGAAAATGAACTGGATGGCAATGGCTGGAACAACTCATGAGAATGTGAATAGAAGAAGGGGAGCTAACTATCATGGAACACTAGGGGGTCAGATCTATGCAAATGCCATAAAGGGCTCTCTTTTTTGTGACAAATATCCAAACTTTACAATACAAGAAACCAAGAGAACTCATAATCCAATGGGAGAAGCCCAAGAAGATATTGGGATTAATAAAGATATGATCATCAATGGATTTTCCGGCCCGGAAACAAAATGTAGCAGTACTACAACTACAGATTCAGATGAAGAAAAGAAAGTAGAAAATTTAGCAAAGATAAAATTAGCTTCAAATTACAATAATGGGGTTGATCTTAGCTTGTCATTGAGCATGAAAGGAAGCAAGAAGAGGAGGGCATATTGGGAAGAAGAAGTGGATAGCAACTTGTCTCTTTCTTTGTCTTCTTCTGCTGATCCAAAGATAGAAAGTTTTTACTCTATAGATTTAAACAGAATGCCTTCTTCTAAATTTAGCAGGTTGATGAATGGATCGGGTAAGAATATTATTAGTAGTACAGAGAATAATCGGACATTGGCAAGTACTCTTGATCTGACTATATGAATTTCTGTAATTCTAGTGAGATCTTGTTGGTACTTGCACAAGAGAGGATTTTTCAGATATATTTGTTAATTTTGTTTTTGTAACCAGAAAGAAAAGATAATGTCATGCTTTTATTTTTAATTTTATTTTACCTTATAACCGATGATTTATTTGATGAAATCTTGGAATTAATTTTTCAGAGTTTTCTATATCCCATAGGTAATGCAATAATAAGCCTGTTCTTTTTAATGATTTGGAGACCCTCTAGAAATTCTGGCAAAAAATCCTCTGTCCCCATTTTTGTGTGTCCCCGTGTCCCCAACCAATCACAATTTACCATGTGTATATATAATTGAAACAAATATTTATATAGTAAATTCTGATTGGTTGGGGACACGGGGACACACACAAATGGGGACAGAGGATTTTCACCCAGAAATTCTCCTGATATGTGTAACAACTTACACATTTAATGATATTTAATTTTTGTTTAGAAGTACGGGAAAAAATTGAATTAAAATTAGATTATAAGTAAAGAACAATACAGTTTTTTTCAAAGAAATAAAGCTACAAGTAAACCGGTAAGAAAGGATTTATCATCATTAAGCAAAATACAACTTAGATTCATTCCTTCTCACTATCGTAAATCTTATTCTCCGTTACTGCTGCTTATAGCTTTCGAATTAAAATAAGTCTTTTAAATTCCGGAATAAAACAGATCGAGTCACTTGGACATTAAGCCGCACTTGTATCTTAGAATTTTCCGAACTTACCCTTTACGTAGCTGCATCTGCGTAGATTCTTTCACGAAAGAAGAGATAGATTAGGATACCTAAATAAAGGCATGCCAACAGGCAGAATAATAAGGTTATTTTTTTGTGTAAGACCTAGTAAAATCTTCCCAATCCCATATCCCGTCTTGCCAATCAGTGAAACAACATTAATCATGTTTCTAGTTGATGAGTCAGGAAAAGATAATCCTATTCCTATTTGATTTAGGAAAAAATAAAATAAAATTCTACTCCAGTCTGGATCCTATGCGTAACAACTAAAATTCAATACGTGCGAAACGTTTCAGAACAAATGTCTTTAAACACATAAACTGTTAGAAATCACCAACTAATACTCTCTCTCTCCTTTGATCTAGAAGCTTCAAGAAATGGAGAAATAAATTTACTCCTAGAAAACAAACTATTTTAAAATTGATCAATAAGTTCACTCCTAGAAACAAGTTCTAAAATGATCTATTAGGAAAGCCATAAGGAATAAGCTAGAGAAAATGAGAAGGTAGCTTCTAGATTGTTCTAGGTTAAATGCCTAGTTGGTGGAATACTCGGTTAGAGACTAATCTAACCAACTAGTATAAATAGGAGATGTGTGGTAAGCATTTGTGAAGAGAGTGTAATATAGAGTGAATAGAGTGGAAAAGTACTCCAAAGCAAAAACTAACTTTGAGAGTGAATCAAAGTTGAGTTTGAGAGCTAAGTGAGTTCAAGTATACAAGTGAGTGCTATGTGGCATTGTTTAGTGTAAATTCAATTGAAATATAAAAGTGTTTGTCAATTGAATTTCTCTACAAGTGGTATTTGAGCTAATACTCAATCAGTAGTATTATATCCAAACATTCAACATAAATATGACATGTGTCCTTACAAAATGTGGAAGATATCGTAAAATTATGACATGTGTCCGTTTTAAATTAACTTTTACTATAAAAAAATTAATCCAACGGACGAGAGTAAGTCTCGCACGTGCGTAACTTAGAATGATCCTGCTCCTAGAATATTAAGGGAATTTTGTTTTTAAAGAAAGACATTATATAGGTGGGGCTTTTAGGGTCGGAACTTGGAACTTTTAATCCCTTGCTAAACAAAAGTCGAAGCGCGATTGAGTTGGACCAATCATGTTACTGTTTTTGTTCTAATCACGAGGTTTTTCGGTTACAACATCTAGACTAATCTACGATAGTATCGAGTTGGCCCATGAAAAAAAAAATAAAGTATTAGTTAAAGTGATGTCTATGTACATGAACAAAGTTTTAATTTTTTAACCTCATTAAAAAGATAGGACATTGTTACGCTACTAAGAATTATTAGATAGAAATTGGCTAAAACTCAAATTGAGGGGGTGAATCCCTTATACCAGCAGGGGGTGAATAGTATTAATTTGGGTTTTAACCAATTCTTATCCAATAATTCTAATAATAAATTATTTTCCAAAAAAATAATAGTGTCGAGTCACTCACGCCAACAAACTTTTGTTCATGTTTCTATTTTTAAATGGGCTCTAACCATTCAAAGATTGGGCTTCTTTCTTTCAAAGATTGTTTGGCAGTTCATTCCGCATGGTGTCATATTATCTTATCGGACAATGCTAGGGAGCTAAAATTTAGCCAATTAATTAGTTAAATTGCTGACAAAATAATAAATAAGTGGGTGAATCACTTATACCAATAGAGTTGAATAGTGTTTAATTTGGGTTTTTAGCCAATTTTACTTAGCCTAAAAGCATTATTCTTATTTTTAACATTTTTTTTTATCTTTAACATTGTACAACTTGTAGTTCTACAACAAAAAAATTGTCAATTTCGTCCCTGATGTTTGTTTACTTAGACCGGCTAAATCTATAGTCTCGCACGTGACTATGTGAGTTATTTTATAAGGGTATTTTTGGATTTTCAGTTCACTTCCCGCCAAAAAGAAAATGCCCTCCTTAAATGGAAAATGCAATTACAATTTGAATGACTGCCTCTGTTAGGACATATTTGGAGTTTCTTGTATAAAAATGAGAGGTGCCCTCCAAAGCATAATAGGAGAACTGCAAGGGCTTCTCTGCCATATGGAGAAAACTTGGGAGAAACTGATAGGTAAAAATAAATAATTTTCTATTTGTAATATTTCGACGATTAATCAGTAAAATGTTGAAAGAAACATGCCGCATCAAATCAAGTTCCTTTTTTCTTTTTTCTTTTTAAGTCCGATTGAGCGGTTGTCTCATATAGGGGAGAGAGAACTGCCTCAAACGAGGAGGAGATGATAGCCTTCGAAAGGGAGATTAAAATTTATCGCACGCAGACGAAGAGTATCTAACCCAAAACCTTAAAGTCGTGGATAGGTGCTTACCTCAGCTGGGATAAGACACTTTTGATATCATATCAAGTTCCTTAATATAAACTCTACAAGTGAAAACAAACTTGTTTACTATGGATTTGGACAACTGTACGTGTTCTCACTAGAAGATAGATAAGGTGTACAAAGAACAAATTATTGTACCATAAAAAGGTTGTGATTTGTGAAGGCCCTTCAAGGGAGATGATATCAAAAGGTCAAATCTGGGCCCCTTCAACTTCCCATTGTACTATAAGAAGATTCCTTAGCCCACGATTATGAGGTCGTGAGTTCGATACTCTCACCATACATAATGCAAACTTTAATTGTCTCTCTTTCTATGACTCTCTTCTCCTCTTGTGAGGTGTTCTCTCTCCCCTTATAGGGCAACCGCCCAATCGGACTTCAAAAAATAATTGTACTATAAGAAGGTTGTGATATGTGAAGGGTTAGAAATCTTCACATATGTGTTACATTTTATATAATATATTATTTTTACTGATTAATATTTATTATAAGGTATATAATATTTATTTTGTGCAAAGGTGTTAAAAAAATACACATGTTTGATTCAAAAAAATTTAAATTGTCGAACTTTAAAAAAATACACGTTTGATTAAAAAAAAATTAAATTGTCAAACTTTACTATCTGTAGATAAAAAAATATTTAATATATACTAAATTTTGAGTGTTCAGTATTATAACCGACCCGACAAATTCAATACTTGCAGTGACGTTTTCCTTCAAGCTTTCACGTGTAAAATGAAATCGAAAGAAATTTGAGTATGAATAGATATAAAATGATATTATAAGTGTCGGGAGAGAGATTTTCAAGATTAATTTGAGTTCTTCGTATTCCTTCAAATTGTGGCCTCACTTGAGACACATACATACATGTCTACTTCAGTTTTCATGGATTTTCAGTGTCATCTTCATGACCAAACTATCACAACGTCTACTTCCTTTACCCCCATTGTCATGGGCGAAGACATATGTACGCCCCCAAGATTTTTAAAAAATATTACTATTTATCGAAATTTTATGTGTATTTTGGAAAATTTTATCAGTTTCGCCCCCCTAATTGCCATTTTTATTGTCCCCAAGAGTTTTTTTGCCGTTTTTATCACTTGAGCTCTTTAGTTCTACATACTGTTGCAATTTCGTCCCCCAACACCAAATTCCTAATTTCGTCCCTGCCTATTGTTAATAAATGATGATTCCTTAATTTGGTTCACTCACTCCAAACAAAATAACAAGTAGAAAGGAAGCTTCCCAGAATTTTCTGGGCTAAAAAGAATTTATAATAAGAAAGAAAGTGATAGAATCATATTTATTATTAATTCGCTAATTGTTGTTCGTCTTTTTCCTTAATTTAAAAAAATAAAATAAAAGAATATAAAAAATGGCGTTGGTAATTAAATGCAACCATATGGATTTCTTTGTCTTCTTCTTTGCAAGAGAAGCCAAAGAAAAAGAGGGCAGAAGAAGGAAACAAAATGATAAAGCTGATGATAATTCTAAGTTATTCCCAGTAGCATAAAAGATATACAAGTATAATTCAACCCTCGCCTGCTACAGTTTGTCTTCTTCTGTATTTTGTTAGTTATTGCACGAGACAAGGTTCATCTGTTATACCAATACAAATTGGCTCAATTGATAAGAATTTGACACGTTCTTATAAATGTCAAGTATTCAATTTTCGCTGCCGATGTAAAAGCTGTACTGATGGCGATATGTAAGTACCTATATAAGCGATATATTGTCTTTAAAAGTCTGACTTGTCGCGTGATAATGATCGGAGTAGAACTCACTTAAATCTTTTATTACGAAAAAGTTCATCTAATATGCACTTTTACCTACTTGCTGTGGATTTTCTCGCCAATAAAAGTACTCATACTCTCTCTTTTCGAAATTAAAATTTTACACTTTTTTATACCAAATAAATAGAAAATTCGACGTTCAATTTCGAATTGATGAGTTAAATATTCATAATAGACTATTAGCATGAATCAGATTTATAGCAAGCAAAGAGAACAAACTATTGGCTGAATATCTATTGATGAATAATTATACAGATTAAAACACAGCATAAATTAAGTTAGAGAAGAAAACAACATTAATGTCACTATCAAAAGCTTCAATATCAGTAGTAGAACGAACTACTCACCAGCTAACAAAAACCAAAAGTCACTATCAACAACTGGAATTCCGGTCTCCAAAACGACGTCGATTGATCTCTAAATCCTTCTCATCTCATCAAATTGTTCCTCCGGCGGCCGCCATTGATTTTCATCGTCGGATTTTCTTTTCCTCATAAAAAACACGAGAAGACAGTTCCGGTTCTTAACCGCCGTAGACTCCGAACTTTCAGATGTATTGCCGGAAATTGTCATGGTGTTCCGGATACACGGAATTACCAGAAACAGAATGAAGATAACGAAAACTGAAATGGCAGTGAATGCTATTATCTCGCCGTGCATGAAATAGTGACGGTCACGGAGGAATTGAATCTCGTGCTCGTGATTTTGTGCCGGCGCCGGAGATAAGAGAACTTTAGTTGCCTCTGTCAAATTTTCCGTTATTGAACTTCTTCCCATGTCTTACCTTAGATTCTGATGAAGATTTTTATGGTTTTGGCCAGGATGCCAGGGCCGTGTGGGTAAATGGAATCTATATTGGAGGAAGAGTATAAATGGCTGAAGAAGAAAAAAACAACTTATGGCTTCTACTCACTTTTTAACTGTTACGTAGCTTTTGATTAGGACCTGAACGCTAATCTTTTAATCCAGGAAAAAAGAAAAGAAGATTCACACACGCGTCTACAAGGATGACATGACAGTGTTTCAAATTGTTGAAATATAAAGTCTCACATCGAGGGTTTAAGAAAGATTCAAATAACATATAAGCTCATGGGTTAACACCTCTCCTTACCGATTGGTTTTGAGATGACATGGAGGCTCATGAGCCAATTTTCATATGGTATCAGAGCAGGCCCTTAGGCGGGATGATGTGCTCATAATGCCCAAAGTGGGCTCTAATGGTCACTGTACTATCCAAGAAGGGCGGCGGGCTTTAAATTGACTCCCACCACCTCTCCTTACCGATTGGTTTTGAGATGATATGGAGGCACATGAGCTAATCTTCACACAAATTAATGAAACACTGAACTCAATAATAAAAGGGAAACTTCAACCGTTTGTATAGCTTAAAAGAAATACATAATACACAAGTTGTTACATTATTAAAGAAAATCACTAAGTTTAAAAGGGAAATGCTAAAACAATAAATTGTTCTACTAGCAAGCTATTACATCGATAACTAAGTCACACTTCGTTCTTAAAGTACTCTTCGTTAAAGTTCTCATTTATAGCACCATCAACATAATCATATGCAAAATGTCAACAAATAAGGGTGAGCTAAGAACCCAGTAAGTATCGATCACCCTTGAGATAAAGTATCGAATAAGAGTCAAAACGTTTTCCCGAAACCCATAGCAATTGAAATAACATAACAGAGATAATCTTGAAAACATACTAAAAACAAAACTGAGAGTAGCGGAAACGAAATCAACGGAAAACATAACAAAACAAAAAAATAGACTAAACACAACCCACGGACGAAGCTGCAGACGAATGAATCATCTCGGGTATCGTCCGCCAAAAAGTTGCTCCCAGTAGTTGCGCAGACGAATACTTCGTCCACAGGTTTCAGAAACTCAATTTTCAGTGCAATTTTGTACATAAAAACTTCATTTCTACACAACGCTTCCCAAATCCCCGAAAATCCAGTTTTGACTCTAAATACAAAACCAAAACCAAAACCAAAACACTTACACAACAACACATAACATGCTAGAAACGTATGCATAACATTTGACACTCACAAATCAGAAATAATGTTATCGGCACCATGTACAACCCACACACTTCAAACGGATTCATATGTCAAACATTCCAATACCATTTCCAGCAATGACACTCACATATCTGGATATGATTCTATACCCTGTTAACAGTCCATAACAATTCATTTACCCATCACGGTGGGCCAAAATACACATGGGTTCGGATATTAAACCCTCCAAATGAAAGGGTCAAAGGTTTAAAGACACGCCAGTTATGTCATCGCTCACCCTTGTGAACTCCACAACAACCGTTAATAGTCTATCTATTTATACTCGTTAGGATCCGAGTCAAAGTCAAAGACATATCAAAGAGTGCTCCCGGGGCACTAAAACATAAAGGTTTTGACGAGTCCTGGCATAGGATCAACAACAGACACAAGGTCTAATCGGGAATTTAACATAGACAGACTCCAAATTTAACACCAATCATATAGCAAATGCAAACACAACAATCCCCAATTTCACCTACTCATAATCAATACAAATTACATCAACGCTTCATCTGATTTTAATGCAATAAAAATATGAATGAAAATCAAAACATAGCAAATCAATAACTTTTATAAAATTACAGTATATGATGTTTAAAAAATACAAGGGTGAATGATCCTTACTTGTTCAACTTAAGCAAAATACTCCAAAATCCCCAAAAATCCGAAATTCCAAAAGATGGCAGAAAACAACATACTGTTTCTTCAATTACTTCTACTCCAGAACTCGAAACTCTAATTCTTCAAATCCTGAGCGTAGCCTCGTAAGTTAGCTTCGAAACTCACTTGGAATCACTCAATTCCGACCTCTGTAGCTATGGTAATTGCCCAAAAATCCTAACAGCACTCAGAATTCTGCATTGTTCTTCTCTCTCTATTTTCTTATGTTTTAACCGTTATCTTCTCTCCCTCCTTTCAAAATTCCAGTCATAACTCCCTCTCAAAGACTGTTCAATTCCCACACAGTTTCGCCCCTAGAATTCCCAAAGTCTACACTTAAGTTCCTCAACTTATACTACTACCAAAACGCCCCTCACACGAATGTACCGCAAATATAACATATACCACATGTTGCAACATATAATTAAGCACATAGTCATATTACATGTCACATAATATCTTGCTATATCAAAATAAACACACATATGTAAAATTATTTTTTTAAAAGTCTTGAGTATCACAAAGATAATGCACAATTATTAGATCTTTTCAATTATTTGTTTGTATCAAACGATTTTTTATTTAATTTTTTATTCAATGCTTCTACCAAAATGCTTTTGTTGTCGTATTGGGAGGTCACTCAATTTTATGAGCGTCTCTGCATCTTAAATGAATTGATCTAAATCTACATTCACCTAATTCATATGAAAGAGCTATAAAATCAGTTCTACAATGACGGTACTTGAACTGAAATTTCCAATATTGGAGTCTAGACTTGTCCTTTGACCTCCCCATGCAGGAGTCACGAGAATTACATTAATTCATTATTGTTTTCTTAGAGAAAAGTGATGGTTTCTGTCAGCCTGAACTAAAGGAGCGGAAACGACATATCTTTTATGAAGAAAAAAAAATCCTATAATATTTCAAAAAAAATATTAATAATTCGTACATTCGATAATATAAGTCGTTTATCATATATAGTAAAAATTAAAAAAATTAAAAAACAAAATATTTTATTATATTTAATATAGTAATATTGATATTTTGACTGATAAAATACTTTATTTTTTTTTTTTTTTTTTAAATTTTCGTTACATATTTTAAACCACTACCTTTTATATTATGGAATGGAGGGTGTGCATAACAATTTGTGATTTCCTAAGCAAAAATTTCTAGCTCCGGCCTCTGGATGCAGGGCCTTAATCTTTGCAAAATGGGCAAAAGGCCTTATACGTTAGAATGCTGAGAATTCGGGCTGGGCCAACTAATCATCCAGCCCAAGGAAACCAAACTCTAATGAAAGGCCCGAGGTCCTCGCCCCGATAACTACGTGGAAATTTCTTACTGGCAGGAGTACGATAGAACACCTATACTCTCTCATAGCAGATTTTTCGCCTCTATATCTCCTCCGTTGCTGAGTTCAGAGCGAGACCTCAACCTCTCTCCCTCATACTCGAAGTAAAGGACTACAATACCCATACACCCATCTGTAAGTTTTTATTATTTTTTTTCTAATATTACAGAGTTTTCCACTTTAATATTAAGCTGGGTTTCCCCCCTAATTTTATTGCAAATGTATGTATTAGATTGGACTAATTTATCAAAACCAGTGATTTTTAATTTGTCATTGATTACTTTAGCTATTTATTTATGCTTGGATGTTTCTGGTTTGTGTAAGACTTGGGTGATTCATAATTTATTTTATAGATAGAACCATGAGCTTTCTTTTAGAAATTGTGAGAAAAGATCAAGCTAATCGCCGTAACTCGATTTATGAAGTACTACCTCTATTCCTTAATATAATTTCTTTAGGACATGGAGCTAACATTAATGAAAATGTGAAACCTCATGGATAACTCTGAAAGTTATGACTGGTATATAAGCACGAGACTAAGTATCCACTTTCACCTCGAGATATCCCTTTTGACATAACGAGTTCGGTGGTTAAGTAGATGATAGTGGATGCTGCTAGGCCCATGTGGTGCGTTCCGGTTCGCGGGCACGGGGCGTGACATTTTATGGTATCAGAGCCGGTGACCAGGCGGATGTCCCGTGCCATGCTGTAAGGGGTGGGCCACCTCTAGAATCCTGCGTCTAGTGAGGATGCTGGGGGCTCAAGTAGGGATGAATGATGGGAATCGGGTAGCTCAAGTGGTAAGGTTACCCGAACACGGGGCGGAGGTCCCGTGTTCGATTCCTATATCTCCCCATAATGGGGCAAATAATTTCTCCTCCTTATGAGGCTTATCTTTCCTCCCCCAGGCATGGGGCATGCTTCAATCTTCCCTATCTAGGGTACTCTCCGCTCTTTCCCTTCGGGGGCAATCGTCTTCGGGCGTTCAAAAAAAAAAGTAGGGATGAATGTGAAACCCCATCCCACATGAGATAACTCTGAAAGTTCTGACTAGTATATAAGCATGGGCATAAGTATCCATTATCATCTCGAGATATCTTTTTGATAAATATTAATATAATTTTTTAAATAAAATTAGTGGTATACAAGTTTTATTTAAGAGAGTAATATTGATATTTTGACTAATAAAGTACCTTATTTTTTGCTTCCTTACTTTTCGCTACATGTTCTAAACGATTTATATTATGGAATGTAATTAGTAGTGTTTTTTGTGTAAATTATAAAAACCCACTTGTGGTGAGACTACTAGTCATAATAATTTCTGAACTGTTCGAAAGTTCACCCATATGTCTGTGAATAATGGAATTTTGGAAGCACATTTAGACAGAAATTCACTTGTTGATTCATGTTATATTTCTGCTTCCTTCATTTCTTTTATGGGGATGATGTGATATTTATTGATTTCTTTTGGTGTGTGTGTGTTTCTGAATGTATTTCTCGTTGCTATAAGATTGTAGACATTGGAATCATTCATGTCAGCACCGGCTGAAGATAACTTCGCTCAGGTAACTCCTGATTTTAGTTACATGGGGTACTGTTATGTATGTCTTACGGGTTTCCTAGCATTCGCCTGCTAATGCATTTAGTTCTCAAGGTTAACCTCTTGCGTCGGGTTCTTTATTAAATAACTAGCTACTTTTTACGACCGAGTGAACCTATTTTCATCACCTGCTGGTGTATTAATGGACTTAATGTTTTGCAAGATTGACACGCTTCATCATCAGTTGCCTCTGTGTGTAGTATTTGCGTCTCATGGATCCTAATCAAAGCCTATTTTTGTTGAATTTGAAGCTGTCATCAGAATGTTTTTGGTGAATTTCTGGATTCTATTATTGTTGATGTTGCCTCAGAGTGTCATCGCATTGCAAGACTGGGACTTGATCGTGATCTTGATGAAGAGGAAGAAGAATTAAGGTTATCAGCGCAAGCCAGGGCCAAAGTAGCTGACCCGATTAACAGTGGTGAAGCCAATAGCAAGTATGTGGTTGACATATTTGGACAAACTCATCCTGCTATTGCCAGTGAGATATTCGAGTGCATGAACTGTGGTAGATCAATCATGGCTGGTCGTTTTGCCCCTCATTTGGAGAAGTGCATGGGAAAGGTAGCCATTCTTCTTAGATAAAGCCAATACATATTGCGATGTTCAGTAATAGAGGAGACACTTTATTCTTCCTTTTGGAAATGTATTTCGTCTTTAAGGTGCCCTTCATGGTTGCAGGGTAGAAAGGCCCGTCTTAAGGAAACAAGAAGTAGCACAGCTACACGAAGTCGTCATACGCGAAACAGCCCTGTTTCCTCTTACTCACCATATTCAAATTCCCCAAGCATGAGCAGAGTATCAAATGGAGGTTCCAGTGTTGCAGGTGATGAGTATTCAAATGGTGCCCATGAAGATCATTGACAAAAGTTGTAATGTGTATCGCACGTATCGGCTTATTTGTGCCTTCTCTTCCGCTGCAACTAAATAGCCTTGAATCCCCTCCTCTCAACAGCTCTGGGAGGCTCAGCAGATGCAGCTTTGATGGTGGCGGTTCGTTTGAGTTTACGTTAGGAACATACCTGAATATGTTGCTGGTTTCCCTTGTCGTGCATATGATATAATAGTCCAACGGAAAGATCAAAGACAATTATTTGCTGAGGTGGTATTTTGCTTGATTTTATAGTCAAGTTCATGATTGATCTTTGTGATTTAGGATTAGTTAATTTGACAGCTGTGTTAAAAATGGATTTAGGTCTAACTCAATCCCTAAAAAAGTACCTAAAGAGGAGGATGAAAAGGCAAAATATAGAACAAGTAAAAAAAAGAAGCGGATTTCCGTTGCCGGGACTTGAACCCGGGTCTTTCGGGTGAGAGCCGAATATCCTAACCAACTAGACAACAACGGATTGTGATTCTAATTTAAATAATTATCTAGACGCTTCTTTGATAAAGCTTAGTGACCAAATCATCATCTTCGTCCCTTTTGATTTCTCTTAGAAGGATTAATCCCAAATATTTTTTGGGTGGGCTCATTTGGTCCTTTCGCCACCAGAACAGTGATTTCCGGCCCGACATCGCCGGCATGAGTGAGGTACGTGAGCCTTTTTTGAGGGGCAATCAGGCATTCTAAATTAACAGTAAAAACTCAAAACAAAGACGAGGGGAATTTAAGGTGAGTCGCACGCAAGAAACGAGCATAAAAGGAAAAGTTTACAAATACCAAAACAGAACAAAAGAGTGTTCAGAGTGTTCAGAGCGACCACTTTGTGCACTTGTTGCCAAGGGTGTGGTTAGTCTCCAATACATTTGTTTCAGTGGTATTCTGGGATCAGCCACTTTGTTTGACAAAGGTTAGGTCTGTATCCCGCCCATACCCTCAATTATTGGGGACTTAATGGGTTATGCTATTGTTGTTGTTGTTATAGATTTACTGCAATAGTTCAATTGTGAGGCAAACTAGCATGAACCTACATTGATCAACACAGATATGCATGTCATAATAATAATAATAATAATCATACCTTTATCAGCGCAATTAAATTCGTAGTGATCTGGCCTGCGACAAGAATAACAATAAACCGCCCTCCTCCTCTCATATTGCTTGTTAGGAGTTCGATGGTGATACACACTTGCCTCATCTTGTTCACCACATTGTTCTTTAATGTCTCTAACTTTAGTCCATTTATCAAGATAGTCCGAAATTTTTATTTCATCCACAAGAATATGCGTAGGCAAACTATACATCAAAACAACTGATTCCATATCACTGGGAATCTTGATGCCAGAACTGTCTACCTTATGTGACAACTTGTCCATCTTTTTAAGGTGTTTGATAGTTGGACTGTTGGAGTATTGTTTGACATCTGATGATTGATAAACTTTTTTAGCCGAACGAATTTAAGAGTAGCAGAAGGTGTATGCCTTCCATCAGAGCTTTAGCAATGGGATAGTCATAGAAGCTGAGAAAGAGATCATCATCCATCGCTCCAAGGATAAGGTGGCAACAAGTAAAGTCATCTGATTGCCACTTCTTGTAAAGCTAAGCATCTTCTTCAGATGGTTTAGGGTCTTCCAAAACATATTCAACTTGGTTGTCCGCGAAAACAGAACCGAGTCTGTCCTTCCATCGAGAAAAGTTTGAACCGTTCAATAAGCTTTAGAGAGGTCTTGAATTCTGGATAAAACATTCCAGTAAAAGTTGCTGGTGCATCTTGATCACATCTAACGTTGTTTGATGAGGAATTGTCATTTCCGGATGAGCCTACTATCACACAAAAATAAATAAATTTATAAGAGAATAAAGACAAGCCTAGGTTCACCAATATGGAACAAAATAAAGCCTAAATCCTTCTTCTAAGGGCAAGCAGATATTAGAGCTTGTATATCACCTGATAAACGCGCAGATGAATTCGATCATTATAGCAACTTGAATTTCTAATCTCTCAGCTGGTTTCTTTACAGTTTTCACAACATAGTCAAGAACACTAACCAATCTGAAATATGTAGTATAATTTACAGGTTGATTTTACAAGTACTGTAAATCTTCAAAACACAACATAGTTAAGAACACTAACCACAAGCCCTGAAATTAAGATTCATTCCATAATTATCAAAGGATGAATTTCACTATTTCATGAATAAAACCAAGAACATTACAATCCACATTCTCCATACAAGAAAAATACCTCAAACAATGCCTTACTAAAATGAAAAACAACAGAGAGACATATCAAAACTCATTATCAGAACAAGAACAACAACAAAGCCTTAATCCCAAGTAATTGGGGTCGGATACATGAATCAATATAAAATTTCTAAAATTTCTGTGTGATCGTTCGCGTGAATACATTCCCTCCATTTACTTGTATCAAATACTATACTCTCATCCATGTCTAACAAATCCATATCATTCTTGTTCAATATTCATTTTCAGAACAAGAACTACTAGCTCGAAAATAGGAAAATATACAGTATAACAGTAACATGAAAATACCTAGATCAGGGCAATCTGATTGGTTGTGACCTTTTTCCCCACAATTAGTACATTTAATCTTGAATCTCTTGGTACCATCATTTAGCCTCCTCCACTTATTTATGTTTATGATAATCCTCAACCATTGACTAACATTATAGAAACTCAATTCTTCTTTACCACCGGCAAGCTATTAAGTAACATTAATGCCTGTAAATCATCAGGAGTTATAGCACCAGCACATAACTCAAGCTCTTTAGCCATAGCCCTCATTCTAAATATATTCTGATAAATAGTCATACCCCTGGCCATAATATGACCTTTGTATTCCATGATCATGAAAATTCGGATCTGGAATTCCTAAATCGAGTAAAAAGAGAATCGATAATGGACTTGGCCGTTTGTCTGTTAGAGTATTCGCTTACGAGGATGTCGTCGAGAGTTTCAAGAATTACTGCGATGGAGTTATCGTCGTCGCAGTAGTATTATTCCTGCACTGTGGCGTCGGAGATGTTGAGGAGAAGGTGGTGGAGTTGGTGGTCGGCAGGACGAAAGAGATTTTGAGTTTCCAGAAATGGAAGTTTTGACCGTTGAATCAAAGCTTCTGGGTGGTTTTGAGTTCAGAGTAAACAATTCCGGCGAGTAAGCCCTTCGTCTTCATGGTTGCTCCGGCGAAAGTGTGGCGATTCTTTCGGGTGCTTTTTGGCGGGTGATTGCAGCTTTATGGTGGTTACAGCTTGAGAGAAGAATAAGTGGGTCCCGTTTCCTAATATGATTCGTTTGGAGATTTTTTTTGTCTTTTAATTGTTATGAAAATATTAAGGTTGGAGTCCTTATTCCATAACCCCTTCAACATTATGGATACCTTAACTCTCTATTGAAAGAGGAGTTACAAGAAGTCCATAAACTACACATTCAAGCTCCATTATCTACCCTTTATGAAAGGTTTCATAATCTACATTTTCTAACCCTATAAATAGAGGGCTTATTTTGATGTAAAAGGTAAAGATATGAATAATATAGAAACACTTATACTATTTCTTGTCTTTTGTTCATTCTCTTTAGTTTATGTTTTAGTTTTGTGGTGAAATTCATTCTAGAATTTCATCCATTTTATAACACGTTATCAGCACGAGCCTCTACCATTAGCTGATTAGATTTGTGAGACTTTTTATCTCCTTGGTAGATATTCAGTCCGAATCGTTATGTTTATATATGTATTTGAGTTTTGTATATGATTTTCTGCATCTTGAATATAACGGACGTATTATTGAGGTTGAAGACTTGAGGGAAGAGGTTAAGGTAAGTTGTTTATATTCTAAAGGTTTTAATGGCTAATCTTGCTAAACTTGGATTTACAATTCTTGAGATTAACGAGAGAAATTACCTATCATGGATACAATATAATGAAATTTATCTGGATATAATGTGTCCTGAAGGCACCATTGAAAATCATCAGATCCACTAGATCACTGAAAATTTGTAGAGGAAATAAACATCCAATATGCTCCAAAGAGTAGTAATATCGAAATACTCTCTTATCTTACCTCGAATATGCTCCAGTAGTAGCAATATCGAGAGTAAATATTTTCAGAAGTTTTATACGTGTTATGAATATAAATTCTTGAGCTTAGTTAAAAAAATGAGTCATTAATGAAATATTGTAAAATATGACCAATGATTTATATGTCATTCCCTAGATTGAATGCATATAGAATATATAATTTATTTGTGAAATAGTATTGGTCGTGAATGTGGTTGTAGTAAACCATGTCGATAATCATGACTCATCGAATTCTCGAAGAAAATATTCTCACCCGAAGTGAGAAAATAATAAGGAGGAAATAGAATGTATGATTCCAAAATTTTATGAGAAAAAGATTATTTAAGCGATATACAATTTTTTTGTCTCATACCTGTTGTATGTTGGACATCTTTTGAATCTCTCTACTAAACATCACTTTGAGAAAGAAAAAAAAGTGTCATTTTGCTTCTCTAAAAGTAATGGCGCTACTTTAATTTTGGCATATGTAAATGTAGTCAATCTCTTTGAGTATTCAGAAAAATATAGCTTGATATTTTATTTTTGTATTAGAACTTGTCAATTGCATATATTATCATGTTATTTTAATTTGTTTACATTCAAGAATAATAGATATATGATAATATTATAGTTGTTGATTGGACACATTATGGATAAATGTCAAATACCAAGTTCCAGAAGAACTACTTAATTAAACAACTCCAGAAGAGTTATTTGTTTAAAGGCTCCAGAAGAGCTAATTGAACTAAAGGGTTACATATCAACATGTAAATACACGACTCTCCATAAAGTCTCTTAGAAAATTATTTTGATATTTTTCATAGTGAAGATTATTTGGAGACATTGGATTGAGTAGAGTTTTAAATCTTTGTGTATTATTAATATTATTTAAGAGAATAAATTTATATTAGAGAAATCGTCATTTCTCTTTATAGGCTTATATTGCCACAAAATTTATTTAGTTAAGATATTTTATTAAGTAAACCTGAAGTTTACCGATTTAGTTGTTGGCATGACCAGTTAGACCATCCCGGGTTACAAAAAATACGAAATATAATTAAAAATTCATGGAATATGAAGGAATCAAAAGTTTCCTTATCCGATGAATTCTTTTGTGCTACTTATTTCAAGAAAAATTGATATAAGGATATAACCAGTACAACTCGGGTTGAATATGTTCATAGAATTGAATAAATAGTCGATCGACTCGCAACCTGAAGTTTGAGATATATTGATAATGAGCTGCAATTTTATATTCAACAAATGACATAATTTGTCTCGACTATACTGGTGTCATCATATGAAAATTTGGTAGAATATTTTTATACACTAAATGGTCTGGTAGAACCATAAGTGCCTTGAACTTGTTGATACAAATTATTTTGTAGCATTAGCTCGTATTTTTCCAACAAGAATACTGTGAATTCTCCTCTATTAAATTAGTTTATGGTCAGGAACTAAATTTTTCCCTCTCCCATCTAAGAGTTAAATGTGCGCTACAAAGTTGTAGTCACCGCCACTAAAGTATTAATATGGGACCTTAAAGATGTTAAGAATATATCTTGGGTATGAAATCTCAAGATGAGAGATTTAATGTATAACCGGATAAAAATATGAGTTTGTGTCTCATCTTGATCCTCACATACTTTGAACTAGAAGTTCAAAGGATAAGCCAGACATATTTACTGACCAAAATCCGGCTAAGAAGGCTCTTATTTGACGTCCTTGAAGGGCGATCTACCACTACTGATAAGTATGAGACACAATTGAAGTGTGGTAGATTAGACGGTTCCAAATATTAAAAAAAGTCCTCGCATATAAAAAGGAGTAAAGATTTAGATGGTCGTATATGGTAGACATATATATGTTAAAGTCGAGGATTCCCTAGACATGATCAATGTAATATCTCCATAAGAGATTCAGGTACCTGAAAGTTGAGATAATGAGATCTCTACATAATGTCATGATTGGGAACTATGGAACTGCGAAAGTGTAAGATATGATAAGTATTAATGCGCATAAAAAGTGAATCTAAAATGAGGATCTAGATTCAAAGTCTGCAGAAACAAAATTTTTGACATTCGAGAAAATTAGCCAAAATAGATTATATATGAGTTCGCATGAGAAATATGAAAAGTCCGGACAATTAACATGTACACCATAAGTGTATGATATTCTCAGTATGGATGATACACTTGAAGTGTATGGATAGCGGGACAACAATGCGAACTATAAAAATGTAAACGTCACTACTAGTGGAATGTTCTTCTTAAAAGTCTGGCAATGGTTAGAAAGATAGAAATTATCAGGTGGTGGATGCAAGTATGTTTGTGTTTTAATAGCGTAAAGAATACTTAGCACATATATGAAGTCTTTGAATGATTTGATATGCCTGAAGCATATCCGTAAATTGTTCCTGAAGAATGTAACATTATTTCCTTAGTGAAAATCTATCAAAAATTATATGATAGTGTCAATGTCCATGTATAAGGAAATTTGGATCGGATTTAGTTATTTGCCACATACAATTCTTTGTCTATTGACGAAAGATGCCTAAATGTCTAATTTGCTAATAAACATTATTAGTTAGTGATCTCCATATGAGGGGGAGAAAATCGGCAATGTAAAGGACTTTATTTAGGAACATCATTATCTTAATCTACGCATTAGGCATTAATGAACCAGAAGTTCATAACTTATTCATTTGCAAAGGATTGCAAATACATAGCCTAATGCATTTATAGACTCTATAAGTAGATGTCTCCATATGTGGAATCTGTTCCAGTAGGATAACGTATGAGTTATGTAGTTAAGGAGCATGCCTGAAGCGTGATTGATATCTTAAGTCTTAGCATATAAGATCTTTGAAAGAAATGACTATAGATTTATCAAGATGTTCCTCCTAAATATGTTATAGTAGCAATTGATTGCTGAAGGAAAAATTATAATCTCGGCTTTTTGAAATTCATGATTTTTTCTTGAATTTTCAATTAGACATTCAGAAGATGATATATATGGACAAAGAACATCTTTTAAGTATCCTAGTATTTGTCTAATCGTTAGATATTACTAAATATCACTCGTTATCGCGAAAGGAAGAATGAAGAGTTGCTTGGTCATGAAGTGCCATATTTAGTGCTATTAGAGCACTAATGTATCTTGAAAGTACTATTTGTCCTGATATTTCATTTGTAATGAAATTCTTTGCAAGTAGATGACGCTTATGGTTAAGATTCGATGATTCATCAAAGGTAGAAATCTCTATGATATTGTATGAGGATAATGCAGCTTGTATAACTCAATTGAGTGAAGGATATATCAAGGGAGATAGAACAAAACACATTTCACCTAAATTATTCTTTACTCACGAACTTCAAAAGAAAGGTGAAATTGAAGTGCGACAAATTCAGTCATGTAAAAATCTGGCATATTTGTTTACTAAGACATTACCGACTTCAACTTTTAAGAAGTTGATTTATAAGATTGACATGCGTTGGTACAGAGATCTTAAGGGATCTAGTCAACAGGGAGAGTAAAATATAAAGAATGATGTACTTTTTTTCCTTCACTAGAAAAGTTTTTTTTTTCCACTGGGTTTTTTACTCTAGTAAGGTTTTAACGAGGCATATAGTTTAAGGACTCCAAAGGGGGAGTGTTATGAAAATATTAAGGTTGGAGTCCTTATTCCATAACCCCTTCAACATTATGGATACCTTAACTCTCTATTGAAAGAGGAGTTACAAGAAGTCCATAAACTACACATTCAAGCTCCATTATCTACCCTTTATGAAAGGTTTCATAATCTACATTTTCTAACCCTATAAATAGAGGGCTTATTTTGATGTAAAAGGTAAAGATATGAATAATATAGAAACACTTATACTATTTCTTGTCTTTTGTTCATTCTCTTTAGTTTATGTTTTAGTTTTGTGGTGAAATTCATTCTAGAATTTCATCCATTTTATAACATTAATTCATTTTTAATTTTATTATTTTGGATGAAAAACTAAAATACCCGGTTGTTTTTTCATAAGAAATATTCAATTGGTTAAGTTTAATTTAAAGAATTAAACTCCACTCGAATTATTTCAGACGCCACTTCATGTAAGATTTAACGAGGAAGATCTGAAGGCGGAACCTCCACCTATGTCAGAGATTTTTACTTCAATATGTTTTTAAATTGAGAGATGTACACAAGTATAGGAATCTAAAGTAGGGAGTTAATAGGATGAACCCCAAAACAGAGATCTCCACAATATTTTGGTGAAAACCCACATTGCTAGATAATCAAAGGTGTCCTATCACAGTGGGGCAGGCGCCTTAAAGTCGTGGGTTCGATACTCTTTGCCTGCGTTCGACAAGCTTTAATCTCTCTTTATAAAATTATCTTCTTCTCGTCTGAGGCAGGTCTCTCTCCCCTATATGGGGCAACCGCCCAATCGAACTTTTAAAAAAAAAAAAAAAAAGGTGGTTGGTGATATATTTTTACATAAATTTCTATTTCCAAGTTTTAACATCATTTTTTGGTAAGGTTTGAAATCCAATTCGTGTTAATTTTAAGTTTTACAATTATTTCGGGAAACAAAGCTTGTAACAAAGTTTTTTTTTATTCACAATGCTTAAACTTGAAGCCCCATTTTAGGGAAACCAAGCTTCTTTAAGCCTTGACCAACATCATTTGCCTTAAAGGCTTAAATCTTTTACTCCAAAAGAGAAAAAAACTTAATTAGGCTCATGTTTTATAAAAACTTTCATTACTAAAATTAAGTTTAATTTAAAGAATTAAACCCCACTCGAATTATTTCAGCCGCCACTTCATGTAAGATTTAACGGGGAAGATCTAAAGGCGGAACCTCCACCTATGTCAGAGGTCCTTACCCAGACATGTTTTTAAATTTAGAGATGTACACAAGTGTAGGAACCTAAAGTAGGGAGTTAACAGGATGCACCCCAAAACAGATATCTCCACACTATTTGGTGAAAACCCGCATTGCTAGATGATCTCTCCCCACACCACTCAAGCCTTACCAACTTGTCTATGCCCTCGGGGCTTGATGTAAGGTTTAATAACACATTCAGAAGTCATTCTCTAATGTTATACTCACCTGAACTTTCACTCGTGGGATACACACATTCTTTCACATAAACTTTCACTTTTTATACAACTCAAGGGGTTCGGTTTCAACCCAGTCAACTTACACCCACATCCTACCTTAGGAACAGCAACAAGAAAGAAAGACATATAGAGCTTCATTGTGTATACACAATCCAGTTTCTGAATCCAATCAAAGAAACAAAACCAAAGAAAATGGCAAAAGTCAACTAAATATAAATTGGCAATACCCATTTGGAAAGGGAAGGGAAGGGGAGATACATTGATCCAATATGTCTATGTAAATCCAGGAAAGCAAAGATCTTTGAAATCAGTCAAATATTTCCCAGTCCTGAACCACTTTAGTTGAATAATGCAATGATTTTGGTGCAATGAGGCTTCCAACTCCTGAATCAAAGGTTTCCCAGTTTGAAGTCACAAAAGAGGCAGTTTCTTTGTTGTTACACACAACCGAATTCTTCGCCTTCAAGTTATCTAGCTTATCTACAAATCTTTGTACGCGATGTACCTGTTTAGCATCAAAATTATTGCATCAACCTCTTCCTCAAATGAGATACATTCTCTCCACCTTAAAAAAAGTTTGTTTCAAGTTCGGCATTGTTTAGCAGACTTTACTTTATTGGTCTCAGAATTTTCACGCGATAAGTGCAAGGATAATGACAGAGATAACGCGTCCATAGAAATTGTAGTTCTCCTAGACTATGTAAACTAATATTAAGAACTTCCTATTCTTTTTTTCCAATAATGTTGTCATGCTTTTAGGCCAAAACTTTAACAAGGGAATATTAGATCATAGTGAAAATTTATAATCCACAAATGATCAAACCAAAAGAGGCTGCTTTTATTTAACTTCTCCCGATGAAACAAAACAAAGACAATGCAACTAACCTCGGCTCGTCTCTGAATTCTAGCTTCTCCATCTGCTTCAATACTATCCAGTTTAAGCAATTGCATCATGAGTAACTCTGTCAAGACAACAAAGTCCTTCTCCTCAATCTTAATTCCCTTTTCCACATTTGTCTCCAAGACAATAACCTTTAAACAAATACATCAACCGGTTAGTTCTATATCATGAAATTGTATCAAGAACGCGATTTCCTCGACCTAAAACGCCACTAATTACCTTGTCAGAGAGCTTATCAACCTCTGCTCTAACCTTGGCAACAGCTTCATATGCTTTGGATGAATCTTGATTTTTGTTTATCTCCACAAACTTCCTCTCCCTACTTGCTGGATCCTCCAATAGGATTAATTTCGACATTTCTTCTATGCCTGCTATATGCAAATATTCATGATCTTCTTTCTCTTTCCCTCTAAACAATAGCCTCTGTGCCGCTGGTTCTAGACCGGTTTTTTGGGCAAGTACTCGTTTCAGCTCCCCTTTAATGAGACCATATTATCAACTGTATGGCATTAGAACCTCAGAAACTAAAATTACCTAAACTATTTTGAGATTCAATTTTGAAATGAAAATTAGAACAATTTTCCAGAACCCAAGTGTCTAAACTGTTTATTAGTACAAATACTAGTGAAATTAAGAGTAAACAATATGACTATAACAAGAAACCCTTCAAGTAATAGCTTCAAATGCTTCTATTTTTCTAGAAAATAACCCCAAACAAAAAGACACAAATTAGATGCAATTTGCTTTTTTGGGCGATTTTTACTCGACTAATCCGGTTGGGAAATAATAAGCACTTTGACCTACTGACAGGAAATTCTGCAACAATAGTGGCTACAAAGATGTCTAAATCAAATGCATTTAATTTCAACTTCAATACCAAATCAAGAAAATATGGAGAATTACCAAAAGTTGACTGGGTTGGAACAGTGACATCAAGGTGATAAGAATCATGAGAAACCTTGATCTTGATCATAGGACAACAACTACTAGATGGGGCAAGACTTCTCTTCTGAACAAGCATACCACAAGGTCTTATTTCCCAATCAATGACCAACTCCTCCTCATTCAGTTTGTTCCTATTTTTCTGCAAAATTCCACCTTTTGAAGCCCCTGATGATCTTTTCATCCTTAAAAATCTTGTGAATAATTTCCCAAAAAATAAAAAAAAAAAGGTGAGAAGTCACATTAAGAGAGATTGAGAGGTGAGTGTAATGACAGAAAGAAGAATTGAGTGATGACCCCACTGATTTGGACAGCAGAAAAAGGACCTTAGAACAGATCATATGACCTTAAAATTCAACATCTAAAATCCGTAATTGAGTAGAAAAGGACCTTAAATTGTAAATTCAATCTCAAGAGTTGGTTCCTTTCTTTTTTCTTGATTGTTTTCTACTCAATTAAGGTTTTTAGATGTTGAATTTTCACCAACACATTCACGAGTGCACCACCATACCACCGAAATGGCTACAACGTGGAATTAAAAGTTGTTTCGCACATGCGGAACAATTTTTATAACTTGAATGAGAAGATTAAAGAAATGAAAAAAACATTTTTTTAATAAATTGTTAATTATTTATCTCTCCAAATATCAGTCGTAAGATGAATCGTCCGACGACTCTTACGCATCTGCACATGCAGAATTTCGTATGTTCTGCACTATAACTGCCTAGCTATACAACACCTTAAAGGGAAAACTTTTTCCTAAACGGTTCTCATAAATCCTGGTTCACATCTAACGCTCAAATACATATTCATTTCCTATTCACCTAATAATGCGACATGAAATTTGTTTTCTAACTGATTCGAACCATGGAAAACACTTAAAAATGAAAGGTGAAGTCAACGGAGTTTGGCTCACTTGACTCTTGTTGTCTTCTTTTAGAGCAGAGGAGTGGCGAAAGTTTGAGGCCAAATGTTGGATATCTCCCATATGAAAGACGAATAGCTATTGGGCTGGCATAACAGGGTTTGATAATGAGCCCAGACCTAAATCTTGTGAACCATCCATCGTGAGCTGGTTCTCTCATCAAATTTTATGTTCTTTTTCTGTTTTTATTATGACTGTTTATAAAGTGTGCGCCGATAAATTCATATATAACAAACTATATATAAAAATTGAATTCCATAAATAAAAAGTTTTGATTCTATAAATTCAGTTCAAATACACTCGAAATATAACAAAAGTTCAAGTGACATATGAGATGACACCATAGTAGAATTGCAAAGGGATATATGAATTATTCTTTCAATTCATTCCATAACCATCACTAATTTAACCTAGTAAGAAGGGGTCACTTTGGCATGAGCCGCTTCTCGTGTGACTGATGCCTACTCCTCCTTCCTATTAATCTAATCGACTCCCCAGCCCAACAAGCAGGTGTATAAGCATGAAGTGAAGATGAAGTAAGCATGCCCGCCCTGGACTTCTCTTCACTACCAACCCCTCCCCTTAAGATCTCTCACTGCCTGGTTATGTTTGCAAGTTACAGAAAGCATTGTATGGTCTTAAACAGGCATCACGCGCTTGGTATGAGCAGGAAAGACAATAATTCAAAGGGCCCCACAATCATCTCACATGAGTTGAGATAGAGTTTACTTGCAAAGTAAGTCCCCTTTCAACTCATGTGAGATGGCTGTGGGGCCAGTACCACAAGAACCTGCCCATATTAGAATTTTTGGAAGGAATTTTGAGGAGGAATTATTTTTTCGCAATGACGAGCACATCTAAATGGGCCGTGGCCCCTTACTTAAAGCCCGACGCGTTTGAGGCCCACTTCTTCTAAGTTCTGAAGTCATAGACTTGCCAGCTCCAGGTCCACGATTTTGTCATGGCCTTTTATGTTTATAGCTTACTGATTTCTAGGCCAGTCAAATGAGCTATACGAGTCGAGCTTTGATTAGTCCAAGCTCGTCTCACCCTCTAAACACATGAGTCCGAAGTCAGCAGCCTTATTAAGCTCACAATGAATTTGTCCGAACTCAACTCTAACGAGTTAGGGCTAGTCCGGAGTTCTTTAAAAATTCTATTTTTACCTGGAAAAAAGAAGAAAATATATGCTCCAATATTATGTGCCTACAAGGGTTGAGACTACATTAACTTGAGCTCAGCATAAAAACATATCGGACCTATTTTTTTTAAAGCCTTCCGAACTCGACTTGACCCTATATCATACTAAGCTCGGCCCTCAATTTATTGGGTGTGAGAACTGAGTTCGGACTAGCCCGACCCTATTGACAATCCTACTGATTTCTTGAATGTGCTGAAAGATTTCTAGTCCCATATTGGGCTGTTTTCAGAACTTAAGATACAGCACTATGATCTGAGCTAAAATGAGTCTGGGCTTGTATGGATTAGTCCATTAAACCTTTTATAGTACTAGCAGCATAACATATATATATATATATATATATATATATATATATATACACAAATGAGTAATGAGTAATGAGTAAAGAGTAATGAGTAATTATTAGCCAAAGAGGCATTTGTATAGTGGCTAAGGATGAGATCTCATGACGTAGAGATCATGAGTTTGAATCATTTTCTTGCTTCTTGAATCTCCATTTCTTATAATAGATAGGTCTCTCCCCAATAATAAAAAAATTAGTAAATTATTAATTATATTATTTAAAAACATATTATAAATAAAAATAAGAAAAACAAATGCAAGGCACAGTACCTATTAGGCAGAAGTATGGTTTCATGCGTCCCGATGTGTTCTCTACCGTGCATATTGTACACAAAAAGCAATACTTATGCCCTAGGGCCCTGTCACGGGTCGTTCGTGACTTCGCACAGGAGACAACAACGATGCTCCTCTGCGCGCCCGAGCTTGCCTAAGCCGTGTGGCCAAAGGCTCCTGAGCATGTCGATCATGGAAGGCGCACCTCGTTGTCGCAACATGACCCGCACGCCCGTGTGCCAAGCGTGCCCCATTGCCTCGCCCTGGGTTAAAGTGCGCTTGGAGGCAAGACTGCCCCATACTCGCCCCAAGGTCGCCATGCCCCCAACCCAAAGCATGCACATGGTTGCCCAAGCAGCGTGCACCAGTGGGCAGCATTGTGCCCCAGCCGCCCATGCCATGCAGCGAGCCTGACACCAAGACGAGCGTGCAGCAAAGAACTCCCGCCATGACCAGCGTACAGCAGCCAACCCGCCCATGCAGCGCCCTGATGTGCAGCGAGAATCTCATGCGCAGTGCTCATCGAGGCCAACAACTTGGCACTTGCCGTTTTGCATCCAAATGAAGTCCGATTGGGCCCAAATTTTGCAGGTCATCCTTATATGACATTTTGAAGATAATGCTCGAAGTAGATTGTAATTATCATTTGTATAGCATAGGTAACTTGTTTTCCCACCTCCTCGGAAAAAAGTGCTACACTCCTATCACTAGGGTAAATGTTTTTAAGCACCTATAGGGGGGAACAAAAATTTCAACAAACAAGCAAAAACCAAACTTCTAGCATTTGTAATAGGCATTCAAGCGACTCTCCCCCTCGTCATTTTGAACTCTTTTGATGTAAATTTTCATACTTGTAATGATGTTATATTTTAATGAGAAAAGCCGAGTTTTCGCGCAAGTGACCCGTTTTCGTTTTTAAGTGTTGCCTATCTTCTTGTCCCGAGATTGTGACTAAAGAGAAAGCTTGCCGGGAGTAACTTAGAAGCTATTTGAGCTAGAGTTACTCGGCATCGCGGGCGTCTCAAGTGTTGAAACTTGCGACCCGTGACAGCCCCCACATCCCGATCCGACAGGAATTGTGAAGGATGTTAATGAAGGTAACTCAGCAACTCAACTGGTGAGAGCTCTACCGTGCATATTGCATTAAAACAAGTGGTGGAATGTCACTAATTTTAAGCACACCAGTTCACCTTAATCTAATGATGTTACTTTATTTACTAAATAATGTACTAGAAAAATGACAAAGACATTGACTGAGTGACAATCTGCCCCAAAAATTTTAAATTTACATTTTTTACTCTGATAAATTTTTGCAAAATTGATAACATTACTAATAAAGTTACCATTTTCCTACTAAAATTATATAAAATTTTACCCTTCACTCCAACTAGCAGAACTTCCTGACTTCCTCTCTATAGTACTAGATGACTTGTATTAATGTGGAATCATTTTAAACTTGAAACTCATTGCCATAAAAAACTCTGTGAGTAAGAGGTGGAATCTAGTACATCGCATATAAAAGCATTTGAAATAATTGATGAAGCGGCAAGCATCATGCCATGCAATATGCAGGGTAGAGAACAATTTGTGCCGCATGAAACCATACTACCTATACTATAGGTCTGTATTTGTTTTAATTCAATAAAAGACTGCTTTATTAATTAAACTAAAAAACATATTATAATAATGACTAATTCCGCATTACATATTCTCCCACTCCCACATTTAAAGATACGTACTCCCAGCAGTCTTTCAATTAAGTGGTTCCATCTATCCAAACAAGTCCTTGTTATCTGCCACTTCTGTATTTTCTTTTTGGTTCAGCAACAATCTCCACCACCGCCACCGCCACCATGTCTCTCTGCGTTACCGACACCGGAAGGGAATCATCTTGCCGAGACGGCAAAGCAGCCGCCACACTCAAAATAATTTCTATTTTCGTCATATTTTTCACCAGCGTCATCGGCATAACTGTGCCGGTTTTTCTTGCCCGGTTGTTCCAAGGAAAGCCGGCTTATGATAGAGCAACATTGATAATTAAATGTTTCGCCGCCGGCGTGATTTTATCCACTGCGCTTGTACATGTTTTGCCGGATGCGTTTGCCGCGCTTGCCGATTGCCAAATAGCGTCTCATCATCCGTGGAAGGATTTCCCCTTCTCCGGTCTGGTAACTTTAATTGGAGTACTGACGGCGCTGTTAGTTGACTTGACGGCGACTTCACAATTGGAAGGGCACGGTCACGGCCACGGCGGCGGCGGTGGTTCTGGACATTTGGAGGAGAAGAAGAGGAAGATTGATTATACGGCGATCGGAACCTGTGAAGAAGCTGGTAAGATGATGGAAGAGGGATCTGTGGTGGAAATGAAAAGCGGAGTTGTTGTAGGTGGGCTGAGTGTGGAGGCGGCGGCGGAGGAATTGGTGAAATTGAAGCAGAGATTGGTTTCTCAGGTTCTTGAAATTGGGATTATTTTTCATTCAGTTATAATAGGAGTTACGATGGGGATGTCTCAGAATCAGTGTACTATCAGACCATTGGTTGCTGCTCTTGCCTTTCACCAGATTTTTGAAGGCATGGGACTTGGAGGTTGTATTGCCCAGGTACTATACTGTTCTTCATAATTCTAACTTTAGTTTAATTTTTTTTATATAATTATTTTTCCATTCAGATTGTGAACTACTACCTCCATTCTATAATATAAGTCATTCAGACAAATTAATGAACAAAAAAAACAATATTACTCTCTTAAATATGACTTGAATATCCATAATTCTATTTAAGGAAGTAATATTGATATTAAAAAAACACCTTATTTTTTGCTTGCTTCATGTTTACCAAATGTTCTAAACAATTTATATTATGGAAGGTACAAATGTTCTAAACAATTTATATTACGGAAAGAAGGTAGTACTGTATCTGTCTAGAATTGAATATTTTACTTAGGAAATTGAATACTCCCTCGGTCCCAAAATTTATCTCAGTCCGGCTCTTATGCGGAACAACTGTTTTTTTGCATACGCGAAACAATTTTTCAAGGCGAATACAGTCATTTTTTGGTTAAAGCAGGTGTTTGTAGAACAGCTGTTCTCAAAATTAGAATATGTGTTTTTTAAAATCAATCTCAACCGTAAAAAAATTAATCCAACGGTTGAGAATTCGTCCCTCACATGCGGAACAAATACCCGTTCCTCATAGGAGTTGTGGTGGAATTGTCTGTCCACTTTGACAAATACACGAGTATTAAGGATTTTGTGATTTTGATGGTAAAATATGAGTAAAAGTCTAAAATACTCCTCATTAATTTTATTAATCTCATTTAAAATTTATGTTTTTCTCTCTCATTCCTCACACACAACATCCAACTACCTCCTAAATATGTGTGTTGGAAAGTGATAATTTAAATTAACTAAGAGTATTGAATGAGGAGTTGGAAGAAGGGTAAACTTAGAAAAAATGTCATTATCATATACTTTATTTAGAAAGTGGACAGTTAATTTGGGACAAACAAGACAATGAAATGCGAACAATTAATTTGGGACGGATGAAATATTTAATTATGGACGGAGAAAGTAGAAAATTTCTATATAAAAACTTAAAGACTTTGTCTTTCTTTGAATCTAAAGTTTAATATTGATAAAAAAGTAGAGCTAAAAGCAGAGTTATAATGTTTTACAGGCAGGATTCAGCATAGGAACAACAGCATATATGTGCTTCATGTTTGCAGTGACAACACCAATGGGGATAGTTTTGGGGATGATTGTGTTCTCACTAACTGGTTATGATGACAGCAGCCCAAATGCACTAATAATGGAAGGTTTATTGGGATCAGTATCTTCTGGTATCCTAATTTACATGGGACTTGTTGATCTCATTGCTCTTGATTTCTTTCATAATAAATTGATGACTTCTCATCGTCTCTTGAAAAAGGCATCTTTTATTGCCCTTGTTCTTGGTTCCACCTCTATGTCTATACTTGCCTTGTGGGCTTGAATCTGGCATGTCAACAAGGATAACTAGGTTCTAGGCGCAATGAATTCATCTTTTACAATTCTGAATTGTGGGCCATTGCATTTAAATATAGAGGTGAACAAGTCTTATTTATCTCATTTTCTGTACCTCGATATAAAATAAGAGCAACTCTAAAATGTATCTTCTATCTCTGAGTCAAATAGAGCTTTTCTTTTTGTTTTTCCTCAAGTGAGAAACCTGTAAGAATGATGAATAATGTACGAGTACGAGCATTTAACATTTATGAAATGTTTACAATGAAAAGAAGAAGAAAAAAAAAGGTCCTTGAATTTCATTATCTTCCTCTTACAAATACAAGTAGTTTAATTTTATGAAACTCAACTCAAGACATAAATGTTCAAACAGAAATTCAATTTAAAAAATAAAGAAAATGTGAAAAAAAAATTGAAAACAAATTGGAAGTTGTGGATAAGAATGTGAAGAAAAAGGGCAAAAAGAAAAGTTGATGATCTTATTAATTGAAAGTCTACACAGAGATCCATAGTCCAAATTGTAACCGCAAATTGCTGCATTTCGATTGACTGCTTTGCTTGCTGATATAACAGAAAAGCTTTATCCTACGAGGATAAAGCAACTGAACTATGACATAAGTGCTTTATCTTAATTAATTAATGCGGGTTTGAAAATATCTAGTTCTAGCTCGGCGCCACAAGTTCTAGCCGGTCCGAGTTTCATTTTAATGTTTAAAAAAAAAAAAAAAGACTTTTGACATCACATTTTTTTAATAAAAAAAATTTATTTGTTAAAAATTTATTTCAAGGGCAAAAAATCGTATGTCCTCATTATATGTCCACTTTTATATCCCTACGAATAAATATTTGCTACGCGTATAATTTTTTTCTATGAGTTTCACTATTTATTTTAGGTTATAATTTTTAATTAAAAAATGAACACATGTCAATTTCTTATTAGTGGGCAGGGAATGAGACACCGAATGTGATAGAGAATTCCTAACCGATTTCAAGTGCCGAATCCTTAAATGTATTAATTTATCAGATATATAGACAAACATAAGCTTTTATATATATCATTAAACTAATTTTGTATTATAATGATTTGGTTGAATTAAACGTTTAGAATTTCAGGAATATATTTACATATAAATATAATAATAATACAATAATAGTTCAATACATATCATAATAGTATCATTTTGTATATATATGACGTAACATAATTATAATAAAAAAAGTATATATGCGGGGCCGAACTTGTAGTGGATTGAGTTTATATAATCTCGAGATTGATCCAAATTCAACTTGAACTTTAAAATGAAGACCAAAATTCACATAGCTCAAGGTCAGATGAGCTGAGTTCAGGTCGATCCAAACCTCTGTTAGTATAGAAATTATTTACCCGATATTTAATCTATAAAAATATTTCAATCCTATATATAAATATTAAATCGGTAGAGAAAGTTTCGATTACATCAGACAGCAAATTAGACCACTAATCACTGATGGAATAGTACGTTTTCAGAACACTTTTTCATAAACGAAGTTAAAAGTAAAATGGAAAGAAAATGAACTATCCAATCGGTCATCTTAGGACTTCAAGAGAGAAAAATGCAGTGGAACCGGTCTTTTAAACCATCTCTCACATGAGATAAGAATAAAATATTGGGAAAATGACTTCAATGGTCCCCAAAGTATTTACCAATACAAGCTAAGGTCCCCAAAGTATTTCGACTTCTCGCAAGGTCCTGAAACTATATTCGAGGCTTCTGCATAGTCCTACCACCGGTTTGAACGGTGGTTTCGAAAGCTAAGCATCAAGCCAGACGGGGGAAAAATCGTCCAAAAAAAAGCAGAAATGGGTTTCGACTAATTTGATGATTTCGTTTGTGAGCTTGATTTGGGTAATGGGTTTTTGGGAAAATTTTGTGTAATTTGGAGTTGTGGGTTTTGATTGATTTGGTTTTTGAGAAAGAAATCAAGTGGTTGTTGCCGGAGAAGGAGGAGGATAGAGAGCGGCGGTGATGGTGTCGGTGGAGGAGTCGCGGTAGAAAAAAAAGGGGGGTTGGAGGGAGATGGAGGCTCAGTTTGAGGGGGGTTTGGGAGTGGTTTTGCCGGAGAAGGAGGAGGGGGATAGAGAGCGGCGGTGATGGTGTCGGTGGAAGAGTCGTGGCAGAAGAAAAAAAAGGGGGGGTTGGAGGGAGATGGAGGCTCATGGAGGTTTGGGAGTGGTTGTTGCTGGAGAAGGAGGAGGGGGATAGAGAGCGGCGGTGATGGTGTCGGTGGAAGAGTCGCGGCAGGGAAAAAAAAAGGGGGGTTGGAGGGAGATGGAGGCTCAGGGAGGTTTGGGAGTGGTTGTTGCCGGAGAAGGAGGAGGGGGATAGAGAGCAGTAGTGATGGTGTCGGTGGAGGAGTTGCGGCAGAAAAAAAGGGGAGGGGCGCTGTTGTGAAGAAGAAATAAGAAAAATTGGTGGAGAATAAAAAAATTGGTGGTTGTTGCCGGAGAAGGAGGAGGGGGAAGAATGGGTTTAATTTTGGGACGATTTTGCCCCTGGGCGTGCTAATGCTTGGCCTGAAACCACCGTTCAAACTGGTGGTAGGACTATGTAGAAGCTGCGAAAATAGTTTTAGGACCTTGAGAGAAGTCGAAATACTTTGGGGACCTTAGCTTGTATTGGTAAATACTTTGGGAACCATTGAAGTCATTTTCCCTAAAATATTTGACTGACATATAAAGTAAATCTTTGTATCTATGGTTACTCCGCAATATTCATTTTGACATAACAAATTCAGTTAATAAATAAGTGACCGTAGATACTGCTAAACACATGAATCACACTCGCAAACGAAAACGAGCGTACTTGAAGTGTGGAACAGTCACTCTCAAAGACTAGATTGGAGCATCCCAAACTCAAAATCCTCAAGAGCTCCTGAATTGAACAAAGTTTTTTTTTTAAGGCTTCCAAATATTTTTAGATACTTCCATACTGCGATTTATGTTGTTGTCACTCTTATAACATTTTCATGATTATTTGTTTGTTCTTTCGATGCCAGTAAAAAATGTATTCGAAATCGAGACTACGTTTAAAGGGTAACCATTTATCTTATAACTCAAATCAATATATAATTTGATCAGTAAATTATACTACCTCAATTCCATAATATAAATCGTTTAAAACATATATAAAAAATTAAAAAGTAAAAAATAAGGTACTTTATTAGTCAAAATATCAATATTACTCTTTTAAAAAAAAGACATTAAATAAGAGTAACATTGATATTTTGATTAAAAAAATACATTATTTTTTGCTTCTTTAATTTTCGTTATAAGTCCTAAACGACTTATATTAAGGAATGAGGGAGTATTATTTTTAAAAGTCAATTAGTATGCTTTTGCTTAACTAATTTTTATTATATTTAATAAATATATACAAAAAGTTGTATTAAATAAGCATGGAGAGTCCCGTAGCTCAGTTGGTTAGAGCGTTGGTCTTATGAGCCGAAGGTCGCGGGTTCGAGCCCCGCCGGGACTACCTTTATTTTTTATTATTTTAATAAAATTTGCTACCTAGTCCATAAGTATTTGTTTCTTTTTTACTACCCACCCGTGATCTTTTGTCCTTTTGTTTCTGTAATATCTTATCGAATTTGCTATATAGTCCATAAGTGCTTTTTCCTACCCACCTGCCCGAGATTTTTTGTTGCTAAATCGATTTTTTTTTTTTCTTAAAGAAAATATTTGAATATTTTTTGAATATTGGAACCTCTTGGTCACGGGTAGAAGCTTGCCCACTGGGCTACGGCCTCCTTGACCAAATATTTAAAATTTGCTAATATATTGTTGAATAATTTTTCCTATTCAATCACCCTGAGTGAAATGTGTTACGAACTTTGCCAAGGATATTTCCTTCAAATTAAAAAACGACATGAATATTTATACAGGTTTTTTGATTCATTCGTTAAAAAAATATTATCTTGGATGGCTAATTAGTTTCTATCAAACAAAAAGTATATCATTCAGTCAGGAAAATTGCTAATTAGTTATTAAACCAGGTTAAAAACTCGTGTAACAATCATTTAAGCTTCTAATTTGTCACACCTTATTTTTTATTATTTGCTATCTTAATTTGAAATACACTTGTCATCATCTACACGTATCTAATTAGTCTAGTGATGAAAATTAGTTGAGCGTCAAATCACTAAGTTTTCCAAAAAGCCAGTATTACACCTTCCCAATTCCCATATATAGATAAATTTTCAGCCCCCAAATGGTTTGATTTTTTTGATATTTTGGGCTGGCTCACCAAGTTGACCAACCTAAATCTCTTTTCTAAAAAAACACATGTAGCTGCAGATAATTTAGCTTTTAGATAAGTCTGTAAACATATACAATTAATTAACTAAGGTAAATAACCGTCATGTATTCGTGTACATTTTCGTTTTTATGCCCAGCCATTTATTATTCATTTTGTGTATATATAATTAAAAAAAAGTTCACATGATAATTCTAAGTGGTTGGGCACAAAAATAAGAACATACACGAGTACTGATAATTTTCACCCACTAATTAATTAGCCATGTGGTTAAAAGTAGTTCAATGTCAAATCACAAAAATTTCCAGAAATCTGTATTAAACTTTACCCACATGTTCATACATAAAATTTTCAGCAAAAGCTTGGCTCCCCACTTGACCAACCTATAATTATTTCTTATGTGAAAGTACTAAAACCATAGCTACAGAAAAAAATAATAATAAAGAAACTCTTACAATTTGCTGGTTTTAGTTTGGCACTATCATAACAATGTAAACACAAAAACACTTCAGCCGAACTTTAAAAATATCTCTTTTCAATGTAAAGATCATATATGGGAATCGGGTAGTCCAAGTGGTAAGGCTACCCGGTCACGGGATCGAGGTCCCGTGGTCGATTCCCGTATCTCCCCTTGTGGGGCAAATAAATTCTCCTTCTTGTGAGGCTAAATTCCCTCCCCAAGCATGGAGCATGCTACAATCTCCCTATCTAGGGGACTCTCCGCTCTTCCCCTTCGGGGGCAATCGCCTTCGGGCGCTGGAAAAAAAAATGTAAAGATCATATACAAATTATTATCTCTTTATTTGCATTTTAAAAAAAAAAAATCAAGACCTAAATAACCAAGCAATTTATCCATAGCAAACGTGATAGAGGAACTACTAGTTCAGTGATACTATGGCTCTATTTGGATTGAGATTGGGTTTGGGTTTTGGCGGGAGAGGCTAAAAAGTGGTCGGAAAATATTCAAATTCAATTTTTTTTTTTCAAATAATCGTAAAAATTCAAATTTTGGCCTCTAAAATTGGCAGGAGATGTTCAAATTCCAAATTTATGAGAAAAAAATTTGGAATTGAACGATTATTTGAAAAAAAATTTGAATTTGAATATTTCCCGCCCACTTTTTAGCCTCTCCCGCCAAAATCCAAACCCAATCTCAATCTCAATCACAAACCCAAACCCAATCCAAATCTATTGTATGTATACACCTTATACATTCATTACCAAATGTTAATTCTGTCTCAAATCCATTTATTTTAATAGTATTATGGGAGAATAAACTTTGTACATCTATAGCCAAATATTATGTATGTCTCGTATCCATTCTTCGTCCATATCCTCATTTATCAGGGAGTTAATGAGTTATGTGATTGTTGTTGTATTAGTAGGAGGGTATAATGAAACTCTTAAGTTATGCAAATATTGAAGTTCTAATATAGAGAAATAATATGAGATAAAGATGTCATATACATATATATATATATATATATATATATATATATATATATATATATGACATCTTTATCTCATATTATTTCTCTATATTAGAACTTCAATATTTGCATAACAAAATAATTTTCAAAGAAGCTCATAATCTTGAGATCATAATGGGCAATAATGGAAGTGAAACTTATGTGGTGGATGCCCATATTATCAGTGATATCGGACGAGACATGCTCTCTGTAGCCCTATTGATGGTCAGCTTCGCAATGGTTCTTGCTTTCACACTATACATTTATTTGCGTCGTCAGCAGCAACATCGACCTCCTCAAAACACAAATACAAGTACTGCCACTGCTGCAAGGGTTTGATATATACCTCCTTCTCTACTTCTCTGACACATCGAATCCTCTGTAAGTTTGTAACATTTCACGTGACAACCCTAATTATATGTATTATTATTGGTATTTTTTCTATATGGTATATGAATGAAATTTTAAATAAAATAATGTTACAAGAAGTGTTATAGCAGAGACCGGAGAAGGCAAGGAGGCTGGAAGACACTGACAAGAGAATTTACTAATTAGATATTTAATGATATTTTTATAAGGATTTTTACCTCTTGGGACGTTATGTGTCCACAAAAGGTTATTTGAAGTTTATTCTATGTGTAATTCAACATGAGGGGCTAGACGAGGCTACAATTAATAGTTCGCCCATTTTCTTGCATAGTGCGTTGCCTAATAATTCTGAAGCGGCTTTTCAAGAAGAAAGTGAATGCTCCATTTGTTTGGGTTTGTTTGAAGAAAATGAAAATGGTTAAGGCTGGTCACGCAATACTAGAACCTACAACCCCTCAAATGAATTGAGTGAAACCTTATTTGTAGGTAGCTAAACTCTACCCAATTCATGTGAGGGATGAAATCAGTCACACAGAAACAGTACTATGATTGAATTTTCCGGGCCATTATGAATGTGTTGATAAATGGCTTCAAAATCATGCAATTTGTCCTCTTTGTCGTGCCCCTCTTCAGTCTTTTACTGCTCTTGAATTGGAACCGGCCTCTTCATTACTCCCTCCGTCCCAAATTATCTTTCCACATTTATTTTTTAATATGTCTCAAATTAATTGTCCACTTTCTAAATAAATAGCTTATTAATGGTGATTTTTCAGTCATATCCATTTACATTAAATGAATGTTGTAGAAGGAAGACTAGAGATAAAAAAGAATGTAAAATTAAATACGATCATATTTGACATTTTACCATAATACTATAGAATTTGATGAAATCTTAATTATGCTACAAAATACAAAGTGGATAGATAATTTAAGACGGAAAGAGTACAAAGAACAAAACCACCCACCCCACGAAGTAAAAAGAAGGAAAGAATTCACATTCTCCTTAGTACAGCGAATCTGAGAGGAATAATGAGACCATGATCAATTAGACTATACCACCATCAAACCACCCGACCCGGTAGGTGGATACTAAGGAAAATATTATAGGTACGATGAAATTAGAACTATTGATACTGGTCCACCGCCAATTTTTTCTGTCCTAGGCAATGCCTTCCAAGTTCCAATATCACAATGTCAACATGTAGATCAGTTATTAGTATTTAGTAGCGGTAATATAACATGTAAAAAGCTTTGTGAAATTGTACTGAACCATAGATCATACAAGGCAATGCATCAGAGGAGGGAAAACAATAACAATAACGTAACATATTAGGTCATTCTTAATAATTGAAGTATGAGCGGTGATGGATAAGAAATAGACCTAACATTTAGTAATAAATACACAGATTGACTGTCCCCAGAATACCACTGAAATATAAGAATTAGAGGCTGACTTGAGTTTTGACAATGAAAACCACTAAAACAATAGTAACAGAAGTGGGAAAAAAAAGGGAAAAAGAAAATGAAACTTTGTCTAATGCATAAATTTAGGAAACTTGTCTAAGCTCAATAGGCATATTCATCATAAACAAAAAATGCTATTAATTGAAAGATCTATACAAGAAACTAAAGATGAGAACAGTTATGAACAAGACTAATTTTTGTTCCCTTTCAAAGGGAATCATATGCTCCAATGGAGCCCTCACAACTTAGCCTATTCATCCACTCTCAAACATCTGACTTACTGACACTTTGTATTTGTAGATGTATGAACTGTGCTTTCAGATCAGTTCTTTCACTGTTTTCTTTATAATAGAATCTTCATGAAATATGGGCTCCCATGACATGACGCCCTTCAAGTGACACATCAACAGATCACCTAATTCTAAAACGTCTTTGTGAAAGTGATCTTACAGCCTCCTCAAATTAATTGAGCGGAACTCATATCTGTAAGTAGACTCAATTTAATTCATGCGAGAAGCTGTGAGACCAGTCCCCATAAAAACCTTCTTAGAATTGAATTTTTTCTCACCAACTTTAAACAATTGGTAAGTAAATTGACAATACTAAAACAATGTTACGTGTAATAGATTAGGCGTAATTGGGGCATGGAACTAGCGCAATGATTCCAGCCCCACAACTCCCCTCACGGAAGTGAGACCTACTTCTGCATGTAGGGCGGCTGTAGGACCAAATCAATTTTACCGATTTCACCTCAATTTTCTCTCCTGATTAGAGCTTTTACGAGTAAAAGTCAGATTCTGTAAGCGCAATAGAAGTGAACCTAAATTAGCTTGAACACACAGATATTGAATCTTTCCTGCTTATGTTCACATTCTCTGGATTAGGAATAGGAAACCTCAACTATAATCTCCAGCAGCGTTTCTTGGCCATTAATCATCTCCTCCTCAACGGAAGATAATGGTTCTTCATTTAGATCACAATCAACAATATTCACTTCATCGTTTACCGAATCCACAATTAAGTTCCCTGCAGTAGCCACCACCGGATCGCGACAAATCGGACAAGTTGAATGAGAATGAAACCACATATCAATACACTCCACATGAAATACATGACCACACTTTGGTAGCCTTCTTCCAATTTCTTCATCTTCAAATAAACTCAAACAAATTGCACATTCTAATAATGATTCATTATTATTCTTTGGATTATTATCAATATCCACTTTATAAACAAACATAGGAATCTCCGAAATGTCCGAAGATTCTAGACCTTTGGTCGGAGATTCATCATAATCAGCATAAGTGGTATCAATAGTGATCAATGAATGAAATCTTGGCCCCAAAACTTGTGGGACCGACACCGATCTTCGGCTTCTTTGACGGGCTTGTACTAAGAACCATTTAGCATAAACGTGAAGTAATAATACAAAAAGAATGACTAGAAGTAAGGAGATGACCGCCGCCAGCATTATGTTGCCGTCGTAGGAGAAAATTCCCCGGAAATAATTATTTGAGGTTGTTGTTGTAAATGTCTCGGCCGGCGGCGGTGGAAGAGGGTCTAACATATTGTTATTGTAAAGGAAATGAGTATTATTTGTGAACAAAAAAAATATGAATGGATATAGAGATAAGAGGGATGAAATTTAGGATTCTTTTGTAGGATTGTTATGACTTATGAGTGAGTGATATTAGGTACTTTTATTACGTAAATATGGAGTCGTTCATTGGAATAATAAGATATTGGGTGGGGATGAGGGCAAATAATTACATTATCTATTTATGTGCCCAACTAATTATAATTTATTATGTGTATATATAATTTAAAAAAAATGATCACATAGTGAAATTTTTATTGGTTGGGTATAAGAATGAGTACACAGACGGGTACAGACGATTTTCACCCGGGGATGAGGGAGGGGTGTTGGGGGTCAGCTTTTATGCGGAATACATGTTATGTTCGCACGTATAATATTTGTTAGCAGTTAAATATGTTGATTGATTGTTGAGCATTTTTTTTGAAGAAGAACAACTATTTAAATATATAATATTATTTTTGTTTCTAAATAATTGATGCATTTCACTTGTTAATATGTTCTAAATTATTTGGTTTACATTTCAAAATTTCATGAATATTTACCATGTTTTTTCAAACTTTATCCTTAGTCAACTTTACTTAATACAACTCGCTCCGTTCCCATTTATCTGTCGTTTTAAGACAGTGCACTCGAATTAAGAAAATGATTGAGATACATTAATTTAAAGATAGATAGACACTTTTACCCTTCAATTAATACATTTATGTTAAGACAATTAAAATTAGTTGTTGATTGAATTAATTAAAGACAATGGTAAGTTTGAAAAAAATACATTTAATACTCTCTTGATTTCTTAATGTGACAGATAATTAAAAACTGATAAAGTATATCTACGCAACAAATAGTTAGGAACAAAGGGAGTAATACTTTAGTGTTTTTCAACAATTTCACTTACCCATGCACGTAAAACTGTACTTTAATTAGTGGAAATTTAGATTTTTTTCTTCCTAATTATTGTCATTCAATCATTTTTTTTTGTCGGTGTGAAAAGATAAAATGTATCAATTATTTAAAAACGTAAAAAAAGTAACAACTATTTTCCAAAAAAAAATCATCAATTAATTTAACGATTTAGAGGAAC
Organism: Vinca minor; assembly: GCA_026122235.1. Taxonomy (NCBI): domain Eukaryota; kingdom Viridiplantae; phylum Streptophyta; class Magnoliopsida; order Gentianales; family Apocynaceae; genus Vinca; species Vinca minor. Next base: position 117,608 of record JAOCZM010000275.1, read on the forward strand.
ATAACACTTATTTTGCACCAATAAAATGCGTCGGGTGGCGCCCTCGTTTGTTGGGAAAAATTGCGTGTGTTTGTTGCGTAATGTTGATGATCAGATCACGAGGTCAAAAGAGGAAGGAGAAGGAGTAGTATAGGACTGCTTGTGCATGAAAAAGAGCTCAAATAAAGGTCTCGTGAAGGCGACGGCAGCAATAGGTTACCGTGTATTAGATTCATTCAATGAAAGTAGATCCCAATGGCATATTGGTGTATATATAGGGAACAATTATTTTCTTATGATTCACTTCTAATATGGATCATAATTTATTGGATTATGCGGTTTAAATTTGTCCACATTAAAAGAAATATTTTTTTTATTGTAGATAGATTTGAATTGTATAATCTAATAAATCATGGTACATATCAGAACGCCAAACGTCAAACTTATTTAGTTCTCTTGTGATTTGTAAATTATTATACCTCACAAGATTCACTTAGTGAGCATTTTTTAAAAGCCATTGTGATTTTTTCTTATTATTATTAAAGGAGTGCACTTATTTCAGTATTTGTGAAAAGTGAGTATGGTGTCTGATAGGGCGAAGAGGGCCCTAACATATTGCATAGTTATGGCTTGGGTTCAGGGGTCCCATGTGAAAGAGTACTATTGGTATACCAGCATATGACCATTCATTCCGGCCTCCTCTATAATATAGAACAAAAAAAAATGTCATTATATAATAAATAAATACCGTGCGGTATGTATTGCATACTTTTAAACAGTTATTACATCACAATACAATAAGTGTTCTCTACAGACGAACATATGTTGTAAGACATGTAAAACATGTTTTAAGAGATAAATGTTCTAAAAATTACAAGTGTTCGGTTCAAAAAATTTAAACTGTCAAATTTTTTTATCCAACAATTTAAAACAGTAAAAAATATTGAGTATATATTGATTTTTTTTTGCGTTGTTAACCAAAGTCGTACCGTCATTCCGGGGGCAGAGAAGAAATGGTGGTAATGGTAAAGGGAGGCTAGTTTCCACCTTTTCGTGCATGTTTTGAGTGGAAAAGAACTTTGGTGTGGGTTGGCTCGTGACCTCTGACCTGGTTCGTAGGCAATGACCATGACCAAAGGTATCCATCCTCCTACAGGCGGCAGATTCCCATAATATCAGAATCCATCCTTGTTATCCGTCAACTACTATGTCGACGTCTTTTTGTGTAGAGAGAATCCATCCTTGACCAAAGTTTCCTTCCTTCACTGCTCGTACCACACCCCATATGACACAAATCTAACGATACTATCCTTAAAATTATAATAATAATAATAATAATTAAAAGTAATACTCATTCCATGCGAAAATCCGCAGGTTCAATTAACCCTGTGTACATGCACACTATCCTGAACATGCACACTAATAAACTATCTTGTACAATAATCTGTAAACAACATAAGAATGTAAAGTATAACATACAAGTTTTGTGTGACACTGAACCATAATTGAATGTTATCTCTCATCTTGAAAATTTTATTTTGAATTTCATAAAATTTTATTATTTCTTATAAAATATATAAATTCAACAGTTAAATGATTGCGTTTGATTCCAAAATAGAATCGTACATCCAACTACAGTGGGATTTCAGTAATTTGTAATACTCGGTGCGAGGCAATAAGACCTGGCCGCATCGAGGCAAGGTGCAGGGAAGGGTGATATCGGTAACACTTGTCTACAGATAACGTCATGAAATAAACTAAATTTTTTTTATAGAAAATTTGATGTTTTTGAAAATGTTGAGGGAGGAAAAGGGCGTTCACATTAGAGGAAAAGCGTTACTTTTTTTTAAGTTAGTAAATGCAAAGTTTTTTGGATGGATTTCTCAAAACAAATGTCAATATTATGTGGGAGAAATAAATTTAGAAGAAAAATAAACAAAAATTAAATAAAGAAAGTGATAAGAATCCATGCAACAATCAAGAAAATTGAATCACCATGTCTTTGTCTCCCGCATTTGATATTATTTGAGTCCGTAGTCACCAAAGTTCTTAGCAGAATCACTAACTTTAGACATAATCATTATATATGAACATATAATTATATGATTAAAAGTAAAATAAAATTTCAGTGGGAGCATGTGATCCCGCTGCCAGATCATTGAATCCGTCTCTAAATGTCTGGGTGGGTAAGCTTTGGGTCTTAAGATACCCGTCCTCCCCGCCTCATGGACATCCCTAATTAACTATTTAACTATCGAATATAAAGCAATAAACCCACTACATTTCGTAATGGAAACAAACAAGAAACAAAGAATGAATGCATGATGTTTGTTTACAACACAAGTAATGATTATTATTTAAGGTTTATAATGCAAAGAATTCACTAATCAACATAGGAACTACGTTGGACTAATTACATTATATTTGGCTAATTCCCAAAAAAAAATTCTTTATTACAAGAGCCTTGACATAGTGTCTTTGGAGTCGGCAACTAATAACCCCTAATTAATTCATTAATTTGTACCTTTTCTCTTGAACACCAGTCACTCCCATTTGTATCTCTATTATTGTATGGAGTGGCACCTGAATATTGCAAAAATAGTAATAAATAAATAAATCCACATATTCTTGTAAGTAATTTCGGGTAATTATGAGACTACTAATAAACTTTCTTGGATAAAATGGATCGAGAGAAGTGCAAGTAAAAATGAAACCATAATTACCTCTATGTGTGGAACTTCTTTCAATGGTCTATCAGCAAAATATGCATACAATGCTCTCAATATAGCCTGCATTTGAAATTTTGGAGAACTGAATATGAAATATTTTAAGAAAATCTCCACTTGAGAATAAAGTTTCATGTCTATTATATGCATGTATGACCTGGTGGGCTATCACAACCACTGGTGCCCGCTGTCTCTCAAGCTCAATAATAACCGGCTCAAGCCTGTAGAAAAAATGAAAGTCGATTTAAAATAAAGAAAATATTTGGGTTCCTAAAAACAACACGATTCACGGTTAAGATAAGCCTGCACACCTTTGTATAACATCTAAGTAAGACTCTCCACGAGGATACCTATACCTCAACTTGTCCTTTTTGCGTGACCTGTTGGGCTTAGAGGACGATAAATTAGAACCCAAAACCGATACACATTTCAAGCAAAGAGATTAATACATGAAAAAAAATGTTACAGAATACATCCTCAACTTTATTTATTAGATAAATTTTATGGGAAAACAATTTCAGTTAGTTAATCTCAAGATATCTTATTATTTGGCAATGCAACTTTTCCGGCAGCCTACTGAAGAACCCAAATGAAACTACATATTGCAATTGCACATATTCATCAGGCATATTTTCTGGCGTTACTGTGAGTGTCGAGGGGGGGTGGGGGTGGGGGGTGTAAATTAAAAGAAATACATTGGGATAACTTACTCATATTCATCAGCCATATTTTTCTTGATTTCTTCATATGTCATACCATCACAAACACCTGCATTTATTTCATCCAATGCCCGCCATTGTATCTATAGAGCGGAAAAAAAAGTTGAGATAATTGAAGAAACTCTTAAATCTATTCAAGATAAGAAGTCCCTGTCCAGATAGACTTTGCACAATGGGTAAGAAAATAGACATTTCAAGCGAACAAACTAACCTTGGGAAATCCAAAAATTGGATTTGCTGTCAAAATTGTTCTCTGCAAAGTGCTAGTCCATATCTAAGTCATAGCAAATGAAGCACATAAAAAATATGCAAATATCTTAAACTACTCCCAAAGATTCTTTAAGGCCTTCAACTTAAAACTAGATAAATAATTAGATGGCATGTAAGAAATGGACCTAAAAGCTAACGTAATGTGACATTTGAGCATATAAAGGAAAAATAAACTTACAGAAGCAGCCCTTTCATTCTTCAGACGTTTCTCGACAAAATCAGCAAGTCTCTTTGAATAAAGCTCCCCAACATCACTGTCAAATAAGGTTCTTGCATCAACAAGAAAGTTACCATAGAAAGATTACATAGAATGTAAGTCTCAAGTCAGAAAAGCAGATGGTCATAGTCCTATACTAAACAAGAAAATATTTGTAAAAATCTAATTAGACATAAAAAAATAATCATAGAACACAGAAAGTAGAAGAACTTCAGTGCATTTTATTTACAACGAAACTAGTATAGATCACAGGTGCAGAACCTGAAACCACTATCAGGATGCTGGATATAAAACACAGAACAAGGCTCAAGGAGATGAAGAGAAAGAAACCTCAAAACAGAATCACCCCCAATTCGGCCTCTAACATTGTCTCGACTCTCTCCATGCCTGGTAAGCAAAATTGGGCGAGGAGTCAGATGTGTATTCACCTGCATGAAATTCATAGGTCTGAGCTGTTTTTCTTTAAGGTAACAAGAAAAAAAAACTAGGAAGTTTTAGTGAAGCCATTTCCTAAGCAGGATGTATAGATGCAAAAACCCTCCTTCCCTACCCCTTCCAGAGAGAGAGAGAGACAGTAATATCGATTTTTTTTCTGAACATAAATTCACCGTGAAGAATGTTTCAGTGGATATCAGTTAAAGCCCCAAGAGTTTATCAACTTTACAGCTCAGAATTCATTGTACTTCACCCACCACCACCCAAAAAATACGGTATCTGTAAAAGTATGAATAGAGAGTAAGAGTGCCATAAGTGGGAACATACCAAGAAAAATACTATGCGTCCAGGAAGATAGCCACTTATATTATTCACCTGCAGAGAACAACATATCCATGCTCACCAAAGTTTTACAAGCAGATTAGCAAAAGATAGCATAAAAAGTCCAAGGAATAATTACTTCCACTATTCAAAATTATTCTAATCTTGCCAGCATACACTGAAAGGTCACATCTATATCTTGGTTCATTTAATGAGATAAAAAAAATTCTGGTTCTGCATTAAAACCACCCTAACATATCAATTACCTTCGGTACAAGAGAGATATAGAATCAAAAAATCAATTTTGCGGGTAGTTCACGTTTGGGAACTTGTTCCCTCTGACTAGTTATTAAATTGAAAGAGGTTCGAAGCTGGTAGGATTATCAGCAAGTTTTCGGCTGCAATCTCCAATTTTGGCTTCTCACAAGCATCTCATTTGGAAAATTCATGTAGGCATACATCTAAAGTAATGTAACCAAGCCTCATGACATAGAGCTATTAACTACAAAAAAATGTAAGCAAGAAAGAATTAAAATTACTTCTTAGAGATTCTGATACTTACATGAATTTGTCCTCCATGACCGCTAACCATATCAATCATTTTTATGTAAGACCCTTCTTCTACAGGCTCATAAACCTGAAGTTAGAGAAAAACTCTTGACATGAAATAATTATAATTCAATAAAACATATTTTGAAAAGATGAAAAGGCATAAAAAGTGTTTCAGAGAACTACCTTTTCAGTAATTATCAAGTCGATTTTTGAAATCTCGATATCCTGCTTCATAATCTGGTCTGTAAACAAGTAACACCAACAACAACAACAACAACAACCAAGCCTTAATCCCAATAGATTGGGGTCGGCTACATGAACCAAAGTAAGAATCACGTAAGGTCATCCACATGGATGCATTCTGTCCATTTCTTTCGATCCCAAACACAACTCTCATCTAGTCCTAGCAGATTCATATCCCCTTTTATCACCTCCGTCCACGTCTTCCTCGGTCTCCCTCTACCTCTTACGCCATCTATATTACACAATCCTTCAATTCTCCTAACCGGAGCATCACTTGACCTTCGTCTAATGTGCCCAAACCAACGCAAACGGTTCTCTCTCATCTTGTCTTCAATAGGTGCTACACCAACCTTCTTCTGAATAGTCTCATTCCTCACTCTATCCATTCTCGTATGCCCACACATCCATCTTAACATACGCATCTCCGCTACATGCATTTTTCGAATATGACACCTCTTAATTGCCCAACATTACGTACCATATAATAATGCCTGGGTCTAACAAATGGTTCAGTAAAACTTTCCTTTCAATCTCGGCGATGACATTACGATCACACAAAACACCCGTCGCACTCCTCCATTTCAACCAACCCGACTTTTAACTCGATGAGCTACATCTCCGTCAAGCTCTCCAGTCCCTTTGAATAATAGAACCAAGGTATCGAAAACATTCACTCTCCGAGATATTTTTTGTCACCCAAAGTCACTACGGTTTGCTCTGTCGTTCTGCTAGTGCTAAACTTACACTCCATATACTCTGTTTTACTTCTACTAATCCTAAAACCTTTAGATTCTAAGGTTTGTCTCCATACATCCAACTTGGCATTAACACCCGCTCTTGTCTCATCAATCAAAACTATATCATCAAGAAACAGACATGCACCACGATGCATCGGATCTTGTATACACTCGGGTCGAGTTCATCCATAACCATTGTAAACGAAAAAGGACTAAGTGCTCGAACCTTGATGCACCCCAATTGTAATAGGAAACTCTTCACTTATCCCGCTGCAAACTCGACACTAGTGTCGACTCCTCATACATATCCTTAATAAGATCAATATACTTCCGAGATATACCTTTCTTAGCCATCGCCCACCAAATTGCCTCTCGGGAAACTTTATCGTAAGCTTTTTCCAAATCTATGAACACCATATGCAGGTCCTTCATTCTCTCTCTATAACGCTCAATCAACTGCCTTACTAGATGTATTGCTTCCATAGTTGATCGTCCGGGCATAAAACCGAATTGGTTCTCCGAAATGCTCACAATTTTTTCTCAATCTATGCTCAATTACCCTTTCCCACAACTTCACGAGTATGACTCATAAGCTTTAATACCACGATAATTTGAGCAGTCTTGAACATCTCCTTTATTCTTATATAATGGCACCAAAGTACTTTTTCCTCCACTCTATTGGCATCTTCTCAACTCTAAGTATTTTATTAAAAAGGTTAGTCAACCACTCAACACCTATTTCTCCTAAACACTTCCAAACCTCAATTGGTATACTATCGTGTCCCATCGCCTTCTTTGGTTTCATCCTTTGAAGGGCCTCTTGCACTTCTTTCCTTTGAATTCTACGTATGAAATCATGGTTCACCTCTCCAATCGGGATAGAAAGGTCTCCAATATTCCCAGTACTTGATTCCCATTAAATAACCTATCAAAATACGTCCTCCACCTCGCCTTGATTTCCTCATCCTTAACCAAAACTCTCTCACTATCATCCTTAACACACCTCACCATACCAATATCTCTTGTCTTTTTCTCTCTTAAGCGAGCAAGTCTATATATACCTTTCTCACCATCCTTAGTGTCCAATTTATTATACAAATCCTTATAAACTTTTGATCTCGCTTCTCTAACTGGTCGCCTTAGCTTCTCTACACGCCGTCTTATACTTCAGTAAAATTGCCATCACTTCTATACTTCCCCAAAGTCTTATAACACTCTCTTTTCTTCTTTATAAAGCTTCTCTTACGTCTCCATTCCACCACGATGTATCCTTACTCGAATAGCACATTTCCGCTTGATTCACCAAGCAATTCCTAGCCACCTTTAAAATGCCTTGCGCCATTTTTTTCCCACATAAAATTCGGATCTATTTCGGATCGACCCAGTCCCTCTTCTTGAATAACTCTATCAACGAAGATTTTTCCGATTTTCTCCTTGTAACTTCCACCACTTTATTTTTTGGAGTCGACCTAAATTTATGCATTCTAATCTGTTACCGAAACGAAAATCAAGAACCAATAACCTATGTTGTGTAGCCACACTCTCGCTGTGGGATAACCTTACAATTAGTACAACTATTACGAAACATGCTCTTCACTAGGAAAAAGTCTATCCGACTAGCATTTACTCCACTTCTAAAAGTCACCAAATGAGAATCTCTTTTCTTGAACCAGTATTCGCTACAAACAATTCAGTAAGCTAAGGAAAAGTCCAAAATTTCCCTACCAGCCTCATTTCTATCTCCGAAACCTTGACCTCCATGGACACTCTCAAATCCGTCGCGACTAGAACCCACATGTCCATTCAAGTCTCCTCCAATGAAAAGTTTTTCGTCTGACGGTATATTTTGGACCACCTCATCTAAATCTTCCCAAAACTGTTTCTTCACAGAATCACACAACCCTACCTGAGGCGCATATGCACTAATAATGGTAACCACCTCGCCACCCATCATTATCTTAACACTCATAATTCGGTCACTTTTCCTACGCACTTCAACCACGTCATTGACGAAATCACGAGCCACAATTATTCCAACACCGTTCCTATTCTTATCTTTACCTGAATACCAAAGCTTGTATCCCCAAGGCTCTATGACTTTTGCCTTCTGGCCAACCCACTTAGTTTCTTGGAGGCACAAAATGTTGATCTTTCTTCTTACCATAACCTCTACTAATTCGGTTGACCTTCTAGTTAACGATCCGATATTCCAAGAAGCAAAACGAATCCTTCCATTGTGCACTAACCGTTTAACCTGTACCTGTGCCGACTTAGAACACCCTTGCCTATTTGACACCATATCCGGGCCCCGACATGGCGCGTTGCTTCCGGGCAACGACCTAGCAACCCTTGCACATTTATCACCACACCCGGGTCTAGGAAGTGTAGCGCGTCGCTGAGTAGGGAACGCCCCAACGAAATTCTTATTTTGGTTCATGCAAAATGACTATCAGGAAAACTAAGAAAGATTAAATTTGGGAGGTGATATTTGCACTCTCCTTTTAGCTTCTTGCACTCCTCACTCCTTCATTTTATTAGTGAAAGACTTTAATACCCAAACTCAATAAATCCAACTCAAAACTAACATTCTAAGAAAACTACAACCAAGGGTATTGAAGTCTTTTCATTTATAAATTAAGAGGGAGGGAGTGCAAGAAGCTAAATTAGGAGTGTGAATATCATTTCCCTTAAATTTTAAGCAACGCACTCTTCTGCATAGTCAGGGCTCTGCTGAATTTTGAGGCGTATATTACGCTCAATTATTTTTGTGTCATTACATAATGTCTCAAGGAAGATAATCTGCATTTTGAATCATAAAAATGTTTATTAGGCAACAAATCAGAGACTAAAATTTTGTAGATACTCTATGAGTCTATGTATGCAAAATTTAAAGAGTTCAACAAGCTAAATAGAGAGGACAATGTGATAACGGTTGTAGAAATCAACAAGCTAAGAGATAATTTCAGAAATATCATAACAAAAATTACCACTTGCACTCCCACCCCCCCAACCCCCACACACACACAAAAAAAAAGAATTGTGTAGAATTTATGTGTCGGCTCTCAACATGAAGTTTCTAGCCGCATCTATGGTTCCTTTCCTGGGTTCTAAATATAGGACTAGCTGTTGATAAAACAATTACCTTGCACTTTCCTTCAGCCATTCTCGTAAGCATATTCCTCCTATGCCTGGTGCTGTTTGTGGCATCAAAAATTCCTACCTGTGTTTTTATCAGAATTAGCATAGGGTGACATTTAGAAAAAGAAATCACAACGGCATAACAACGTTACTCGCCTGTCCACCCTCTTGCATCCAAGCTATCATATCCTCCATTGCTAAAGCTGCTACCTACTAGCAGGTCATGTATTAAAACTAGTTGCAAAGAAAGATGTTAATACAGCATATAAATTAAAATGCAACACGGAAGCAATAAAATCAAAAACTCTAAAAACTTTTTTGCATATACGGCCTCAAAATTGTACCAATCGAAAAAAATGCAGATCAGAAAAAGGCCATTGCTGCTTTATTCAAATTCTAAGTGAATCCTATGCATATCTTGCTAGGTCATGGAAGTCGTATTGTATCAGTAGCTACTTTGAATCAAGAGTTTAAGAACACGTATAGAAGAAAGAAAAACAAAGAAGGGTTTGGGGGACAAGAAGGTAACAGTGAGACTGATTACCTGTAACCAATCTAAAGATAATCTCTGCTAAAATATTTTTTAAATAAAGCATATTTGTCAGTCGTAAAGAGAAATTTCCTTAATAAAGCCTTAAACAGATATTTACCTCATTACGTGCCTCAATGCCTTCTGGATTATCTCCTCGGAAAAAATCAGCTGCCTGCATGACAAATTTTCGTACAGGATATAGGTAACATTTTAGAAGGGGAAATTTCTTATTTCAAAGAGACATGAAATTTATTTAATTTAGTGAAAATGTAGATGGAAAGAACCATTGAGAAAAAGAATTCACCAAAACTCATGTAGACAAAAAAGGCATCAAAACTAAATGGAAATGAACTACATTTCTGAATTTCTTTAGAGCCATTTAAGAGCTACTCCAGAATTTTAGAATGCTTCTTAGTAGAAGGAAGCCATTAAAAATGTGATCATTTAACAAGTAATATGCTTCAGAAAATAGGGCAAGCATGCATAAGAAACACCTTTCTAATTGAATAAGAAGCTTCACAGAAGTAATTGCCTGTTCATAAAATGACAATTTCAGCAAGAAGTGGGGGTAGTAACTAAATTTATTTGTATAGCAATCATTTCACCAGAGTTTCAATGAATTATGAACCAACTAGTACACAAAAGTTCCATGAGAAAAGATAACAAGCAATTACTATACGAGACACCACATGGATTACTCGGTCAGGTTATTCTTTATTAAATTTGATGAATAGTTCAACAGGGGACAAGTTAACCATAACTGTTTACTGGAGTAGAGAAAGGGAGCAAATTTTGTTATCGAAATCAACATTACCTGATTGGTCCCAAGCTTGAGCCTCCGATACTGTGACAAACCAAACACGAGTTACGATGATTATTGGTTTCCATTATCAGGCAGACAGGAAGAGAAACCATATTTTTGTTAGGAAATCATTTAATCACCTTCCCAACATTAAAGTGTTTGGTATCATGACCCAACCATCGAAGATATCTAGTGAGTTTAGCAGCAGTAAAAGTTTTTCCTCGAGCTGGCAAACCAACCTGGAGAACAAGAAAAGCAGAATCATGAAACTTCTGCTTATAGGGGGACCTCCACCCCCCCCCCCCCCCGGCGGAAGCCAATAAAGGGCTTCAAGAAACTTCTTTAGAAAGTTCATCGGGAAAGTACCAGGACAATTGCTAGATGTCTATCCTCCTTTGGACCAAGCATCTGATCTGCTACAGCTGCAGCTGCAACAGCTCCTGCAGCTGCTGGCATTGCATTCTAAAATTCAGATCAGTAAGTAATCAGATTTCTAAACCTACAACAAGCTAGTGGTTTTACCAAAATAGAAAATAAACAAGCAGCGAGGAGCAAACGAGTGAACAGAAGTACACAGACATGCACTGCTCAGATGTTATTCCAGATGGAACAGACAGAACGGAGCGAGTTACAAACCTTGGATTCTGAATCAAGTTTGAGATCAGCAAAAGTTGTAGCACTAAGTGATTTGACTAGCCTTGGGGATCCCACACCCCTATCAACAAAAAGTCCTCTGTGACTATCTTGCTTCTGCAAAGATTGAAATGTTCCTAGCGACTTTGATCCAACCATGCCAGAACCTGAATGCTCTCTTGTTGTGTCTGGAACAACTACTTCCATCTCCTAATAAAATGATAGGACAGAATACTTGAGACACAAAGACATAATTACCAGAGAAAATATTCATCGCTTTGTTGCAATAGAAAAAAAATACATATAATTCTAAGTGAAACTCAAGTACAGTAATCACTTAGTCATGCCTGCACAAAGATCATCCTCTACCAGATCACTGTTATGTAAAAATTAAAAGTTTCAAAACATTCAAAAAATCATAGATAAGAAACTAATGGTACTTGATGAATACTACAATTTCATTTAACAGATATATATTTAATCATGACGCACAAGAACAAGTTATGCAGCCGGTTCATAATAAGGAAACAGGTTATACACCAAAATAGACTAATAACTCTACTATGTATCAATAGTATTTTCAAAAAAAAATGGTTACCAAATCAATGTTGAAGATTCTGACAAAATTAGAAAGGTTGACAATATATCGTGATCTCAGAGAACACAACATTATGGCTCTGTTCATACAACTTCAACTGTTTGGACCTTAAAGACGTTGATTTGCAAACATGATGCACGAAATATCATCAAGTTCAGAATTGGGAAACATGACAATAGAACAACCTTTATGGTCCCAGGTCCATCGATGGGAACAACGTTATCCTTCTGTGTATATGTTACCCCACCAACTGCTCTGGTGGAAAATACCCCAGTAAGGTTCAATGACCTTGGAGTCTCCGTTAGATTAGCTGCATAAACCATTCCAGAGTTTGCAGATGTTGTCGGAGCTGGAATAACATAGTGTTCAAGATCAAGCTCCAAACTCGCTGAAGAGCCATTCTAGAGACAGGTTTGTCAAATACAAAGCTCAGGTTTTACTAAACCATCAAATTACAAATAATAGAAACAGCAGAACTTTAAATTGGCAAAATTATTAAATTTAAGTTGTATCTTCCACAATGAATCCTTAACAATTTATCTGAGTTCTTACCTCGGCACCAGGCTCGACCATAGAACTTATACTAACATCTGGGATTCCACGAACAGTTGAAGGCTGAAGATTCTCCTTGTAAGCCCTCCAACTTGCTGCAAGATCAAATGGGGAAACTCTATCTGCATTTATGAACACTTTGTACTCAACAGCCTCATCATCCCCACTCAATCTAAACAGTGCTGACCTCCCATCTCCTTGCAATGTTCCCCCTTTTAGTTGCCTATTCGGACCCTCCTCCACTATACAAGTCCCATTTCCATACTTGGGCATCAACAGGAACTTAAAATCCAAAGTCTCTATATCAAATTAACACCATAAAACTGGTTAGTTCTTTGCACAATTAGTTAAATTTCATACACTACCCATATGAGAGAAACCAAATTAAAGGGCATTTTTTTTACCATGATTAGGAGGAACAACGAAACCCAATTCCCACATTGAGGTTGATTCCCGCTCCATTGATAGCTAATCATAAAAAAAACAAATTCAGATAAAAACTCAGATGAATAATAACGAATATATTAATACCTTTATTCCATAACGTTTAAGACATGTAGCTAATATTAAGTAAGTAAAAAAATAATGTATTTGTTAGTCAAAAAAATCAATATTACTCTATTAGTTATGACTTCTATATCAGAGTAATATTGATATTTTGACTAATAAATTACTTTTTTTTTGTTTCATTAATTTTTAATACATATACTAAACTACTTATATTATGGAATGTACGGTTACCGAAGAGATTATAAGGAGAGAGTATGGCTTACGGCTTTAGAAGGGTCCCAAGAGCCCACAAGAGGAACAGAGCCATAGACATGGGGAATGAGTTCGCCGGCGTTGAGCATATGACTGTTCTCCATTTTGAGGGAGACATAGAGCTGTTCGCCTCCACCTTCGTCTTCCCTATCCTCACTGCCATTAGAACTACTATCAGAGTTTTTTGATGGACCAGTACCCATTATTCTCAAAATCCCTTAAAATCCAATCTTCTAAATTCGAAAGAAAAAAAAACCCACTTCTGAAAATCAACTGGTTTTGTGGATAGGGAGTGAGAAGTTGAAGATTGAGTAAAGAAATAATATTGTAAAAAAAAGGGATATTGTGATTTGTGTTTAGTGGTGATAAGAATGGAATAGAAGATTGGATTTAGAGGGTGATGTTTCTGATGTTTTTGGTCTTTTTCTGCAACTTCTTTTCTTTCCTTTGTCTTGTTCCATACAATTACAAAAATGTGTTGCTTACAATTACAAGTAGATAAATTGTGTGAGGCACTGACTTTGCTTGCATAACACTCTGAGCTCTTTGTTCTATACTACTGGTCAGGATATTACAGAGTGACGAACTATATAACTAAAGATACAAGTCTTATTGCAGAAAAATAAATCTTAAAAAAGGATAAATAAAATGGAAAATGATCTTTGGCTAAAATCAATTGATTTTTAATCAATTAAAATGGATCAAAATTGGTCAACGGGACAATAATGCCCTTGAAGTGCTTTTTCAATTCAGAAAAAGATAATAGTGGCCATTTTTTTTGTGCAGCCTACCTAGACCAATAAAGTTTTAATAGGGACAAAATCTGATATTGTTATTTCCTACGTTGTCAAAGTCAACAATCATTTATATTTTGCTACCTACTTCTTCCTACTTCCTACTTCCATAACACCGCAAAAAAATTTATGAAGGAGCGAGAAGGAATTGATAGAGAGTGAGTTGGTTTTGTGTAGGAATAATGCACTTAATAGTCGTTGGATGTAGTTTTATCAACGGTCCGGATTAACCTCTAGGGTAAATCCGGATCGATGACATGGCTATTGAAAATGTGTAAAAATTGCAATCCTAGGTCCATTAAAATATCTAAATTGAAACCCTTTTAGTCCTAAAAGTAATTACAACTAGGTCCAAATGTTAGAATTAAGATTCTTTAAGACCCTTGTTTTAAGTTTTTTTAATTACAATCGGACCCCTATATAATATAATATAGTTTGATTACACTATAATTATTTCAATTAAATACTAATTTCGACTTTTATTACAATCGATTATAGTGTATTAGTATTGTTTGATTAGTACACAATGTTCGATATTGTAAACGTTATGTTAAATATTCATATAACTAATACTATATTGATAGAAATGTTGTGATTCATTATAGTGTATTAGTATTGTTTGATTATTACACTGAGCCGACGATGGAAACGTTATGTTAAACATTAATATAACTAATAATATAAACATAGGGATGTTATGATCCATTATAGTTAGTATTTTTTTATTAGTACAGTATGTTTGACTTTGTAAACGTTATGTTATATAACTAATAGTATATTGATATGATTGTTGCGATTCACTATAGTGTATTAGTATTGTTTGATTATAACACTAAATAGACGTTGAAACATTATCTTAAACATTCATATAACTAAAACTATAAACATATAGAAATGTTGCGATCCATTATAATGTATGTTCGATTAGTACACAACATTCAATATTGTAAACGTTATATTAAACATTCATATAACTAACTAATATTGTCATTAAAATTAAATTATAAAAAATATATAATTAACCAATTAAATTTCAGAAAAAATATTAAAAAACAAAATGAAATTGGTTGGTAGAGAGATTTGAACCATGGATTAACAATAACTTGAGGACATTGTCCATAACAATTTAACCAACTCATATTCTTGTTGAGGAAAACAATCAATTATTTATTGTTTGAAGTAGTCTAGTTAAAACATTAGTGTTTAAATGTACAAAATAAGTTTTCAAATATTAAAAAAAAAATGGAGGCTGGATTTCTTGCATCATTTCCAATGCATTTGACTGGAACAAATACACATTGTAGATGCATTTTCCTAGACTACTATCAATATCATCATTACTATTCCCCATTGTCAAAAGTAATGATTCCTCTTATGAGCCAAATCTCCAAGAGTCAAATAGTACACTACTTTTTTCTTCTTCTTCTTTAAACTCTCTCTAACATAGAACAAAGACCACCGCTCCTCTAGGTTGTGGTGCTGGTTTTAGTGGTGGTGGCGGCGTCCTCTAGGTTGTGGTTTCTTTTAGGTTGTATTTCAAGGCCAAGTTTGAAGTTATCAAGTTTGAATTTTTGAGACTTCTAGCCCATTGTCAAGTTATGAAGTTGTGAAGATTCAGGTTTTGGGGCTAAGACTTTTCAGCCCGTTTATTGTAATGTTTTTTTCATCAATCATGTCCTTTTTTTTTTCTTTTTTCGGAAGGTTTGTAGGTTTTTTTTTCTTTTATCGGCCTGCTTTTGGTAATTTATTAGTATTTTTGGTATAGTAATTTTGGCAATTAGTACTGCTTTTGATTGTTAAATGGATTTTTCCATTCCATTTATCATGTAATTTCAAGTTTAATGAAATTATTAATTAAGTATTCTATCTTTTTTTATACCTTTGTGAAATGTTATGCTAATTTTTTTTTCCTAATTTTTTCATTTGAAAAAGGTTAGTGTTAGACTGAGCTTACAAGGTAAAAACTTTCTAGAAAAAGTTTAATGTTAGACTGTGTACAAGGCAAAAAATTTCCAGAAAAAACTTAATGTTAGACTGAGCTTGCAAGGCAACAAAATTCCAGAAAAGTTTAGTGCAAGACTGGGCCATCTACAAAAATTTTTACAGTTCCATGTGTGTTAGTGTTTTTGCAATTTGATGGGCCATGTAGAACTTCTCCATTAAAAATTCATGAAAATCACCAATATGTCTGTCTCTCAGAAAATGAGTTATTGGCAGTGATATTTACTCAGAAAACTTGCTAATCTTAAAGAAGATGTGTTGTTTTTAGCCATGTTTTCATTATGATTTTAAGAGTTTAGCCATGTTTTTCTTCGTTTTGATTCAGAGTTTGTTCATTATCCCATTTTTATGAAGTTGTCTTTTTCTTGGGTATTCTAGAGAATGGAGCAGTTGAACTAGAAATGAGTAGCAACTTTGGTAGAGGTGGAGGTGTAGGGTGTCAAGTAGGCTAGAGGGATAGGTAGGAAAAAGACTAGTTATCTATTCAGCCAATTAATTGGTTAAGTCTTAACCACCTAACACTGTCCAAATAAAATATGCATAATGCAATTAGGTTAGGGTCTTAGCTCTTGCCAATCCAAATATAAATGAGAAAAAATACAGGGGTAAAAAGCACTCTCATCCCTAAACTAGTCCAATTTTTTCTTGTTTTTTACTCCCAATTAAAACATATCACTCTTGATCCTTAAACTCTTCAAATTAAGAGTCAAAAAAAAAAAAAAAGGGAATAGTTTGGAGGATGTGAACCCATACCTACACTTGGATTTGGATCCATATTTTCCCGGATCCCGACCCAAAGACGAAATAGCCCCCAAATTACATCCCGTCACTGCTAGGGTTTGCTTTATAAGCCATCAGACAATCCATCCCATAAGACTCTGTGCGGCGATTCGGCGAGGAAGACGTAAAGAGAACTTGATTGCTTTGCCACGATGAGAGCTAAGGCAAGTAATTCAATGTAATTGTTGTTTTGATTTTGATATTGATTAAAAAATGTCAGTTGCTTCTCTTGTTTGATGAATAATTGATAAATGATTACTGATTCAATATTTTTAATTGGTTTATCTTATCCAGTGGAAGAAGAAGCGGATGAGGAGGTTGAAGAGAAAGCGCCGAAAGATGAGGCAGAGATCCAAGTAGTGCATTTCCACTTTGAATTGATTTCATATTGGACTTGTCTTTATGGCCAAATAATTACTCATTCTTGTGCTCAACCACTTACAATTCACCATGTGTATATATAATTAGAAAAAATATACTCGTAGCAAATTTTGAATAGTTGGACAAAGGAACATGAATATATACATGTGTAGACGATTTTCACCGTCTTCATGGCGTTTGCTATTGTGTTTTAGTTTTACTTTTGTGACTTGGAAAGAAGATTAAGTAGTGGTAGTTTGATGAACTCTTTTTAATGTCTTCTTAATGTTATTAAAATTCTCATTAAGCAATTTGGTTTTCTTATGTTTAGCGTTTTGATTCGTTTGATTTTGGTTTAAAAAGCTATAATTGTTTTTGGACTTGAGGTTCTGCAATTAGTGAAAATGCAAAGCCATTGTTAAAGAGGGAAGATAAGACATCCTCTGAATCATGATTCTCCATCCTGATAGATTTTTACTTCGCAGAAAACAGGTCAAACTAGTAGCATTTTCTATTAAGAAGGTTTTTTTTTTTTGAAGCCCAACTGAGCGTACACCCCAAGAGGTCATAAGAGGAAGAATAGATAACCAACCTACAAAGGGAGACAATTAAAGCATACTCTATGCGCGGGGAGAGTATCGAACCCACGACCTCAAAGTCATGGGCTGGCCGTCGCTTCACTGGGCTAAAGTCCTTGTTATTCTATTAAGAAGTTATGTACATAGATGTTGTAGAAGAAGGGAAAACAAATTAAAAACTCTTAGAAACTCTTTTAGACAATTTCTCAAGATCTCGATAGACAATTGCCAAAATTTGTATGAAGGCCTACCAATTAAGCAACAACTGTATTTCAAGATATCTGCTGGAGGAGGGAGGGGTGGGGGTTGAGACTGCTCAAGAAATTTTCTCACCTGAAATCTCCCATCACCAATGCAAGCGATCACCCTTTTATCAGTTGCTGATTGAGCATTGCCTAATGTAGCACCAACAGACCAGCCAATTGAGTCGTACTGCATCTGAAACTCATACCTGCAGCAACCAACTTTTGTTCTCTAATTTTATAAACTAATTTGAGCAAAAGACTGGAAGAATTGATTTTGTTGCCTACCCGCATCCTTTGGGTAATTTCAGCTTCTGGCAGTTGAACCAGGAATCACCTGTCTCTGCAATCACAGCTGAGCTATCAGAGATCATATTTTGTATGGTTTCCATAATCGCTGAGGAGGAAGAATTGATCCAAAAAGAGTAGAGAAGAAATTGGATCAGTAATGAGAAAAATGAAAGTGAAAATATGAAATATAAAGAGGGAAAGGTTTGTGTGGATTTTATATTCGAAAATGTTGGAGCGGTTATTGTACGGGTTTTTTGGAGAGAGGCATTTGATTTTTTTACTAGTGCTTCCTGTTTGTTTCCATTCTACGTCACATTTATGTATTTTTAGTAAGAAAATGATGTATTAATTTTTTAATTAAAAAAGTATAACCTAAAAGAAATAGTATAACTTTAAAAATAATAATATATGACAATTTTTAATTTATGAGACACTACGAAAGGTCTTTTTGCTCACTTTCTTGTAAAGATAAGCTTGAAGATGGTCAAGATTTGCATTTTCTTTCAACAGCTTAATTTACCAGATCCTACTTTTGAGTTTCTTAGTACTCTTATTATGAGTCTTATCATCCCTTCCACACCATCATCTTCTTTATCAAAGTCTACATAATCATCTACGTCGTCGTCGTCATAAAAATCACTCTCAATTTCTGTTTCATCAACGCTACAAAAGTTGCAGAATTTCACGGTTGAATTAACATGGAGAAGAACATATTATAAAAAAATCCAAGTTCAAAACTCACTCGCCGCTAATGCTTTGTAGCCAAGGCTTTTAGGGTTCGATTTCGGCATCTCAAACATCAATGCTTTGGCTGAGGTCTTATCAAGAAATCATTGTGCAGGAGACAGAATTTTGTATCCCACATTGGATGTGAAGGGAAAGTGTAAACCAGGTGAGACCTATATAAAATCTAGGAGGAGAATTGATTTACATACTTACCTGGACGGGATCAATGGGTGATCAATAAGGCCTATGGTCTAGGCTGGTGACCTTCATTGCACTTTGAAGGGGTGCCTGGCTGAGGTCGGCCCAAGTGGTCGAGCCTACGTCATAATTTGTGACAGAGGGGGTCAGCGTTCGCGCGACCCCTACCCAATTCAGTTCAAATCTATTGATGTTTACTAATGGTTTGAGGCCCAGCACTTTTCATGTACTCGTTGCTGTCTCAAATTTGAAGCCCAGAAGGTTTATACTCTTCTTTAGTATCAAACTTTTATTTGAACTCTTTATCATTTATGCAGTTAAAAAGAAGAATATAAATAGAGCTTTGGCAAGTATTTCGAATTTTGCTGTGGAATTAAATGTTTAAGTTCAAAAGGCTCGACTATGGTCCCAAGTATAAATGTTCAAAAGAAGTGCTCTTTATTGTACTGTATATTCAATCTTTTGTGGATTCTAATAGTAGTACCAAACCTTAAATCAATCACCAAAAAGTATTTGTAGTAGGAAGAAAACTCCTTTAGACAGTTTCTGAAGATCCCGGAGACAAAAATGAAAAAGCACTGTCCAACCTTAACTAGTAGGACAAGAATCGTATGCAAAAAGTGAATCAGAGAAAACAAAAAAGATTTCACTAAGGATTAGGTGGGCGGCCGTTGACAGACGCGAGTCTGGAACTCCATTCACGTATCTCTTTGCTTGTATCATCTTTGCGAACTATCACTTCTATGAAGCAAAGGCAATCTTTCTTCTCCCCTGTTGCTGTTTCAATTGCTCGAACTAGTTCCTCTTCATTTCGTACCTGGAGATGGGATGAAGATCGAAACTCATAAGTTTAGGTCTCTAAATTCTCTCCTCTTAATCATAACAACAACAAAATTACCTTTGTAGTCCAACAATTGCCTTGACCATTCCGAATGGCATCTACAAATCCAGTGTAATTCCAATTTTTTATCACATTGTAAGGACCATCATGGTTTTCAACCTCTATGGTGTACCCTCCGTTGTTAACCAAGAAAATTATGCTCTTTTGGTTACAACGTATCATTGTAGACACATCTTGACAAGTTACCTGTCCAGAGAAAATTTGTATCAGATCTTACAACTTTACTGAAACTGCATTTCAAGATGACTGCTTTCTTTTTCTTTTTTTTTTTTTTTTTGGGGGGGGGGGGTGGGGGGGTGTTCTTCCTCACCTGAAAGCTCCCATCACCAATGCAAGCGATCACCCTTTTATCAGTTGCTGACTGAGCATAGCCTAATGTTGCACCAACCGACCAACCAATCGAGACATACTGCATCTGAAACTCATACCTGCAGCACCAATTTTTTTCCCTTTAATTTTATATTTAAAAAAAAATTGAGGAAAGCTAGATTAATATGTGACTATCACCTACCCGCATCCTTTAGGCAATTTCAGCTTCTGGCAGTTGAACCAGGAATCACCTGTTTCAGCAATCACAGCCGTGCAATCAGAAAGCATCTTTTCTATGCGTTTGAAGAGAATATTGACCCTCAAAGTCTCCTTAGGATCACATTTCAAAGGAAGCCCTTCATGAACATAGATTCTTTTATAATTTTCATAAGCAGTCTCATTTTTCTTGATCTTCTTCGCGAGTTCTTGAAGAAAATCCTTCATTAATACACATCCAAATGCATGTCCATTTGAAATTACAACTCTATCAGGCTGCACGATGATGACCTTCTCCTTTTTCAATAGGACTGAATAACCAACTGAACTAAGGTCATTAAAAACCGGCCCAACAAACAAGTAAGCATCTGCTGATTCCACAATTTCTCCACAGAATGCAGTACCAATTGCACCCGAGTAAGTGCCAATGAAGCGAGGATGGTCCTCTGGTACCATGCCCTTGCTTGATAGCATTGCAGCAATGGGGTAACCGCAGGCATCAGCAAGTTCAATAAATGCATTGTTTGCCTTTGCAACTCTCAAATTTGGCCCTGCAACCATCACTGGTTTCACTGCCTTGTTCAAGAATTCAGTTGCTGCCGCTACTGCAGCCTGTAGACCCTGTGGATTGCTCGTTCTGTGTCACATTTTTTTTCCAAATTCAAATTCTCAAGCATAAATTAATTTATGAAAATCAAGAATCAAGAAAATTGTGAACTGTACAGTTGGATAAATTACTTGGGTGATAGAGAAAACGGGATAGGCTCTCTGCTGAAAGTTGGAAGGGTAACGCCGGCCAAGTTGCAACTGACACTAATATACACCGGTTTACTTTCTTTTAGACAAGTAGAAATGCCTCTATCAATTTCTTCATGTGCATCTTCTGTGTTTTTAACCACGGCCTAACACAGCAAGAAGAAAATGTAAGACATACTTATTCTAAATTCTGTGAATATACACTGGAAAACCAATTCGCAGTAAAGAATGATTGCTAAATTCTGGGAATATACACTGGAAAATCAATTGGCAGTAAACAAAAATCTCCCTACTCTTTAGGCTCCTTGAGTCTATATTATATAACCTGCAAATCATTTCCATTTCAGCATTTGTTATTTTTCGGGGAATTGAACATTTCTACTGAAGAAAACTAACAGTAAACTTCAAGATCTAACAAGCAAAATATGCTTCTGCAGTTCAACACTCTGCAACATGGGTATATATAGTGTTTTGTTTCGAAATTGAGCATGAGATTTCAGGCTTGGTACCGTATGCGGTATCTCTTCTCACAAATTATTCATAATAAAAAAAAGTGTTGGAATAATTGAAATAATGTACGGATTTGGTTCCAGTACTGACACTCATTTTTTGTCTCTGCACGTGGTGCCACAATCTCTGCACTAATAGACAGTTAAGTTTTAAATAAGTCTACATCTGTTATTGAATAACTATTTATATATTTCCCTGGATCGAAAATCACCGGATTAGTACTATAATCATTCGAAAGCATAAATTAACCATTAAATAGTCATACCTGATAACAGGTAACTGCCCGGAAGCATCGCAATTCCTGGCTAAAATCAGGCAAACCAATAGTATGATGCAGAATTCGATTAGTACCGTAATCATTCGTATTAGGTCCTCCAACAATACAAATCACCGGTAGATTTTCACTGTAAGCTCCGGCAATAGCATTAATAACACTCAATCCACCAACAGTAAAAGTAACAACGCAACAACTGATTCCACGGTGCCGTGCATAACCGTCGGCTGCGTATCCAGCATTAAGCTCGTTACAGCAACCAATGTTATTGAGTCTCGGCTCATCAATAAGGTGATCGAGAAGCGTTAGATTGAAATCTCCGGGAACTGAGAAAATATCTCTCACGCCGATCTCGACAAGCCGCCGAGCGATGTGGCGGCCGAGACTGGCATCAGTGTCGGAAAGTGCCGATGCTGAACAACCGTGCAAGGCGGAGACGGCGCCGTTACCGGCCGGACAACCTAAATTGTTGTTTTCGGCCTTGTATGAGTTGGGGTTACCAGCCAAAGTGGTATCCATGGTCTGAATCGATGAAATGAAAGTGGAATTGGTAGTGAAACCAAAAGGTGGAATTTGAGGAGGGAAGCTTTCATGGTGGGCTTTAGATTCGAAAATTTTGGAAGGAACATGGAGCGGTTATTGAACGGTTTTCTTGGGGGAAGAGCATTTTGATTTTTTTTAAAAAACAGTTTCAATTTGAGCGAACTTGGCATCCGGACTGCAGAGTTTTGATTTTCGGTTCAGTTTTACTACTTTTTTTTTATATGAAATTTGAACTGAAATCGAAATTTTACAGTAGCTGAATATCGAAATTATCTTAGTACAAAACTCAAAAAGTATTAAGTAAATTTTTTTAAAAAGTGGGGTTTTTTTTTTTTAATAGTAAAGTGAGGTTAATATGTACTTTCGTTTTTACTCATGTATTATTGATCATATAAACAACACGTGTATAATTTGACCGGAAACCACCACAAACACACTTAAATAATAAAATGATACAATTAGTTAAAAAATAATTGAGTGTACAAAAGAACAAAACGTAAATAGTTTAGTAATCTAAATAGTTATTTACTCTTTAACTTTAAAAATAGTGAAACCGTAAACATATGAGATAGAAAATGGAATAAAAATTTGAAATACTTGCCAAACAAAAAGTTATATTTATTTTCTTTTTAACTCAGTAAATGATAATTTAAATAAATGTTAAATCCCGTGAGATGCGTAAAAACGCAATAATAATCAATCTCTAGAAATGAAAAAAGTATGAATATACTTAATGGTCATCAAAATCCCGTTATCAGTGGCAATACAAAATGTAAAGGGCCTCGATCCTTGGTGAGCTCAGTAGAAATATTTAAACAGAATTGGTTAGGAGCCGCGCAAACGCAGGCCCATTCTATCACAAATGATGATGTAGGCTTCGACCATTATGACCGACCTTAGACTTACACACCTTCAAAGTGCAATGAAGGTCACCAACCTAGACAATAGGCCTTATTGATCGCCCACTGATCCCGTCCAGGTAAGTATGAAACTCGTTCTTCCTTCTAGAATTTACATTTACCCTTCACATCCGATTTGGGATACACAATTCTTTCCCAAGAACAAGCGATGAAAGAAGCATTCAAGAATAAACAAACAACATCAATATAGCAAAATTCCTTTAAAATTGAGAATGGTTTTCTTTGCCTTATAGCATATATATACAGCAACAAGATCTCCTATGATCAGCAGCTATTTACATGTAAAACAACTAGGTATTGAGTCATCTAAAGCTCATAGAATATGAAGCTTTTTTGTCATGGATTAAGTCGGCTTTTCGAGCAACTAATTATGAAGTTTTTCTGTTCTTAAATCCGCAGCGTTTTTGGTAATAGGACATTTCTTTCTGCAGAACCACTATACATGATAAACCATGCCAACTTCAAGCAAAGAAGTAGGAGGGATATTAAGGGCCACAACAGGTCCCCTTGAGTTCCTGCTTAGAAAAGAATAAACGACGTCAATAGTAAATTTCTTGAAAATTGAGGATGATTTCTTTGCCTTTGCATTTGAATGTCCAAGAATATAAGCCAAACCAGATTCTCTAGCTTTGAGTATGTGCATGGTTTCATCCTTAAAGCAACGACTTTCCGGATCTCCATCTATTGAAATCATCACTTGGATAGACTGCTGCAATGTTCTCTCTCCATGGTTTGGAGGTGTGAAATCATCATCGGAATCCTTCTCCAAGAAATCCGAAGAAAATTCTATGCTCTGCTGCATTTCCTCGCTTTCTACTTCTGTTTCGATGAACTGAACAATTGCAGATATTAACCTGTTCTCGAAATCATAGTTCTCTTGTTGTAAATCTTTGTAGCCATACCTCACGATGCACCTATACATTCCGTACTCTTTTGGACATACCCGTCTTATTAAGAATCTTTCTTCCTCACTAATATAGGGAACCTGAACAGATTTAACGCACACAAAGATTAGAACTTGATGAAAAGCGGGTAGGTTTGTCACAAAATGTCCAAAAATGGCCGGTATGCCTGTGACTAAGTTGGTGTAAACAAGTCCTATTCCGGGAACTCGAACCATTCCAAGGCCAGGCCCCAAAGACAATATCCTACTCATAGATACTTTGTTATCCATGTCGAACTGGTGTTTCTTTAGTGTTCCATAGTTCCAGATGAACATTATGGCCATAAAAATCCAAGATAGAAGAAGAGGAATCCAACCACCCTCGGGGACCTTAAAGGCTGCTGCTGAAAGATATAGCATTTCTACCGATCCAAAAACCAGTAAAAAGGCAGCAGAAACTATAATCTTCTGCTTCCACACAATTATCATCACCATTGTCATCAAGCACGTTGTGACAAACATGACGGACGTTACAGATAGCCCTACGATAACCAAAAGAAAATATATATGAGTTTATTATAGTCGATATGCATTAAGAGGTTCTGATATAGCGTAAAAACTTATATGAGTACCGGGATATACCATAAGCATGACCCATTCTGTTCGTGTCTCTCAATGAAATTGTCACAGCTAAACAAAGGCACATTAGGAGCCAGTTGATTTCTGCAATGTATATCTGGCCGTATATTTTTCTTGAAGTATGGACGATTTTCACCCTCGGAAAGCAATGCAATGCACAACACTGACTTATAATAGAGAAGGTAGCAGAGATGACAGCTTGACTTCCGACTATAGCTGCCAAAGTGGCTACTATAAAGACCGGCCAGAATACGGCTTCTGTGCATGGATAGAGTAGTAGCATAAATATATAAAGCAGAAAATTATGAAACATAATTACAGTAATTGGCTATTTCCACGAGTATCTTGCCTGGTATGGCTTTGTAGAAACTTCTTTCAACATCCTCGTGGTGCATAGAGAGAAAAGCAGCCTCTCCCAAATACGCAAGAACCAAGCACGGGTAGACAACAAATGTGAAAGCAACCTACGGTGTCAAGAAAGTATTAATACAACTTTCGGAATGATGCATTTCCATGTTCGTCCTCTAATAGTAGTAGTAAGGAAAATTTAATAATCTTGTTGAATTGATGTCCTACCTTAATGGACAAAGCAGAGAAATGACCCAAGTCAGCAAACATAGTTTCTACCCCTGAAAAAGCAACCAGTTAATCTTAGGTTTTTAGGTTAGATTGTGTAAACTTGCAGAATTATACCAAAAGGCGAAGGAGGTACCTGTGATTGAGAGAACTACTCCTCCCAAGGATACCCAGCCGTCCCGGCCTGTTTCTTTTAGGAATTTCAACATGTAAACCGGAGAAAGAGCACGAAATATCTTTGGATTCCACCTAATGATGTTGTATATTCCAATGCCACTAATGCAGAACAACCATGCTGTGATAATTGGCGCAAATAAGAAAGCTACTCTGCTTGTCCCGTGATGTTGAATAGAGAATAATCCCACCAGAATTATGCATGAGATGACAATGGTGTAATCTGTAAACACGGGGCAAGAACAAAAGAGCCGAGAGAGACTAGTAAAATATCGGACAGGCACATTTTGATTATTACAAGAGCCCAATTACTTGGATAGGAAATGAGGTGGACTCACTCTCATGTAGACTTGAAACTTTAACTTGGATGCCTGAAACAGCTGAAAGAACTGAAATTGAAAATGGAATTATGAACTCTTATCATTAAAGGAACAAACATATACTTTAACAAATTTATTTATTATAAATGGAAACAAAAATGGTGGCCTTGAAGCTTATGCCAACCTGATATTGCAGGAGTAAATATGCCATCACCAATTGCCATACATGTCCCGAGCAGAACGAAAATCAAAAGTCCACTCCGAAGTTTCGGGCACTTCTCAAACAAAGATTTCAGGGCCGCGCTCTGCCAAGTATCTTCTGATCCTTCAATATAATAACTGGACAATTCCTTATCAGTATCCTGTTGATTGGGAAGAACACTAAGTCTCGCGTGCCTGCAGAGTAACGAATACATAGCAAAAGTCCCACCTGAAAAATCAAACACAAAGGTGTATTCTCATCCCCTTTAGTCTTCATTCGACCACAGAAGAACACCATTTTTCATAAGATTATATCATCTAAACTTTCACTTGCAACATAAATTTCAAAAACCCACTAAACAAATGCTAATTTCTTTAAATGGGGGTTTGCATTTTGAGGGCTAAAACAAGAACTTTTATACCTTCCCCGTTGTCGTTGACGGACATGACAATGAAAATGTACTTAAAAAGCGCGATAAGAGTGAGAGTCCAGAAAATGAAGGAAAGTACACCATATATCTCCTCATCATCCTCATGAAGCCTAAGCTTTCCAGAAAATGTGCTCTTGTAAACATAGAGTGGGGAAGTACTGAGATCACCATAAACAACCCCAAGACTTTGATAAGCCAATGTCAGGACTGATGCAAATGATGCCTCCTTCATTTTCTGATACAAAAATACATAACAATAAAAGTTTGTCTCAATTAGAGAAAATTAAAAAGAAAAAGAACCCCATTTTTTTTTCTTAATTACTACCTACATTCCATAATATAAGTCAGGACATTTAGCGAAAATTAAGAAATAAAAAAACAAGTTACTCCCTCCATTCCTAAATATAAGACTTTTTATTACATGTTGCGAAAATTAAGGAAGCAAAAATTAAGATGTTTTTGTAATTAAAATAACAATATTACTCTTTGAAAGAAGAAATATTTGGATAAGGGACTTAAATGCTCTTTATCTTCAACAGTAAAAGGAAAGTAACTAAAACCCAGATTACAGCAATAAGATTCTTGCAAACTCGTAGCAAAACCATAGAGCTATGACATTTAAAAGAACTTACTTTCCCAACCAACCCCAAAATTTTACAGCCTTTTTTTTTACAGAAGCTAATAATATCCTGTTTATACTCTGAATTTCACCTTAACCGACGAGAATTCCATCTCTAAGTTAAAAAGGCATGAAAAGTCTATGAAAATCCATGGAATGTTCAAGACCCGGCATTTCTAGCAGTACTATTTATGGTTCACCTAGCTAAAACCGACATACCATATTACTACCTTCATTCAGACTTTCAGTTAGCGAAAATTAAGAAAGTAAAAATTAAAATATCTTTTTAATCAAAATGTCAATATTAATCTCTTAAATATAATTATTGGTATACAAGTAATATCTAAGAGAGTAATATTGGTATTTTGATTAATAAAGTACTCCTTCCATTCCTTAATATATGATGTTTAGGACACTTTAAAAAAATTAAGGAACTCAAACAAATGCTCCCTTCATTCCAAAATAAGGTTAACATTTGAACTTCAAATCTTTTTCCAAAAATAAGATTAACATTTGGACTATCAATGAACATTTAATGAATTTTTTACCCTCTTCTTACTTTTCTTTTAACCACAAATTCCATTTCCAATATTTAATTAATAAGGATATGTCTCTTAAACGACAATTAAATGGGAATAGAGAGAGTACCTTATTTATTATTATTTTTAATTTTCGCTACTGAAAGTTTTATATTAAGGAATAAGAGGAGTACCATTTATACACAGGCTAGGACATAATCATGGTTACCCACCCATTCCCCTTTTTCCTCTCTTTTTGTTTGGTTAATAAAGGAAATTTTTTTCTTAAGCTTTTCAGACAAAGAACTAAGAATCCAACACATGGAGAAATGAAAATTTTCACATTGAAGACTTTTTTTTTTTTTTTAAACTCCCTCTTTCTGGACTCTGGAAACAAAGTTGTAAAGAAACTTGAATCAAGAAACATAATACAATGGAGGAAATTAATTGAACGAAAAGTGTTGGAATTAAGAAACATAAGAAATCAAATTACCTGAGCAGGAGATTCTTGGTGGGATAATGGATGCATTGGTTGGGAACTTGAGAGATTAAATGAAAGGAAATAGATGATGATGATGATGATGAAAGCTGAAAACAAGGAAGAAGAAATTGGTGATGGGGGGAAGAGTCAAAATATAAAGGAAGAAGAAGAAGTGAGTAAACTGCTCTGCAGTCGCTATTCACTAGTAAACAAGAAGGAAGTTGCAGAATGCATTCAATGCTCCTTTTTCTCTTTCTGATATGTACTACTGACGGAAATTCCCCTCATGCCGGTCCCAATGGGACACTCTCACATAAATTGAGGCAGGATCCATCAATTTATGTGAAAGGTGTGTGGGGCACGTCCCATTGGTACCAGCTCATGCTAAACCTTCTCACTACTGACTTTTTCTTTTTCTTTTTCTTATCTCTCTTACAATAACACCAACAAAGTCTTAATTCAAGTAATGTCGGCTAAATGAATCAATATAAAGAAAAATATTTTATTATTAGAATTTTGGGGATAGAAACTCTAAACTCCCAAATTGAGGGTGTTAAATGACTATTTTACCCCTACTGATATAAGGGATTCACCCAACTATAAGGGCAAAAAGGTCCAAAAAATATTTTAGTCAATGTTTTAGCCAATAATTCCAGTAGCCTAGTAAGGTCCCAATATAAAATATGGATCATGTCTCAATTTATGTGAGAAGGGTGTCAAGGCATGTCCCATTGAGACCGGCTCATGCCAGACCTTCCCACCACTTTCTTTTTCTTTTTTCTTTTTTTTAGCTCTCTTATAATAACACCAACAAAGTCTTAATTCAAGTAAGGTCGACTACATGAATCAATATAAAATTTATCTATAATCATTCGTATAAATACATTCACTAAATTTCCTTCTATCCAGCATTATACCCTCGTTCAAGTCTAACAAATTCATACCATTCTTAATGACTTCGGTCCAAATATTCCTCGACCTCCCCTAACTCTTACAATCTCATTCCTTCGTCCTTCAAGTTTTCGAAACAGAACGTCACTCAATCTTCTTTTTATGTATCCAAAACACGATTTTCCCTGACTAACAAAATTGTTATATTATGTATGGATCTTGTGACCTACAGTTTCGAGTTGAACGTGTTGCGCTAACTACGATTTAGTGGTTGGGATATAGCGATACAGATCTTCTACTCGAATATTTAGGATTATGACTAGTTTGATATTTCTTATTTTAGTCCCAAACTAGTTACAAATTAAAACTAGATTTTAAATTAATCAATACTTGATGTTTTATTTTCATATTCTCTCAAAAGATAATTTAAGCCTCGATATGAGTTTTAAAGCATATTAAATCCAATCTAAGTACACCTAATTCTTTTAAAAATAATTTGTTTTGAAATTGTAAAAGTTTGTTTGTTTTTAAGAGAAAATGACTCACCTAAGTAATCTTTTTTAGTTGAGATATGAAAACATGTACAGGTTTAGTTTAGTTCAAATTAGATTCACGTGTTGTACCAAGTTTTTAATCCAATACATATTTGATCTGAAAAGTTTGTGAATACTGTATATCCTCTTTGTTCGTAATATAAAGTCTTTTAAATTTTTAAATTTCTTTTCTAATATATATAACCTTTTACAAATGTTGGATGGTCTCAAATGCCGGTCCGGCTATAATGCTAAACACAAAAGATTACATAAAAAATATTGGATAAAAAATTTAACAATCTAATTTTTTTAGAGCGAACATGTGTTGTGATTTTTTAATACATGTTGCGTAAAATATGTGTTACATGTCTTAGAATAAGTGTTAATCAGAATATAAAACTATTACATAGTACTCCCTCCATTCCTAAATATAAGACTCTTTAGACAATTTTAGAAAATTAAGGAACTTGTCATTCTCACCGAAAGTTCCAATATTACCCCTCTCTCACTTCTATATCATAAGAAAAGAAAGGAAAAAATAGGGATGGCAGAGGCGAGCAAATAAAAAAAATGTCGAGGGTATAATTGAAATAAATTGTTGACAACTAATAAAATAACCTTAAACGACAATTAATTTGGATACCTATATATTTCCTAATCAACAATTAAATGGGAATAGAGGGAGTAACATTTATCTAAAATAATGTAACACGTGTCAAAAAGTCCTCAAATGCATCCTTAGAACGTACTAGAGGTGTCCGGTCTGAAAAAACATTAGTGAGAATGAAATGTTTGATAATGTAAGTGACTTTTTAAGAAATATTGGTCACTATAACCTAGGATTTAAGTCAATTATTTGGGATTTAAACAATGAGATTCACTTTCGGACAATCTTTTTGTTGACAAATTCAAGTTGAGCAAATGGGAGATTCTAACAAGATTATGACCAATTATTTTTGGTTTTTAAGTCCTATACCTCATTTATTGGCTTCACATATCAATTTTGTCACGTAAATATTGCGTTACAATTAGGCACTAAATTTGCTTCGGTAATTACCCTAACTGTCCGTCCGATTTGCAAAATTTCATTCTCTCATTTAACGCAGCGGCTCGTTCCGCACGTGTAAAAATTATTCTTATTCGTCGAATTGAAATTTTAACAGTTAACATTGATTTAACATGAAATACTTGTTTTGATACAGGACACCTGTTTCGAGATCCATAACAGGTGTTCATGTGATCCGTATATGTGGAAAATATGTTTATTACACATAAAATCCGGGCTGCTAATCTATTCTTCATCAAAGGTGTCCTAGCCCAGTGGGACAGGACCCACGACCTTGAGGTCGTGAGTTCGATACCCTCCGCCTGCGTGCGGCAAGCTTTAATCTCCCTTTCTAGGGCTATCTCCTCCTAGTATGAGGCAGTTCTCTTACCCTATATGGGGCAACCGCCCAATCATGCTTCAAAAAAAAATCTATTCTTCAAACAGTTCAGAGGTTTAAATTTTGTTTTTCGTTCGTGGCCAACAGAGAGGAAGTCAGTAATTTAGCGTTGGGGGCGAAAATTGCAGCAATATCCCGAATTACATATAAAAATTGAAAAAAAATGTTGGGGGCGAATTTGATAAAATATTTCAAATTACATATAAAATTTAATATATCTAATAGTGTTTTTAGAAATCTCGGGGGCGTATTTTTAGAAAGTTCGGGGTCGATGCCACCCCTCCCCTCTGTCTTCTTTCCTGTTGACCAATAACATAACTACGAGTGCTTGGATGAATTATAACGACGAGTGTTTTAACTCCTAAACATGAGATACTGATTGAAACCTAATTCACATTCTCATGTGGAAATCATTTGAAGAGTGTGTTTCTTTTCCTTAACTTCTTTTTTCTTTCATGTATGGTTGTAGTGTTGAAAATAAAAAATTTAATATATACTGAGTATTTTTTGATTGTCGGATAAAATTTTGACGGTACAAATTTTTTAAATTTTTTTAAGAGTAAATATGTATTGTGATTTGTAACATTTATTACGTAAACATGTGTTAATTAAAAGAAAACACATTGCATATTATTTAACATATGTCTAAAAGCCCGTAATATTTGTCAAAAAAATATTTCTTATATACTGAATTTTTTGTACTCAGCACTATTCCGTTGCCTTTTCTTTCATTTTTATTTGTTGAATTTTTCCGTCACCTAATCAAAGGCCAACAAAAAAGAACAAAGCAAATTTCAGACAATGTTCTTTTCCTAAGATACTTTAGCCGTTTTAATGTAGTATTTTTTTCTTTTTTTCTCATTTGATCCCTTAGAGGTCAAGGTCTTTGGTACATGTCTTAATCTTCAAAATCTTTACGGATGGACCATTTGTAAAAGCAACCATTGGACCACTATGGCTATTTGAATTACTTAATCTACTTTTTCCATAGATGATAGAATTGTAAAATATAGTAAGACATACCAAAACACACGTAAAAAAGATATATAATCTTTTGAGAATTTTCTTTAAATGAGAGTTCATCCTCCATAGAAAAGCCGATCTGTGTTATTCACTACTTAAGCATATGTGTAATGTCATCTCACGATAAAATTGGATAAGAGTTTCTCTATACATAAAATTTTGTTGTTTTTAGTTAAAAACATATTTTTAGAGTGCTAAATAAGAAAAATATAAGTGTACATTTTATATAGATATGGGTATGGGAAAACAGTCAAAGATATGTCAAAATCACCATTATTCATTAGTCCTACAGTCAACTCATATGAGTTCGCAAGTGGATTGGAAGACAAAATAGGAAACTGAGAGACTTTGTCAAATCCCAAATATATTTCAGAGGGACGATACATCACCCCGTGCAATGTACTAAAAAAATCATGCAAATTTTAATTCTAACAACCAAATCTCATCCCCTTTTAGCTCTTTGAAATCCACCCACCCACGCACCCCCACCCCCCATCATGGTGTACCTACCTATCACAGTCCAATAATCAAACAGACCAAAACTTGATAATTGGCTAACAACTGGAGAAGAAAGCATAAAGGGAAAAAAAAAATTCAATCCTATTATCTTTCTTTGTGGGACCGACTAACAGCCCTCTTATATGAATTGAGCAGAACCCACATATTTAGATATACCCCGCCCAAATAATGTTAGGAGCCGAGGTGGTTGTGTAGCCAATCTCACGAGGAACTCCAGTAGGTACAAGAGGTGAGCATGGGTAAAGTAGTTTCAATTCTTGGTTATGGTCTTATGGAGAGCGAATAGTACAGAGGTTTCTCATTTAATCAACTAGATTAATCAGCTAACGGAGAAATTTGGGCCCCTGAGAAATGGAAAGGCGTGATGTTTTAGCACAAACTACACAACTTTCTGCTACTTGCGTACCGACGGAAAATAAACACATACATACATTCAATTCTACTGCAGAAATTTCTGGAACAAGTAGGACCCCCAAAGGAAATCCGTAAAGAATTCCAGACAACAGAATGCAAATTAAACTTAAATGGCAAATTGATCATTATTTTCCCAAAACAATTTATGAATTGCACGTAAAATCTCAAAATATTTTTTCTGGACATTAAAATCCTCAAAAAATTTACGATTAGTGTGTAAGGTCTTTCTGTCAAAAAAAAGTGTTAGTCAACTGTCAATTGAAAATTTTATTCGAGTCAACATAAATATTTTAAGGGTATAATCGGTATATCACAATTAAAATACCATATCCTAACATTATTAGACCCATTACCCTCCTCCCCTTCAGCACCACACCACACCACTTCTGCAATTTCCGATCAGAACTGCAACTTCCGGTCAGAATCCCGTCAGCCCAACACCATCACCATCATCAACCACCATCAATCGGTATATCATAATTAACTTACCCCACTCCTAGTCCCCCTTACCCCTTCTCACCCTACCACCGTCACCCAGTCCCGTCTCTTCTTCATCATCCCCATCCGCAACCGCCAGCATCATAGACATGCTCATGTCCAGACTCCATCAAACCCGCAAAATTCCTTCTTGAAATATCAAATTTTAAGCAAAGAACCTTCATTGCATACTTGAAATAAAAATCCACAAACTACAGATAATAATTCTTGTTAATTCAAAAAAAAACCAGATAAATTAAATCACCAAAACAGCTAAAGATCAATTGGCATTAGATCAATTGCATCAACAACTTCTACTATAAGGTCCTGAATTGGGTTGTTGAGTTCTTTGTCTTTGTAATTCAATTTTTTTTTGCTAATTTGGTGAATTATTTTATGGTAAGAAGATTGATAGAAAGATGAATAAGAATTAAGAAAAAAAGAAATATGAGAGGAAAAGGAAAGAGGTGGAGAAAAAATAGTATGCGGTGGTCTACTTACGGTAGACGGGTGGTGATATTGGGGGATCTGAGAAGAAGGAAGGTGGTGGGGTGCTATTAATTGGGGTACTACAAGTACAATACCAATTTTACTCCCACAAAATTTTGCATTGATTCGTTTTTTTTTCCAAAAATTATGTTGACCCGTCACTTTTATAACAAAAGGACTTTACACACCAATCGTAAATTGTTTAAAGATTTTAATGTCCAGCAAAAATATTTTGGGACCTTACGCCTGATTCATAAATTGTTTAGGGACAATAATGACCAATTTGCCAACTTAAATCGTGGAAATAGTATAGCTAAAAGCAAAATCCGAACGCTTATTATCTCATCTTAGCCATGTTTGATGGAAACTATGGGCTAAATTACTACGGCATCAGTGTTAACAAGTAGCTGACTGCAACCAATTGAACCAAAAACCAGTTTATGTAACAGGGGGAGCTGTTCAACTTGCTGAATCCTCTATTTCGTTGCACAAACAGATATAGAATATGTAATCACAGAAAGTTCTGCTAAATTTATTCTACTCACTGCGTCAAAACCTATTCTAATTTAATCCTACTTTCTACTGGGCAGGATCGCTAATGAATAATCAGATTAGAGCCACTCCCTTTGCTTATTCCTTTATACTCGCTACAAGTATTCCACTCCTTGGTGGTATGGCAGGAGAAGCTACGGGTGAAATTACACATGGAAGACCCTTTCCTAAAGGCAACACAAAACTGCAATGAGATCATTCTTTGGTGACAAACTTAAATCAACAATCAAACAAAGTTCACATTACTTCAGATACGCTTAAGCAAATAATTGAAAACAGCTGCAAAGAACCATCAAAATGATGACCAGTGTCGTAATATACGAGGATGGGTAAATGACCTCAAAAGCTATATAAGGCAGGAAGCAGTTTACTCCGAATAAATTAGTACAACGGGGCCAAAACCGGACCAAAATCTATAGTTATAGCCATACACAACCCAAATTCAGAAAAGCATTGACCTCTGACCAGAAAACATGACTCAAATGTTCAACCGACCATTGACCTCGACTAACAGACCATGAAATCCAAATCCTTCCCCCCCATAAACACAATCGACTTTACTGACCGACTTTACTGACCGACCGACCGACCAGACTCAACATACCAAGAAATGGTGGGGTGACTGAGGCAAAAGAATATCCCCCATCAAATTGATAGCAGAACTCATAAGCCACTAACTCTGCCCTCAGGTTGAAGAAGCAGGCTTCTCCTCCTGTTTACTTTCGGATACCTTATCCTCCTTGTCTGCAGTGGAAGCCTCTTCTTTGCTTTCCACTTTGGGTTTCTCTTCGTCTTTCTTTTCCTCAACGCTCAACTTCTCGAGCAACCCGGCAGCAGTAGAAGCATCTTTGTTTTCGTCTTTTGTCTCTTGGGATTCAGCAATTTCTTGAAACGACTCCATGAATGTCTTGCAATCTAAACCAAAGATGTTCATGTTAAAACTCAAAACAGCCACTGGATTACTTATCTCAGAATAATGGCAGATGCTCTCCAAAAGATCAAGTTAATATGTAAGAGAAAAAAATTATCCAGAGTTGAAGCACAAAGAGTAATCAACTTAATAAATCACAAATTCTAAGCTCCATGGTGGATCCAGCCTCTGGAGTATATTGATCATCTCCATTCAGAAATTTTCACAACCACCACACATTTATTCTAGTATTATTCGTCTTTAAAAGCAATCAGATAAGAATGACTGAAAGATCAGACAGACAGTGCGGAAGTAAGACGGGAAAAATCGAAGATCAATAAAATGGATTACTCGTAAGGAAAAGGCGGAGGACATCAAAATTAGTAGAAAAATTGTTGAAGGCACATCTAACAATAGGGACCAAAATAATCAGTTGAGAAACGTGCGCCTGGGAGAGGTAAGAATATATGTAAAAATTGTGGAATCATCTTACTAGATGATATCTATAAACATTTATTTGAACCCATGCATATTGCAATACTTGAAACAGGTCTACAATAAACAGAGACGTTGATTCCCAACAATACTAACACAGATGGCACAATTAGAAGATAGAAAAATAAAAGAATAAGCACGCACATATTTTCACTCCAATGTTTAACCCAAGAAATTTAAAGAACCGCCGAAC
The DNA here is from genome assembly GCA_026122235.1 of Vinca minor. Lineage (NCBI taxonomy): Eukaryota > Viridiplantae > Streptophyta > Magnoliopsida > Gentianales > Apocynaceae > Vinca > Vinca minor. The sequence goes on from JAOCZM010000275.1 coordinate 154,006, forward strand.
AGTAGAAGTGCGGTTTACAGAAGTATAGACAAAAATACATCTTCTGCCTCTTGGATCCTTCCCAACCATATTAATAACCACATCTATAGTTGGGTTGCTTGAGGTGAAAAGAGAAGGTAAAAACGCAGGGGATTCAAATCTGAATGCAAATGAGACATCTACGTCTTTTAGTTAGAAAGTAAATGAGGACGGGATGTAAATTACAAAGGAAAGCTCTCTACTCCACGTTAACAAAACAGCTCATCAGAAAATGGACGGATTGGAGAATCCATTCCAGAAACTTATATCCCCTCCCCACCCAAACAAAATGGAAGTAAATCACATTTACTTCCCTTAATGGAAGTGAAGGTGTCACTTCTCCTCTCCCTTCCCCTCCCCAAAAGAAGGTTTAATTCAAAGTTAAGTCAAAAATTGTGAGAATTCTAATCCCATTACATAGTGATGATGATTCTTCATTACATAAGAATCTATGCCCGCTAAGCTTCTCTTTCAGCTTCTTAACTGCGCAAGGGCTTCTCCGCTTCAATTGAGCAGAAGGGAAGGCATCATCTCATTGCCTCATTGACAAGATTCTTCATTAACAAAGTAGGTTAAACTTAATTGAGGAACGATAGCCCAGGTGGCAGGTGCTACCAGGGGCGGAGCATAAGAGGAGCAAGAATTTTCACTTTTTTGATATACTAGGTATATATATCTAACGGTTAAAAAAAAATTATACTACGCCCCCCAAAGAATTTTTAATTTTTTCTACAAACTTCAATCCTGGCTCAGCCACTGGGTACTACCATCACTGGGTAATCAGAGCCTTAATACAGATAGAAAACCACAAAATAAAACATGAGCAATCTAATTTAGGAGCAAATGTCTAATTACTAGCTCAACATAGAGACAAAAGTGAGGGAACAACAAAAAAAGAGGACGGAGAAGAATCCAAAAATAAAAAGAGAATGCGGAGGATGGCAGAGGCAAGATTTAGCAACAGTTGAATGAGAAACATACTAGATAGATAGAATAACGAATTATATCACTCCCTGTATCAATTCCTCCTTCCAGATCTTGTTTCTCAATCTAAGACAAAGCCCTACATCTCAGCAAGTAACCATAAGTGCTAAAAAAAAGTAGTGCCACTGACAGTCATTCTGCTGCTAAACATTGCCGACAATAGCTGTGAAACAAATTAGTTCCCGACATCAATGAGATTTGTGATAGGCTACCGTTGCATAATTACTCAATCAACAACCATTAAGTTAATTCTGGGAAACTCTTGTTTCTTCTTGCGAAGCATTGGCAGCGCCGTTAAACCAATTCTGTATAAAAGAGCAAGGCTATTGAAAATTTAACACAAATCATAGGCAGACATTGAAATAACTTATCCAACTAAAACCATGCTGAAAGAGCATATGCCAAAGATGACAAAATCCTCAATTCTTCTATATTACTGTGCCAGAGCACATGATTTCTAAAGTTCTCTCTTTTTCAAGCAAGGAAGCAAAAAAGTGGGCAATGAACTCACATTACAGGCAAATCTAGATCCAGCATTTTACTCCAAACCAAGCATCAGGCTTCAAATAATAAAATAGAGATCACATAAAGAACATAATTGAACAAATTTTTCTACTAAAATGCAGACTTACTCTCAACAGATGCAAATCTGATACAGAACATCTCATCCTTGAGCTCCCCATCTGCAAAATCCGGGGCATGCCACACGCAAGACTTGTCATTGCCACTATGTTCCTGAACAGTCATCTTAGGAAAAACTGCGAAAGCACCGTAGTATAGAAGAATTGAGGATAAAAAACAAAAAAGTAATAAGATATCCAATAATTTGTCAAGTACATGAAACAATCAAAACCAATAAAGAGAAAATAAACAGAACACTAACTGAGATGGTTAGCACAGATCTTGAGTGTCTTAGATTGGCGCATAACAAGACGAACTTTCCCAGTCTCTTTATGCTTAAGGAACTTCACAGTTCCAGTTCCCCTCTCTTTCCACTGATTTGCTTCTTTATCAAACCGATAAAGCTTTGATTTTCTGTTAGTACCAAATTTCCAAAATTCATTCAATTTTTTTTTTTTTTAAAAGTAGTGAAAAAAATCAAAAATCCTAAAATTGCAGCAGATCGATATAGAAGTAATAAGAAAGTGGAAAATATGAAAGGAAAATTACAGATCGAGGACGATATCTTCATTCTCTTCGCCGGTGGTAACGGCGACCTCCTCGAGTTTGACGATTGGGGCGACAACGGCTCCAGTGTCCTCGTCTTCGGCTCCGGTGGTAGCGGCGGTGGCCTCTTCCTCCTCTTTAACGTGCTCAGGTTCGTTGCTACTAGCCATATCTATTAATTCTAGTGATGAGTATAGAAGAAGATTCTAGAAAAAAGTAGAGAGAGAATGCAGAAGGGAGCGGTGAATTGAAGGAGAATTGAAGAGAGATGAGTGGGTTTGAAGGGTTTTATGGTGGCGAAGCAAGGGTCAATTTACCAATGGGTTTTCCGGTAACAGAGGAGCACTCAATTTCCAATAGAAAAATAGGGCAAAAAATCATCTGTACCCGTCTGTGTCTCCAACTAATCACAATTCACCGTGTGTATATATAATTAAAAAATATATTTATATAGTAAATTTTAATTGGTTGAGGACAGGATTGGGGTGATGAATGGGGACAGAGTATTTTCACCTGAAAGATAGGAAAGTGCTAGAAAGCTAAAAATTAGCTAATTAATTGACTAAATTTCCAAATTGGCAAACGAAATGACCACTTTGCCCTTAAAGTTTTTATTAAGTTATTTATTATATTTTCTATTATTTTTAAAAGAAAAAACCCCACATATGAATCCAACATAGAATTTTAGGGTGTATTCAATCTAGATTTTATAGGATTTTTAAAGAGTTTTAAAGTCTATAGATATTCAATTTAGATTTTAAAAAGTCCATTAAAATCTAGAAGTATTCAAAACTCTATAAATTTTAATATATTTTATTAAATATAGGATTTTGATGGATTTCCTAGAGCTTAAATGTGTATTGTGAAATCTTTGCCAATTTTGATTTTCTCTTATTAATATTAACATTATAAATGATATAATTCAAAAAAAATGATTTCCTCAAAATGATATAATTCAAAAAAAAAATGATTGATAAACATATGTTGACTTTGGAAATCCTACACCTCTGGATCGGTATAATACACCACTGAATTAGTCGTTTCTTTATTTTTTGGTGTTATTCAAATAATTTATAAACTTTATAAATCAAAAGAAATCCTCATAAATCAATCTAATAGAATCTGATAGAAAATGCGTACACTCTGCATAGAGTTAAAACAATCCATACAGTCAGCAAAATCCATAAACTTTTTGAAAATCTTTTAAAATTAATATATTTTCAGTTTTTTTTTCACTTTATCAATTCTCTTTCCTTCTCTCTTATTTTTTGACAATCAAACATCATCATCATTCCCCATTTCCCTTCCCTCCCTCCCTCCATGATTATTGCCTTTCCTCTCAATTCCCCTTCCCTCCGTTGATAATGCCTAGAAACAATTATGATGAAGATCTTCCGGAAAAAAATTGAAAATGGATCTTCCACTCAATCATCTCTTCCTTACAGTAAAATGTTTTACCCTCTTTAGCATTTTGTTGATTGTTTAGAGAGGAAAATAACAGATTTATGGAATGCAACGATGATTATGTTGGCTCGGCAACCGAGAGAAAGTATATTAATTTTTGCAAGGCGCAATTGACATAATATAATATTTATTTGCATTAAACTATCATAACTTGTAATCATTGGTAAAGTTGGCTTACTGTGCTTTATACATTTAAAATGGCCCATAGTTCAAATATTACTACATACTATATTGTTATCACATTTTTTTATTTGATAAAAATGAAATGAAATTTTAATCTATAACATAAATCGATATTAATTTACATTGTGGCCATCATTGTAAATTTATCGTATAGAATAAAGGACCTTACTAGGCTACTAGAATTATTGGCTAAAAGGTTGATTAAAATAGTTTTTCGGACCTTTTTGCCCTTATAGTTGGGTGAATTCCTTATACCAGCAGGGGGTAAGATAGTCATTTAACACCCTCAATTTGGGAGTTTAGGGTTTCTATCCCCAAAATTCTAGGAGTAAATCATTTTCCTAAAATAAATTGTACCATTAATAAGTCTCAATAGCGCTATAATTATAAGTAATGAAAGTAACGTAACAATCTTAAATATTACTCAATACTACCTTTTTTTTTAAAAAAAAGTTAATTATTGGGGGAGAAGACATATTTATTGCAAGACATGAAGGGATTCAAAAAAGCGGTGAGGGGATTTGAATTCATGATATCTACATCATTATGTCTCCGCCTTGCCCACTATACCAATGCTTCATTGGCAACTCAATAATACTTAATAACGTAATGATCATTGTAGAAGACATTAAGGTTGATGATCATCTATTAACACTATGAAATATTTATATACTCTTATAATTTTAAAGATAACTCTATACTACTTATTATTATAACAATCACGGTAAATGTTATTAGATTGGTGACCATCTATTAAATTATTGTTAACAAATTTAAGTAGTTAAATTATATAATATTTAAAAATCACTTACTTAAGATTATATCGATATTAGAAACAAATTACTTACTTAAAGATTATATCTATATTAGAAAAGAAAATGCTTAATTAGCTATCGTATACTTAATAGTAATAGACGCATTAAAGATAACATGTTAGATACTTGACTATATATCGATTGGGTTCATTAATTATTAATGTGTCATCATTGTAAATGTAACTACACAAGTAGTTGCTATTAACACTATCAACAAACTATAATTACACTTATAATCTATAAGACAATTCTATGTTACTTAACAATGTGTCCATAATTGTAAAGGTACATATATAAGTAGTTGTAATTAACACTACCAAAGAGCTATAATTACTCTTAAGTACTCTTAAAATGATATAAGTGACGAATTATAAACAATTTGTCATCAATTTGTAATTATAAAAATAACTAATTAAGAAATTTGAGGTCAATTTGAAAACTATAAACAATTTGTGGTCAATTTGTAATTATAAAAAAACCTAATTAAGAAATTCGAGGTCAATTCGAAAACTGGATTTATTAACTTCGGGTCATTTTGGGGCATTTCATAAGTGTTGAAAATTTTGGGTCACAAATGCAATTTAATTTAGAGACTTTAGAGTTTATATAATTCATATTGTTGAGGGACTTAGGGTTCATAATATTGTACGCTTTTGGTACCTAGGGTTGTAAAATGTCAAAACCTGAAAATACCACATTATCAATCCAAGTAATGTACCCAGCGAACGATTCAACCGTTAACGTCATATCAAGATCAAAGGTTAAAAACAATTAAAAAAAAGAACTTTAGAAAATGAAAAAAGTCAACTCTTCCCATTATCAGTAAATGTCGCATCTCAACAGCAAAACTTAGAGAATTCACATGGGTTTTTAACTTTTTATCTTTTCTTTTGATATTATTTTTATTTCCCCATTTTTGTAATTCCCATTTAATAAAAGGGTACAAGGGTCATTTCACGTCCCCTTAGCCAATTATAGCCAAAAATTGCTTAGCTCTTAATCATTTTCCTAGAAAAATATTACTTTTTCTATGAGAAAAGAAAATTATTACTTACAAATTACGTATAATTTATAAATTATCCTCCATCTCTATCACTTAAATAAATATCCTCTATTCTCAAAATAAACGAAAGGTAAAAGATGTACATGTCCTGAACTTTTCTCAATTTTTGTTTTTTTATCATAAACTAAAAAATACAAAGATTTTTACTCTAAATTTTTTGGAGTATTAATGTTACTCATTCTATTTATTTTCACTGTTAGGACAATGAGACCACAGACTAAACTCAGAAATTTTTTTGAGAAAAATGGGTACGACACGAAAAAACTGCATATGAGGAATATATTAAAAAATATAAGAAAATGGTAAAACTGGTATGCATGTTGAAGACTAATTTTTATTTCATTGGCGCCGGTTTTTAAGGGTCATATTTCTTTTTTTTTCAAAATGCCCCGAGTTTGGTCATATTGGCTTAGTCCATCTAGATTTAACAACGAACTTTAGATGAAAGTGACCAAATTAATATTCGAATTTTTTTTGGGTCAATGACTTTGTATTTTTTAATTAATGGTAAAAAAGCAAAATTAAGAAAAATTCAGGAAGCGCGAGTACCTTATACCTAAACGAAATACATTTTTTTGTACCATTATTTAAATACCCTTCCAATGTCATGAGAAATATAACATTACAATGTCACAATTTAAATACTACTCTTGATAATAAATAAAAAAAAAGTAATAATCTCATTATTCTTGAAAGGTAAAATGAGATAAAAAGGAACCCATGTTGATTGTGCTCTAAATGTCTGCCTATAATGGAGTTATTTTTGTCATGTTGGCCTCCATTTCTATGAAGTCTGCCACATCCTTAATACGGGTAACATGTCTTATATTAATAAGATGCTTTGAAACAGAGTAAAAAAATACTTTTCAAAATGGCATTTGACAAACCATACTATTCCATGTTAAAAACTACTTCTTCAACACTTTTGAAAAAATTAAAAAACTCAAATAAACGGTAATTTTTTCACCACAATTCCAATAATATCCTCCTTCATTCCTCACTTTCTTTCACTTTTCCAATAAAAAATATATTGAGAATATAATTAGAATAAATTGCTGACACCTAATAAAAGACATATAAATGACAATTAATTTGGATACATATATATCTCCTAAACGACAATTAGATGGGAATAAAGAGAGTATACTTTAGGACAAGATTTATTCATTAATGATTTGGTGAATTTTAAAAAGAGAAGACGATCCCTTAACCCAGAAAGTGAGATGCTTTTCTTTTTCTTTCTTTTCTTTTACAAGTAAGAAAATGAGGAGTAATTAAGAATAAATGGAAATAAACTTAACAGCTATGCTATTAATTTATGAGTATTTCTAACGTGTGTCTCGGAGCAAGTGTTAATTCAGATAAAGTAAACTATATATGACAATTTAAACTTATCGAAATTTAAAATCCTATTAAAAATGGAAGAACCTTAGGGGAATAGAAAACATTGGTGAAGTATGACAGATATGAGAGCTATAAGCATATATGACTTGTATTACATCACCTCAGAAGGGACAAACAAGAACCTACAACTGATTTGCCCAATCCCAGAAACACTTTTTCTTAATATAACTTAAAATCATGCAAATGGGAGGGGGCGTTCGAGACCAACAACAGGTAAAGACGAACTCATTATTGAGTTGCAGCACCATTCGGTTCTTCATCCATTGCCACAGTCTGTGACAAGTCTTCAGCCTTGTCACCTTTCTTACCTGGATACGTTCATAAACATCATCAAGATTCTACTTTAATCATGTCTAGATTCTACCCGCGTTAAGTAAATTAGATGAAGGAGGATGAAAGCTTTCAAGCACAAAAGGGTAATGCAGTCGATCTCTCATTTTATATAATTACCTTTCTTTTTCTTTCCACCGCCTTTCTTCTTTGTCTTTACGGGAAGGGATAACCAGGCTTTAATTTCAGCATAGTTGTCGACTGTTTTTTCCGGCTTCAACTCCTGTAGAGGATGAGATGTGACTCTATCTGATCCATTGGGCATGAGCAGAACGGTAAATTTAATATGAGCAACCAAATCACCTACACGATCCAAAAGATGTGTTACTGAAGCATGCTCTCTGACAACTATAAGCTAATACTAAACCGGATAAAGAATATCATCCGAAATTTTTGCTACAGTGAACTACAATTTTTGAGTACCAGGTTTCTCATGGAGAACAGGATATGGCTGCAAAAGGTCGTGGTTGACACATTCGACCAACCCAAAGCGAGCCCTTTTCTCTTCCAAATCCCTTTTTGAAGAAAAGCACAGGTAATAAAAATATAACAAAAAACATAAGACAAACATTTATCGCGGAGATACAAAATCAGGAATCAAGAGGTAAAGCTTGCAAACCTTGCAGTAAATGGCATGATAGGGAATTTTTGACTGATCTCACTAAAGATAAATCGTGATGCTTTCATCTTCAGATTATAACTTTTGTCCACGGCTCTCTTATAGATAGTTGTTTGTTTCTCATCCAACAGCTTTGGCTGCTCAAAACCTCAAGCAAATTAGAAAATCATACCACTTGAAGAAAGAAAAAAAAAACTCTATTGCAAAATGAGATGAGCTTACTTTGCCATCGCCTGTGCTAGTAACAATATCAATTGCGTAAACCTCATTCTCCTCGAATTCAGCATCATCAACTTTCATCTCAGGGCTAGAGACATTCAGCACGACCTTGTTACCATCAATTACGAACTGTTTCATTTGGTGACTCAATACACCCTCCACAATCCTGCAGTCATAAGCTGCTGCTACCTTTTGAATTGCTTCTGTTACATCTTGATTCTACATTATCCAGAAGAAAACCAAGTTAAAGCCAGTTTCACAAATAACTGACTAATAATTCACAGAGCATTGCAGCACCTAAAAATTCTGTAATAACCAAGAAGTTTATGAATGCACATAGATTTTGCAAACGTACATATGTCAATAAAATCCCTGGTACTACAAGCAACGGTAAGCATGCCTTGCCTGTGAAGAAAAAACTTATCACACTCAGTTGAGTGTGAGTTGGGGATGTTGGTTGGCGGTTCAGCCAACGTTCTAAACTAGCATAATCATGAGGAATAAACAAACCACTGAACCATAGATGTCACAGGGTGACTGCCACTCCAGAAGAATATCTTCATTCAAGCAGACGGTCAATCTATAATGAACATTTAGGTTTCTTTCTTTCTTCAGGTGGGGTCAGCCGAGATGATCTCCTCAATACAGATCAAATAAGTATACAAGCACAGTAGAAAATCCCATTCTATAGTCTCCACCTACAGGGGCAATTGGAACTTGGAAGGGAGGTGATAACACTAAGACAAACTCCTAAACCCTAAACAAAAGGATGTAAATACTCTAAACAAGTCAGAAGTTTCACAATAGTAACTACAGCCCTGCAGAGGAATATCCAAGTAAGGAAGAGAGTTGAAGGGATTAGAAATGCAAATTAGGACTTGAGAAAAACACTTGTGCCACTTATATGCTAAATGCTGAGCATTGTATTTATGTTAATGCTTTCATTCTAGTGCTACTCGGCAACATGGAAATAATAGCCCCCCACCCCCCACAAAAAAAAAATAAAAAAAAATTACTATAGGGCTAAATTTAGTATTCCTCTTGAGCGGTAAACTTCGCAAAACATCGTGCAAGAATGTGCCCAAGGCTACAACATGCAAACAAGATGAACTTACGCATATGCCAATGCAAAGGGTGGTACTAAATGGAATAAAAGAATCATGGAAATACATTCTTCCCAGGCCGCACAAGCCTCAAAGCAACTTCAGCTGCTGTGTTGGCTGCTGCAAGAACATCAGCTGCCCTACCAGTAACAAGGCCTTCTTGTATCACGTGAGTATGAGCCACTACAGCAATAAAACCATCAATGTGGCACCCAATATCGCTGCAACAAAAAAAAACAAAAACAATCCTGAGCGTCATCACCAAAACACATGAACCATGTTCATCAAAACACAAAGTCGAATTGGCTGCATAACACTTCATAATTACTTACATCTTAACCATGTCACCTTCCTCGAGTAGGGTCTCATCACTAGCTAATGGAGAGAAATGGCAAACAGTATTGTTCACAGAAATGCAGGTTGGAAAGGCAACACCCCTTTCAATCTTCTTCTTTACATTCTTATACATGCTACCAGATTGCCTATAAAAACCCGTCAAGCCAATCCTCAGTATAAATTTTAAAAATAAAATCAAGCAAACCAAAGACAAAAAAGAATCTTCAGCTGCTGCCCATATATATTTAATCTCATACTCTTTGATGAAGGAATCTCCTTTCTCACATAAGTCAACAATCTTTACTTTAGGCTTGCATTCAGATAACACCAATTGAAGAGCCTCTGCATATTAATCAAGGGCCCCCCAAATTAAACCCATATAAAAAACAGTTAAAAAATTACTCCCGAGTAGTTTAGGACATTAGGCAAAAATTAAGTAAGGCAAAATAAGATATTTTATAATTAAAATATCAATATTACTCTCCTAAATATAATCAGTGGTATACAAATATTATTAAAAGAATAATATTGATATTTAACTAACAAAATATCTTGCCTTTTGCTTTTTTTATTTTCATTGCATGTCATAAACTGCTTATATTAGTACTACTTAAGGGAATTAATTAAATGGAGAGAAAAAAAGGTAGGGAACTAACTGTTAACAATTTCAGCAGCACTTTTATATTTGGTAACGACTTCCGGACTGGTAAGATCCAATTCTCCCTCATCTCTTTCTTCGTCCGACATTGTTACCTTAACAGCTCCGATTTACACTAAAACACCACCAAATGAAAATCCAAAACAGGAAGAAAAAAAATCAAAATCAGCAACATATAGATACGAGAGAAAACAGAAAAAATCAAAGAACAAAATGAAGAAACTAATGAAATTATTACAGAGTTAAAAATCGATAAAGTTGTGGTTAGGAAGGAGATTGAAGGTGGGGGTTAAGGTAGGGTTTACCTTTTCTTTCTTATGGGATAGCTAGCTGGTCCACTGTGCCGAGTGTAGACCTTTTTTTTATTTAATTGAGAATGGTTTTTATTTAATTGAGAATGGGGCACTGAAAGAAGGCGCATGGATCACAAGGTACTTAATCCAGTGAGGCAACGGTCTGTCCACAATTTTGAGATCGTGAGTTCGATACCCTCACCACGCATGAGACATTCTTTTAATTGTCTCCCTTAGAAATGTTATTTCCTCCTCCTCATGTGAAATGTTACTCTCCCTTTTGAAATGTACGCCCGTCTGGGCTTAAAAAAAAAAAAAAAAAGGCGTTTGGGAGTGTGATCTTAGAGAACTGGTGATGTAGTCTGCCTGAGTCGGTAATAGTCAGAACAAAAAAAAAAAATTTATTATATATTAAATATATTTTTGTAGATATTATAAATTTTTAGATTTTTTTTTTTTTGAAAAAAAATATCATTAATTGATATTATAAACTACATTAGGGGGGCGGAATTTCAATGGATCATCTACCCTTTCAAATGAGGCAACAAGCCTTATAACCTTATAAGTTGGTCTACCCGTTTGGGGCATCCAGTATCCACCGACAACGTGGTAACTACATCCGAACTCGGCTTCATGGGTGGCCCGCAGCGTTACCGCTTAATGAGGGAGAGTCTAGCCCATACTTATCTTTAAACGACGCTTTTAGCTGCGAGAAATTCCTCAAGAGTCGAATTTTATCAAATTAGATCTCCCAAAGCTAGGGGGTTATAACTCACTGAAGGCCAGAACTTGGAGACGGATTTAAATGGGCTCGGATCCAGATTATGGTAAATCACCAGTCACCAGAATACAGAATGTGCTGGGGATTGGGCTTAGTTGCATATAAATATGAGTCCCCCAATTTTCACATTCTAAGAGACCTTTCCTCAAGTTCAGAGTGCTCGACAAAACATGACCTATAAAATTTGGATTCGAATTTTTCATTAACAAGTAACAAAAATTAAGTACTCCCTTCATTCATGTTGAGAAAATAAAAAAAAATAAAAAAATAAGACACTTTATTAGTTAAAATACAAATATTATTCTCTTAAATATAATTTGTAAACCACTAATTTTATTTAAGAGAGTAATATTGATATTTTGATTAAAAAATATCTTAATTTTCACAACATGTAATGAAAATGTTATATTAAGCAATGGAGGTAGTACTATAGTTATTCATTAATATAAGACTTTTAAGACATTTAACGATAATTAATAAAATAAAAATAAGGTATTTTTTAATTAAAATATCAATATAACTCTCTTTAATATTACATGTATATCACTATTTATATTTAAAAGAGTAATATTAATTTTTTAATTAAAAATACTGTATTTTTTCTTTTTTAATTTTGTTACATGTACTAAAAATCTTAATAAATGGATTGAGTATGAAACTACTTATAAAACTCATCCATAAAACGTCAACTTCACTATTATTATGATTAAGATATCCAAAGTTACAAAGTACCTCCATCAGCATAGCATATTAGCTATGGAGGTTCTTAACCTTGTTTAATCGAATAAGACAAAGGTTACATAATTCATAGGGGCTAATGTTGTGTGGTTACAAAGGTTCGGTCCGGGGTGTGAACTTTTATCTGTTATCATTAGTGTTTACACCATTGTATAACTTTTTTTTTTGTAATTGCGTTTTGTCTTTTAATTGTAAATGATTTTAGTTATTTTATGATTAATGGGTAAATTTTTATTTAGCAAAAAAAATGTTGCGTGGTTCGTCATTAAGGAAGTCAATGCTCATGTACGGAGCTTCAATTGCTAATCTGATTCGGACACCTCTTTTCTTTGTTTTGTCATCCACTAGTGTTTCTAGACACTTCACCGCACAGACGAAAGCCGCATAAGAAAAATTCAAATAACTCATAAATTAATGAGTAAATATTTCTCTTTACCAATTAATTTTTAGAGGATATAGAGATTCATAAGCTAATTTTTACATTGTATCAGAGCGGATTTTTAAGTGGAATGTGTGGACTCATAATATCTAAGTGTACTCTAATTGTCATCGTACCACCTAAGAAGGGCAGTAGGCCTTCAATTGACTTCCACCTCGCTGTGAATGGAGTGTTAAAATATGAAGTGCTACATCGAGTACCTAAGAAAAATTCAAATCATTTATAAGTTCATGAATTAACATCTTTTCATTGCCAATTAATTTTGATAAGATATAGAGGCGCATAAACTAATTTTTACACTTTTACCCTTTGACAAAAAGTTTATCTTTCTTAGTTCATAATATAATAGAATAAATTTTTATTTTTATTACATAGATTAACAAAAAAAAATTAAAAAATATTTTTTATGTTATATTATTAACTAGTCTCCCTAAATAATACTTCATTCATTTCACACCATTCTACTAAAGACTTATATTATGGAATAAAGAGAGTAGTTAATAAGAGAATTATATTTCGATAGACGGTCGGTAGCTTAAAATATATTATTAAAAATTAGTAGATGACTAAATTAATGTTTACTATTTATATAAAAATTTGAAAAATTAAATTATAGATTTTTTAATACATAATCGAATATATATATGAAACAATATAATTTTCATTAGTTCAATAATAGTATTACATTTGAAATAATTATTCCAAACAGTTTATAAAATCTGGGGCAACTTTAAAATAAAACTCTATATAACTGTAAAAAATAGATTTTTTATGTAAATATAATAAAAAATGATAATTTTATTTTTATGTATAGGTGGTTAGGTATATTTGACCTGAGTGATCCGGTTAAATATAAAGAACACTTTAACAAATTTAGCAAGAATTCTTATAAATATATTATAATTTATTAGTTTCAAATTCGAGACACGTGATTTAAAAGATATAAGATATGACTTGCTTTAATAAAATGTGAAATAATTGATTTTACATCAGGAAAAAAAACGTAAAAATAATTGCTATACTTAGATAATTATCGGCTCACCCAACCCCATATTTGTCTGGTTTTAGAATTCTTGCGTGTTGGAAACTTCTTCACTTTTTTTTTTTTTTTTACATATTAACGACTTACACCAATCATCTCCTTACAGCTCTTATATCTCTCTCCCAAAGCATAAAAGAAATAAAAAACAAAAACAAATTTCCAACTCATTTTCTCATTCTAACTCTCCAAGACAAAATAAAGTTTATGCACCTGTCCCAAACTCCATCCACCAAATACAATTGGAAATAAAAATGGAGTATGGTTAATAGATTAACAATTGAATATCGCGATTTAAAAAAAATTAAATTTGAATATTTCGGAGAATGTGTTGTTAGCTATTGTGCAATTTTGTTAAACTTAAAAAATTTAGATGAAATGTAAATATACCGGAAAATTCTTATATATTTCAATAGAATTACATATTGGCTACATATTTTGGAATTTTGTAAGTCAAAATTCGATAACATATAAAATAACAATAAGAAATTTCTTGCTTGTCCGTGTCCACTACTAACGACGTCGTCGTGGAGGCCAATTTGATCTGGCGCTTGTAAAAGACTGCGGTTAGAATCAAGGAAAAAGTCTTCCAAGTTTGTGCTTCTACTCACTTCTCCAATCCCCACGGAATCCACATCTTCCCCGTTAATTTCCGATTCTACCCCGCTCAATTCAGAATATGCCGAGCTTGTTCCTTCTTCTTCGCTCCTCCAACGGCAACCGGAATCTAAAGATTCTGAACTCCTCACCTCTACCCATCCGTCTGAAGATTCCCAATTTGCCCCTGTTCCTGAAGCTAATTCCCCAATTCTACCCTTCACTCTGGAAATACAAATTCCATCCTCTGTATTATTTCTCTCTTCATGATCAGAATCTTCATGATCAGAATCTAAATTAAACCAGTCGAGAATGCAACGTGGCGACGAATAACTCGCCGAATTAATCGGCGAACACACCGAAATAAATGGATGTAGTAACAGCTGATCGCAGCTCCACCTCTTAATGGGCTCTCTTCTCAAGCACTTTTCTAAGAAATCCCGGCCCAATTCGGACAATTGAGTTGGTAACTCGGGCAACAAGTCCGAATACCCGATCCGACACAGCGTCTCCATCGGACCTTTATCTTCCCAAGCCGGTTTTCCAGTAACCATCTCGATAATCGTGCAGCCCAAAGCCCAGACATCCGATTCCGGGCCTTGATATTCTTCTCTAACCACCTCTGGCGCCATCCACAACGGGCTCCCGCGAGTGAGAATCTTATTATCATCTCCTCCTACACGTGGCGTAATCTCCATCGCTGTTCCGAAATCCGCCAGCTTGGCGGTGAAGGAATCGGGGCCCACCAAAACATTGTCACTTTTGATATCACAATGTACAATGCCTTTTGAGTGAAGATACTTCAACGCCGAGACGATGCAGAAGGTATAATTCTTTATTATTTTCTCGTCCACGTCAGCGGAAACTCTGGCCTTCATTCTCTCCCTTGCCAAGTCACCGACGGTGCCACCTGGCAAGTACTCCAAATACAAGTTCCGAAAACAAGTCTTCGCCGGAGTAGCCTCCACCGTAACTCCGTCGCCGAGATACTTCACCACGTACGGCGACGAAACTGATTTTAAAATCCGAATTTCGTTCTCCAAAGCTTCCAATTGATGAGTCGAATTTCCGGAGGCGCTCTTCTCGACGGACTTGACCGCGAAAAAATCACGGTTACCGGACTTGTTGACGGCGAGACTCACCGTTCCGAAGGAGCCGCGGCCTATAGTTTGGCCTCTGACCCAATTCTCTTCGACTTTCATGACTTTATCCATAACCATATCTTAGAACTTGATCTGAAACTTTTTGTAAGGTTGCTTTACTTGTGGGTTTTGAAGAGGGAAGGGTATATATAGGAGGAGAAGTGGGGAAGAAGTTAGTAATATTATTATTACTTATATTTGTGGGGGGAAACGGTTTGGTTTGGTGATGTTTTGAGTGGTGTTAATAGGTAGAAAAATTTCGATATAGGCACTTTCTACTGGTAGAGACATGTACACACTTAGTCATGATTAACCGCGATCCTCTTTTCGATTAAAAAAACAATAAAAATGCCTAAAACAATGCACTAAAAGAGGGAATATTTTTATTATTTTAATCAAAAGCGTGATGTAGTGAATGTGGGACTAATTTAGTCCCATGTCCCACTTTGTGAGCTCTAGTCCCATGCAGCAATTGATCTAATAGGTATGGCAATAGGGCATACGGTGTTCAAAAAAACCGAAATTGACCAATCAAAATTGATCCAAACCAATTCAAACTGAATTTTCGATTT
This sequence comes from Vinca minor, assembly GCA_026122235.1. Lineage (NCBI taxonomy): Eukaryota > Viridiplantae > Streptophyta > Magnoliopsida > Gentianales > Apocynaceae > Vinca > Vinca minor. The sequence continues at coordinate 169,970 of JAOCZM010000275.1, forward strand.
GAGCGGTGCATTGAACTGATTTTGAATTAAAATCGAATTTTTGGTTTGGTTTAAAAAAAATTATAAACCAAACCGAATATATATAATATATAATATAATATATATTAAATGATTTTTTTGCAATAAAAATATATTTTTCCTTAAAATGATTTCTAGTATAATTGCTAACTTTTGTATCTCATTCTAGAATTTTCAAGTGCAAGTTTTTCAAGCGTTAAAACAAGAGATTAAAAAGTCATCATTTGATATGCGATTTTAGATTTACCAAAAGATTTTATTGTATTTCACTATTTTAAACTAATAATTATGTAATTTTTGTGTTTTTCTTTTTTCTTTTTTCTTGTAGATGATTTTGAAGTAATTTGTTTGAAGTGCAAGGACCAAGACCAAGAATTTATGTTTTATTATTTTGTTTTCTTTATTGTGTTTACCTTGAGAAAATAATAGACATATTTTTTTAAAAAAATATTTTTAGCAACTAACTAATTAAATAAAGTTGTTTGTAAACTTTATAATCAATATTTGTGTGTCTCGCAAAACCGAGCAACCAAACCAATCCAAACGGTTTGAAAAATGTATAAACCGAACCAAACCGAACCATGAACACCCCTAATAGGGCAGGTGAATTGGAGATTCGGACTGGTTCAATTCGGTTAGGTAGAAATTTTTCGGTTTAAGTTGGGGGTGGAGATGGAGTTGGGATGAATTTGACCCCGTCAGACGGGTAAAATAATATCTCCGCACCTATCCTGGCCCGCCCCGTCCCGCCTCGTATGACCCATCTAATATACTAAATAGAATAGGTATAAAATACCTAACAAAATGAAATAGACGTCTAATTTGGAGAAAATCACATGAATAAAAAAGTCTCGCATTAAATTGTTTAATAAATACAAGTCAAAAAATGAGAAGCAACCGAATAGACCAACAATTTTTTCGATTTCTCAATCTTTGGTTTTTGGAAATAGGTCACATGTCTTGCAAAGTGATGTTTATATTATATTGTTGGGCAGCAAAGTGATTTATATTATGTCTACAAACTAGTATCATTTTAGATTATATTGTTTCATTTTACAGGCATTCAATATATTATTTTACAATTCTATATCATTTTTTTCAAGGTTATATTTGGAGATTTTTGTTAATAGTTCACTATTTTTTTTAGTCGAGGTTGAGCTTCCACTAGGATGAAAGTGGGAATTGGAGGAAAAAAATTCCCACTTTTCCCCAGTTGGGGGTGGACCTCTACCTGAGTTGGGGATGGGATGCCCATCCATCCCAGTGATGGAGTTGGGCCGGGATGGGGATACGATGGAAGAGGCAGGGATGAGGTTGGAGATCATGGTATCCGGCCCTATTGCATCCCTAGTGGTGTATGAATTTTATGTTTTTATTATGTGTTCGGATATCTGTTCTATCAATAAAAAAATATATTGTATTAATTTTTTAATTTAAAAAATTATTGTGACAGTAAGAATGATGAATAAGTGACAATAATCTATTAATGTGACAGTAAATAGACACAAAAGGAAGATATAATTTTTTTTTCCTTTTGAGCGAGAGATGTTACGACATTAATGGGAATAGTAGTGGTATTGGGGAATCCTTATCCAAATCGAAGATGGATTCATCGTAATTCTAGACTTCTAATTAAGTAGGAGGTTTGTTTTGTCTTAGAGTCTTAGTGCATAAGTAGGTGGACTTCGGTGGGAAGTTCGGTCGGGGTTAGATTTTGACCGTTTTGGTCTTTTTCCTAATTCTAATCCTTCAAGTCTTTAACGGTTTCGGTGAATGCTTACCCTTTGTGAGCTGTCTTGTTTCTAAATTTAAGTACATTTTTTTTTTTGGTTTTGGTATAGATTTTATTTTATATCTCTAAATCCTTTTGTTTTTTTTTATAAATCTCAAGAAGAGTTTTACAATTGGTAAATGCAGCCATTACAAAGTTAACAAAGCACAATTTCATGAGCATTTTTGAGCATTTTTGTTCTTTTTAGTTTCGATTTAAGTTTAATTAACCCACAAGTGATTTTCATTTCAATTTGAATTTGGTTCAAATAAAATTTACATTAGATATACGTATATTAAACAATTTTGTTGTTTCATATAGTTATCGTACTGAGTTCAGTTAATTGAGTAACTAAATTAATTTCTTATCCGACAACTACTGTACATGTTTGATTTCTTTCTCACTTAATAAAAATAGTATTTAATTGGATCACATCTTGTTGCGTTGATTTCTGTTCTTAGCTTCGATTTTACTTTAGTTATATCAAATTTGATTGTTAACTCAATTTGAACTCGGTAACGTGTATTGATTAATGTCTTTATTTCATACGGTTGTAGTCAAATCTAATTAGCTAGGTAACTAAGCTAAATCTTTAGGCGACAACAACTACTACGCATCTCGCTATATATCTCATTTTTTCCTTGCTTAATAAAAATAGTATTTTCATAACATTTTAGTAATTTGTTTTGTTTTCACAATCTTTTTGCTTAAGTCTAAAATGGTACTCCTATTTTGAAAAGGGGGTAGTTGGTCAATTTTATTCTACTAGTATAATTTCGGGATATTCCTATATAGATAAAAAAAAACACCAACGAAGCAATAATTTTTTGGAATCCAATTTGCAATTAATGATGCTCAAATGAACTTTGAGAAGCTCCCGAGGGCATCGACAACTTGATTAAGGAAATTGTTTGGATCACGCATGCAATTTGTCTCAGCATCTTTCAGCAAAGGCGACCAAAATATAAGTGAAGGAGAAATCTAGAGCATTTACTTGTGCAGTTGTCAAAAATAGACCAATTAGGACAACGAAAACTTATCCAAGTGGTAAGTTAGTAGTTCAAATTGTGTTAAGTGTGGAAAAAAACGATAATATAATACTCCGTCCATTCCTTATTAATTGTTGTTTAGGAGATATCTAGGTATCCAATTTAATTGTCGTTTAAGGTTGTTTTATTAGTTGTCAACAATTTATTCCAATTATACCATCAACATTTTTCTTTATTTATGACAAAGAAGTGAGAGAGAGGGAGGGTGGGTGGGGGATAATATTAGAAGTTTAGGTGAAAATGACAACTTCCTTAATTTTCTCAAATTGTCTAAAGAGTCTTATATTTAGGAATGGAAGGAGTACATGTTTGCATGAATTTAAATTGTATGAATCAAAGTGTTATTAAAATTTCAACTGGATTAGTCGTGTTAAATAATTAAGTACTAGTAAAAAATAGACCAAGTTGTACAAGAAAACACAATTGACATTTGCTTTTATGCATATGACAATTTCACATGCATGTGTTTTTTCTTCCTTTTATACCGTCTAAGTTTTTATTTGTTGAATTTATTATGCGAAGAATATTATTTAATTTTAAATTTTAATTAATAAATTTTAACCATTAATAGTTTTTCTAATCAATTAGTTTGGTTCTTATGTGAAACATGATTTTTACAGTATATACGGAACACTTTAAAACAAATATATATTTTTTAGTTTAAAAATAAGTGTTCATGCGAACATGTGTTTTAAAAATTAAAATTAAAATTAAATTTTTTTTTAAATCAATCAAAAACATCACAATTTTAATTAAACGAACGAGAAAACTTTCGTAGACATGGTGCTAGTGCAAAGTTAAATATATGAAGAAAATTTGGTACCCTTTGAGATTGACGGAAAGCCGCAATAGAGAAATGTGGGGAATGCAACCCAAAAGCGGGAGTACAGTACACCACATGGAAAGGGCAGACAGCGATGTGGTGAAGGCTGAAGTGGGGGCCTACATCTGACTTACGTGGCTGAATATAGTGGGCTGAAACTTGAGGGCAACAGAGAAACTTGGCAATTAAGTGATCAAAAGTAAAAAAAAACCCCTTTTTTTTCACCCCTTCTTCTCTCTCTTCCCTGCTCTTCCCCTGCTGTTGCTGCTGGCCAGATTTGACCATTGACTCCGGTCAATGATCAAATTTTGATCATTTTATTCCGTTTATATTACTCTATTTTATACTACGAATCATATGAAACATTTTTCAGAGTTTTTTTCTTCAAGATTCAAGACACAGTAGTTAGATGAGTCACAGCTCTTCACAGATCTAGACTTTTTTCTATGTTGCTAGGAGGATTTGTTCAACCCGGACTAGATTTGGGTCCTTTATCAACTTTTTACATCTTCTCGAGACAATTTGTAGGACGGTTAATACACCCATTGTCCTATAAATTGTTGACCCCTAAGGAAGATGTTGAAAGTGATATTCTCCTGTCCCTATGGATCAAGGATTGCGATGAAGATGCTTTGAAGAAGAAGATTATGTATTTGTTTAGTTGGCTAGTTTTTATAGTTGTTTTTCTTAACCATCCAAGTTTTCTTAGGGTGTCTTTTGTCTATTATCGCGATTTTTTAAATCATTTGTATAACTTTTACTATCTGTATTTTCAGATTTTCCTTTGATTGTAATGGCTTCGGCTATTTGTGATTAATGGAAACTAAATTTATTCAAAAAAAAAAAACAGAGAAACTTGGCAAAAAAAATCATTTGTTCCCATTTTGTTTCTCTTTTTGTGTCTCAAAAATTATTTATCAAGTATATATTTTTCACTGTAAATTTTACTATTTTTTTTAAATTATAATTTTTTAATTAAAAATTATATACATATCATTTATTTATTGATAGAACATGAAAGGAAACACCGGATTCCTAGCCGAGAAACTTGACGATACGAAATCGGGAAATGGATGTCGCGTATCACATTTACTTCTGTCTCGCCCCCTCAACTCAATTTTCAATCCTTGTTGACGTGCACTCCCACGGTCCACCTCTTCTTCTTATTTTTTATTTTCTTTATTGCATAAATTATCCTCTACTTGATAACAGAATTATTTATGCCCAAATAATAATATAAAGTGATAGTAAATATTTAAATTAATTTGTAAAAAATATATTAAATTTATTTAATTGAAACCAATTTAAAATGAATATTTTGGTCTTAGTTATTTAAATTTAAAAAAATGATGTTGGACCATCAAAATTGGGGGCTACATGAAAAGTATTTAAACAAGGTCCATATCCTCTTATCCAAATATGACAGATTAAAGAAGTTGAGCTAAAATGTTTTTAACAACAAAATTAAATTAAACAAAAAGTTCATTAAATAATAAATTATATATCTTTCAGACAGTTCTTAACAAAGATTGTGTAATCTCGATACAAGTGTGGTTCCTTAGCTAACAAGCAACTCATTACTCTAGATTGTTTTAATTACAACTCAAGACACCAGAAGTCAATGGGAGATTTCAAGACTCTCAAGACTCAAATCTCTTCAAGAGTCTTTTTTCAAATTCAAGTCGGGGGATTGGAAGAGAATCGAAGGATCTTCTTACCAAATTAAAATTTCTCTAGAGATTTTATAACCATAACAGAAATTATCTATAAAATTATTTATTGCATTTTTATTATTTATTATTTACCTATTTAATAGTTGTCGTAGTATAATACTAATTCAAAACATTTATATTTATCCCATATGAGATTGGAGTTCAGGGTTAACTTTAATATTAAACGATTTTTTTTTCTAACACTGTTAAATAAAAAAATTTTACGACTGAAATTAAATTTTAAAAAATACATATTCCGCATTAAAATCTAACCCATTGAAGCTGACGTATAACCGGTTTGTTATCTTGAAAAAAGATGAGAAGAAGCATGAAAGGGACACGTCGGTGTTTAGGCTACAACCACAAGTTATAGAAAATGGTAAAACTGAGAGACAGAATTTAGGTAGAACTGTAGAAGTTGGGGATAAGGTCCTGCTGTGCCAAATTATTAGCCAGCCATTTCCGTTATGGGCACACCGAACAAATTTGTGATGCCTCTTGCTCGCCTTTTGGGACACGTGAGCAATCTTACGAGTCTGACGTGTTCCGTGATGTGTACAACTTTGCCTATCACATGTTAAAATCTAACTTCTCTTTTTCCTTCTGATTTTTTTTTTTTTTTTTGTTTTTTGTTTTTTGTTTTTTGTTTTTTGTTTTTTGTTTTTTGTTTTTTGTTTTTTGTTGTGATTTTAATGTTTCTGGCATCTGATTGCGATTTGTGAACCCATATATTCGGTGTCCTTAATGGATAATTGAAAATATCTTATCCCACCTTTTTTTTTTTTGAAGCCCGGATGAGCGATTGCCATAAAGGGAGAGAAACGACTAACAAGAGGAGAAGATAGCATTAGAAAAGAAGACAATCAAAACTTATCTCATTGCATGGGGAGGGTATCGAAACTACGACCTCATGATTATAGGCAGACTCTTGCCCCACTGGGTTAAGACCCGACCCCTAACTATTACTTAGGTCCGTCTTTAAGAGAATTCATAAGGTAGTGAAACTTGGAGTATTGAAAGAAAAAAGAAAAAACCAGAAAAGCTCCAATTTGGAAGAAAAGGCAAAATCTCTAGTAAGGTTTACGGATTGCGTGTCACCATCACCGATTATTCGACGTTATAGCGAGCAGAGCCACAAGAAAAGAATTCCGAACATCTTCTCATTTCGAAAGTTTGAGAAATTGCATTTTTCTTTAGTACGAAACAAAATATTCTTCTTTATTTTCCATAAAAAGTACTCATTTTTCTAATTATTTTTTTAAAAAAAACAATTTATTTTTATTTTTCCATAAAATAATTGCATTTTTCACAACACAAATTACAAGTTGGAAATTTACTTGTGATACTAATTCGTAAATTCATCCGGATCTGTTTATGTACCAACAGTTAGAGCTGCTGATTTGTTTTTTTAATGTAATATACTATACCGTCCCAAAGTATTTGCAACATTTTAGTTTTTGAGACATCTTAAATTATTTATCACATTTAAGAAATTAATACATCTTTATTGTTATTTTTTCAGTAATACCTCTAATTTATTACTCAACTAACCAAAAATAATTTTTAATCATTAATTTAGGGGTATTTAGGACTTTTTAATCATTTTCTCAATTTTGGTGTAAATTTAAATGTGGCAAACAATTTGGGACAGAGGTAGTAATTACTTGTTTTGTTTTTTGGGATGTAATTAGTAAAATTAATTAAGTATAAATCATTTCCCTAAAAGAATAGAATGTATATGTCATTAAATAATTGGTTATAAGTCATTTTTTTTTTCAAATTAAAAATTCAGTATCCAATAGAAAAAGAATAGAAGATGGAGTATTTAAGTTTGGACGGCAAAAGTACGTCTGGGACCTTTGAGAATAAACTCGAATTATCCCATTCATTGATCAAATGAAAAGGAAAATAAACTGAAAAGTGAGTTTGGGTTGTTTGGGAGGTGGGTCAGCGAATAGGTTATAATTAAATTAATGGGTTGAAGATGAATCTGGTCCACTTATCTGTCAAGGCATACGTGCAGTACTACAAGCACGTACCCAACCCTAATCAATCTCGAGTTCAATAATGCGAATCAATTTTTAGTTGATTAATAATAATTTAATAGTCGAGAATCTAATTTCTTTCTCTGATAGTTGAATTCTCTCAATATTTCACATTGATTTTTTTAGGAAATTAAGAGGAAAGAAAACTTTATGAATCTCATAGTTTAGTATTATATGTGCCGATGGTGCCACCAACTAAGATATTGAGTTTCTTGAGTTTAGTTTGTTGAGATGATTGGTAACTTTTTTCCGGGAAAAAAAATTACATAGTGGATTTTCCTTTTGTTACTATGGACGTAGATCTCTGTTGATACCGAACTACGTTAAAAATATCGATATTTTTTCGTATTGATTTATTTTTCTTTTTTTCTCTCATTATTATCCGTATGTTTACTTACTCTTCCCAACAACGACAACTCTATATTAACTAAGAATTGTTAGAGTGGGTAGATGTAAAAAATTTGCGGGCACAATCATGGAAGAAGTTAAGACTTTTAGGTTTGGGGGCCGTATGTTTGCTTACTCTGCCCAACAACAACAACTCTATATTAACTAAGAATTGTTAGAGTGGGTAGATGTAAAAAGTTTGAGGGCACAATCATAGAAGAAGTTAAGACTTTTAGGTTTGGGGGCGAAAAACTGCAATAATATGTTGAACTGCATATAAAAACTGTAAAACAAAAAATATTAAGGAGGGGAAATTTGATCAAATATTCGAATTACATATAAAATTTATTATATTTAGTATAAGTTATAAAATTTTTGAGGCCCTTATCTTCGTCCCTGTGCACAATGTCATGTTAAAGCAATTAAATAACATTTGAGCATTCATGAAAAAAGAAAAAAAAGAAAGAAAAAAAAACATTTGGGCAACTGGAAAATGGGTAATGTTTGACGTAGCAATAAGAGAGGCATTTGTGGTGGGTATTTGTCCCCATTACAGCAAGACAAAAGGAAAGATCAACCGACACACGCTAATGTAGTACTCTCTCCATCTCAAATTAATTGTCCACAATTCTATTTTTATTTGTCCCAAATTATTTATCTACTTTCTAAATAAAGTATGCATTAATGGCAATTTTTCAAATTTTATCCTTTTTTCAACTCCTCATTGAATACCCTTAGTTGATTAAAATTATCACTTTTCAACACATACTTAAAAGGTGGTTAGATGTTGTATAAGAGGAATGAGAGAGAAATACATAAATTTTAAATAAGATTATTAAAATTAATGAGGGGTATCTTTATTTATATTTTACCTTTAAAATCACCAAACCCTTAGTATCCGTGTATTGGTCAAAGTGAACAGATAGTTTGGGACGGAGAGAGTACGATCTAAACGCTCCCTAAATGAGACCACACTCCACCCCTTTGCTATTATTTTGTGTTTTCATGTTCTTGTTCGGACCCTCCCGATACGAGAGTCGTGTATTGGATTCGACATTTTTATATATTACTCCCTCCATCTTAAATTATCTGTCCACTTTGTATTTTGCACGGGAATTAAGATTTCATTAAATTCTATAGTGAAATATGGTACAATGTCAAACATGACCCTATTTAATATTACTCCAATTTAATTCTACCTCCTCTTCTCTCTATAGCCTTCTCTCTCCAACATTTAATGTAAGGGGTCAGAATTGAAAAAACTGTAATTAATGAGCCATTTATTTAGAAAGTGGACAAATAATTTGGGACAAATTAAAAAGGAAATGTGGATAGTTATTTTGGGACGGAGGGGGTATATTATTGTCCATGGACAACTAGCTCCTTGTAAAATTGAAGAGTCACAAAGATAGCCCGAACTAGATATTTATGACTTTATTTATCAACAAGGATTAGCGTATTTAACTCAAGACTTCAGACTAAAATAACATATTTTAGATTTTACACCTTTTGTTTTGATAATAAAAAAATTATTTAAAAAAAATGTTATTTAATAAATATAATCTAAAAAGATTTGAATTCAAGTAATGTAGTGACTCGTTTGGTTAAAAATATCTTATGAGATGGGGTAAGTTTTGAATTCGAATTGGATTCCTATTTCAAACAGACATGGAATAATATGGTCAGTGATAAAGAGTAGCTAGCATGTTTACATGAGAAGGGGAAAAAACAATAAGATCATTTTTTTGATCCTCTGGAAATTAAAAAAATTGAATAAAGAGGAAGCAGTTTTGGAGTAGTAAAAGACAGCAAGATCAAAAGTGTCCTATCTCAGTAGGGCAGGTGACTGCCCACGATCTTGAGGTCGTGGGTTTGATACCCTCCGCCTGCGTGCGATAAGCTTTATTCTCCCTTCCTAAGGCTATCTTCTTCTCGTCTGAGAAAGTTCTCTCTCCCCCTATATGGGGCAACCGCTCAATCGGGCTTCAAAAAAAAAAAAGGGACAGCAAGTGAGGCAACAAGAACCACATGAAATGTTGTGGGGAAACAAAAACAGCAAATCACAATCATGTGTGTTGAAGTACATTATGGGTTTTCTGTTTGGAGACCAATAGCAGCATCAGACAGCATATCATGTTCTATCTTCTTATATTGTTTATTATTATTATTATTATTCAATTCAAGCTTTTAAAAAACAATACTAAAATCCTAATGCAAATCTAGTTGCAAATATAGTTTAGGGTTTGATTGGGTGGGTCTAGTATGATATTTTTGTTTAAGTCTCAGACTAGTCTCAAATCAAATTCAGATTTTAGATGACTCAATACTTGAGAGATTCATACGCATAATCGATCTAATGAGAGTTTGGTCCTTTATTTGAGATTTCAAACTAGATCAAATTCAGACTACACAATCCAAATACACACTCCATAAATATATTGTTGACCAAAAACAGAAAAATAGAGTATGCTATGGTCAAATTGTCCCATTAATAATATAGTAAGTCTAGGTTGTATTTTGTAGTTGGTTATAACTTATAAGACTATTGAGGACAGGGGTTTACTAGGTTAGATGGCAGCCACCTAATGAAATGAGAAGGTATGGAAGTAGATACACCCAACAAGAATTCATTTAGGACTAATAATAGGTCAATTTGTTGGTTGGTATTGGTAACTCTTTTAAGAAGCCCACAAAAATCTCAAATTCTAAGAACTTAAACAAGTCCCTATGTGTAAAATGCAGGGGGTCTCAAATAAAATTAAGGACCTGTGCAGCTGTGCTACTTATCAAATATAGCCCCCAATTTTTTTTAAAAAAAAAATATAAATTAAAAAGTGTCAAAACATAATTATCAACTCCAGTTTCAAGTGCGAACAATCCTTAAAATTCATATTTTATTTTAAGAATAAGCATCATTCTAACACTCTTTGAAACGAAATTGACAATCAATTTATAAAAACTTCTCTGTATAAACAATTGTTAAAGGAATCACCAACAAAATTTTATATATAATAATTGAATTATGAAAAACATCAAGATCTTCAATATTTTTTAACTAATAGTTATATATAAATTAAGTGATTTTTAAATATTTTGGGCCCTCAAAACGTACTTGTGAGATTAACCCTACAGCCCTCTCACATAAATTGGATGGGACCTAGGTGCAAATATGAACTTCGCTCAATTCATGCGAGGACAATGTAGAGTCAGCCACACAAGGACAATCATAAAATCGAGTGATCTCGTATAAAATACATCATATTATAATAAACGAAATTCCTTTCCAAACAGATTCATTGATTGTAAATTTGAAATTTTGTATTTCGTTTTGAAACATAACACTAATCAATTAGTCACGTAATCTCTCATTAGTTTCATTTCATCAGATTTACGGTCGATCGCAACCAGACGACCATTCAAGTTAAAGCAGTTTACACTTACCACACCACGAACCCTCCTTTTTTTTTTAACCAACTGAGAAATTCTTAGTTCAAAAACATTTTTGTCAAGTACAAGTATTCTATGTAATTACTAAAACAATCCCCAGTGCCTATATTTCCATAATTTTGTCTTTAGCAGCCCTATGGTTTCTTCAATTCACAATTTCTGACCGTTACGAACTTGTAAACCATTCAAACATCAAGGATGAACAATACACAAACTTTAAAATACCCATCTTCTTCATCCATCCATTGCAAAGGCAGAGAAGAGGAAGAGTCATCTCAACATGTGATATTTGTTCTATTTGCCATAGAAAAATTACCAATTGTTCTATTTGCCCCATTTGTGATAAAGAGGAAGAGTCAATTGAACATGTGCTTAGATTGTGTTAACGCTCAAGACATGCGGAATAATTTGAAACTCCATCAAAGGGCACCTCAGAAGCAGGGGATGTCTTTTGAGGAGTGGTTAAAATATGGGGCAAAGCTCAATGTTAGTGCAGATTGCAATCTGCCATGGAATGTTTTGTTTGTATAAGCGTGTTTGGGACTGTGGGGGGCTAGAAATAAAAAAGACTTCACCCAACAAAGTGTTTTGATAGATACATCACAACGTGTGATACAAAAGAAATTGGAGCTTGTCTTTCTGGGAGCGTCGGCTCAGGAGAAGAAAAGAAGGGTACCTATTTTGGTGTCCTGGATTAAATCCCCTTCAGGATGGTATAAATTGAATGTAGATGGTTCAGCATAAGGGAATCTGGGCAAGGGAGGAAGAGGTGGTCTCATTTGAGATGATACTAGTAGTTGGAAATGTGGGCTTTGTAGAAGTATTGGAATTTGTTCCAACAATACTGCAAAACTATGGACTCTAAAAGATGGATTGAATTTAGCTATCAACTTGAATATTCAACTAATTGAAATAGAATTCGATGCTAAAGTCATTATTCAATTGGTTCTAAATGCTGATATATCGATTCACCCTTTATCTACTATTATCGGTGATTGCAGGGCTTTACCAGTGAGGCTTCGGGGAAGCATATTAATTGGATTGAGATGATTTAAACTGTAATCACAAGACAAAAAAATTATAGGTAATTTAAAAATGAGTTGCTCACTCCGTCATACGAAAGTCAATTTATAGTGAGGTTTTCAATAAAGTAAATCGGAATCAATCTAATATATGGAATATATTATAGTATTAAATTTACATGTAACATAAATTTGATGGAAATCGTTATTATAATCGGCAGTTGATATAATCATCTTCTTCGTGTCGTGTTTGAAGTCTTGAAATTGAATCCCCAAAATAGTGTTGTAGGTACCGCCTTTAACATCATCATCTACTCTTAAAAATGTAAAAAAAATATGAAAAGTTACCAATTGTTGTTCCCCAACGTCCAGATGCATCATAAAATAAGGAAGCAATGGATAGCGAGGGGAACAATCTATTTAGCTTCGCTTCAAAACGTACTCACGTCCATGGCGGATGCGAGTTTCTGACCTAAAAATCAATTGAGCAAAGCAGAAAAATAATTGAATATAATTAAACAACTCAGTCCCTTAGATGTTCATTAATGATTGCGATCATATCCGCAAATCATTACAGGTCTGTATGACTCATCATCGTTGTTCAACAATTTACAGAAATTTAAGAAAATAAAAAACAGAAAATTCCAATTAAAATTGAATATAGCTGCGCCCTTGATTCTCCAATTCAAACGCAGTAAAGCTAAAAAGGAGTGATAAAGAAAGAGAGCAACACATATCAATATTGCTTCAAGGGAACGAGCCGATCAGATATTGAACCATCTGCGACCAGATAATGAAGCCTTTCCGCCACCACTTTGGTGGTTCTAGAGAGAAATAAAAAATCTGAAGAACGGCTGGTTTTTTTAGGATGGAAGAATATAGGCAACTTCGGCTGAATATAAAGAGAGAAGCAAGGGTTTAAGTTGAGGGTTTATAGGAACAAAATATGATAACAATGAAGCCCAACGAATAAAGTGGGATTGGTATTGGCCCAAAAGAGATTTATGGGCCTTATCATAAATATGGGTCTCTTTCTTTGGGTTATAGCCCATACTTGTTAGAATATTTTTTCACGGATGAATTGTTCCAAATCTGAATTCTTTATGGACCTAATGGCCAAATAAGCCCATAAGATAGTTCTTCTTGTTATTAAAGTCTTCTACTGCTAGAGGCATTCCTTCTATTTTTTTTTTTGAAGCTCGGATGGGCGGTTGCATCATAAGGGGAGAGAGAAGCGCCTCACAAGAGGAGAAGATAACCCTAGAAAGGGAGACAATTAAAGCTTGCCCCATTGCATGGGGAGGGTATCAAACCCACGACTTCATGGTCATGTGCAGGCCCTTGCCCCACTGGGCTAAGAAATCTTTGATAGAGGCATTCCTTCAATAGAAGGAAATCCATGGTACTTGGTCAATTAAAATTAGTATTTTTAACCAAAGTTGGTTGGTGTAGTTGGTTCGGCAACTCCTCTCCTTAATAGAGGTCAAGAGATCATTCCTCACTTACGTATGGTGACGCCACTTTGGCCAACACTCTACTCCTTTATGGACAGACTTGCTGCGAGCGGGGATTAGTCTAGTATTGGATTAATCTGATATGGTCTCCCAAAAATCGAAACCAGTTAAAACACGTGGCAAGACAAAAAAAATAAATTAAAATTAGTGTTTTTAATAGTAGTATTTTTAGTCTCTTCATATCTTCTCCAAATGTATACTTTTAATATTGCCCTTACTATAGAGATAAAGGGTTGGTGATTGTTTTAAATTAAATTATTTAAGGGTATAAGAGTAAAAATGTTTATTTTGTCCACCTTCTTTAATTTATCTTAAACTATAACTTCTATAATAGAAATGGAGGGAGTAATACTATTTATTAGGCAATTATGTTATTAAACTTATAATTCAGAATTCTCCATAAGATAAGGAGAGACAATAAAAATTCAATGAACTTGTCTCTCTTCTTATTTTGCAAAAAATATGGACCACAAAGTTCAAGTGTCTAAACATGTACCATGTCAATAACATAAGTTTCCATATTTATTTACTTTGTTGTATGGTTGAATTCCACTTTAAATAAACAAACAATTTTAGCATTTAATATCTTTGCATTTTTGTTGTATCTACTATCTAGTATCAGTTGGCGTCTATCTTTTACGTAAAAATAATATAAAATCTTTTATTCTCTCAAGGAATTAGTATAGGTTTTTAGATTTAATATGGAAATATGCAATACTAAATTTGGGACCAATTGTTTTGGATTAAAAGTATTTATTCACTTTTACTTTGTAATGTGCTAGCTTAGTTTGATGTACATTCGTCAACTTAACTTATGGATAATGGAGACTCAACATTTAATACGTTAGAATTATAATTTGAATTAATCTAAAATTTATTATTTTACGTTAATGTAAGTGTGAAATAAGACGAAAAAATAACTTTCATTGATATTGCGAATCAAACTTGAAAAAAGATAGGCCTTTGCCTTGTTCACTCAGAGTTCTTACTGAAATAGAATAGAACGCCCCTAACTAAAGCCATAATATATAATATAACTATAAAGATAATTATTACTAACCTTACATAAAAAGTAGAGGTGGCTTAGTCTTTTTTAGCAGGTGATCGAGTGTTAGAGTTTTGGTCGGGCGAATCTTTTTTATCAGAAACTTGTGATTTGGTTTTTGATACAGCAAGTAGAGAAAAATAATTCTTAATTATTGGTACAAAAAATAAAGCAGCTGATTAAGTCATAAAGAATTATTTCTCCAAACCAAGTTTTATTCAATTGAAGATTCCGAATGAATGCTTCATCACCTAATACATTTCCTTCATCACCTCTTTATGCTTTTAGTTACTTTTACTCAATATGGGACTTCATATTTCAACATTCCCTCTCACATTGAGGTGAGAGTCAATTTAAGGCCCGTCGTCCTTCTTGGGTCGTACGGTGACCATTAGAGCCCACTTTGAGCATTATGAGCCCATCATCCCGCCTAAGAGCCAACTCTGATACCATGTGAAAATTAGCTCATGGGCCTCCATATCCTTTCAAAACCAATTGGCAAAGAGAAGTGTTAACCCATGAGCTTATATGTTATTTGGATCTTCCTTAGATACTCGATGTGAGACTTCATATTTGAACACTAATGTATAGCTTACGCAAATATAAAATAAGACAAGACAATAACTTAATTCTAAAATTTACTTTCCTAAAATAAGTTAGTTTTATGACTTTATCCAATTAAAGATTCCGAATGAGTGCTTCATCGCCTAATACATTTCCTTCTTCACCTCTTTATGGTTCAAGTTACTTTTTATCTAATGGTGGATTCCAAATCATGCTTCATCGCCTAATACATTTCCTTCACATATTTAATGCTTTTAATGGTGTAAGCTGAACGGAAACGAAAACAGAGGAAAAATCAATAATTTATTTGATATTTCACAGAAAACAAAAGGCATAGAATATCAAAAGAAAAAGGAAAAGAAGAAAGGAATTGGTATATAATTTTCCTTCAAAAGATAGTATTAACCCACGAGATCCTCTTCAACACTATGTTTTTATGACATTATTAATTATAATAATGTTTACGTTTAGAGTTTATCAATTTATTTTAAATTTTTTATTTATTTTAATTTAAGTTATATAAAAAATTTATTTCGTAATTAAAATATTATCGGAGTAACTATCACAAAGAATGCGAACCGATATTAACCTATGAGGTTATTTTGACAATGCGCAAGTGAAAAGTCATCGCTAATGAGGCGTTGATTTAGTAATCAAGACTGAGGACTCATGATGTAGAGGTCATTATACATACATTACAGATAATTGTATATTACAGAGCACTTATACATACAGATAATTGTATCTATATATTTCTTCCATCTTTTTTCTTAGATTTTCACTTTTTTAATTAATTTACTAATTTTTAATTGGTTGAGAATATTTAGGTTAATTAAATTAATTGAAAAATAACTTATCTTAATAAAAATTAAATATCAACTTTTGTAGGTGCAAAAAAGTTAAAGTATTTTATTCAAACAGGGAGAGGGAGGATTCGATCCCCCCGACCTGCGAGTCGAATCGTTTGTACTGCATTGCCAACTACTCTAGCAAGTATTTGACAATTATTTTCTCTAATTCTTTTAATGGAATGTTAATTTAAATTTTATTTTGGTTGTAAACTCTTAATTGGCTTATAAGAGTATCCCACATCGAAAAGTTACATTATTTTTTGAGTTTGACAATACTATAAAAGATGGTACTTTGACATGTTTTGAGTTACAAAATTGGGCTGACATTTTAGTCCATCAAATTAAGGAAGCCCGGTTATTTGCTTCTTATATTTTTTATTTATATAAATATAAGTAGTTAAAGTTTTAACAAATAACGGGTATTTCAGATGGCCGGGTCCTCTGAATTCCGATTGAACTTATAATCAAAGTTTAAAATATTAATCTAAAGTCAAACAAGAGAATTAACAACAATAAAAACTCCCACATAAAAAAATTATTATTATTTTTAAAATTTGACAAATGACAAAACTATAAAAGAAAATTAATGTGCATAAACTTAATACTTCCTCCGATTCAAAATAGAAGTTTTTTTAAGAGTTATTTTTTGTTGGAAAACATAGGTCTTTTTACAAGAATGGTGCATTTATTGGCTAATTTACCCTTACATTATTTTCTCCATATATTCATATTTGTCAAAATGTATAGTTTTCATGCAACTCTTCATTAATTTATTTTTTCTTTTGGAGTATTAATTAGGGGTATTTTAGTCATTTTGATTAGTATCTTAATTTGTGTGAAAACTCCTATAAAGACTTATATTTTGAATCGGAATGAGTGTCTATCTATATTTATATTACAAAAGTCTGTTTTCGGTTTAGTCAATCACATCCTTCTAAATCCTACGTGTAATTTCCATGAATTTTTGTTCAATTAATTATTTTATAAAATTTTGATTGGTTGGTTAAATTTTACTTTAGTTGTAAATTCTTAATTTGCTTATTAGAGTATCCCACATTGAAAAGTTACATTGTTTTTTGAGTTTGACAATACTATAAAATGGTGTACTTTGACATGTTTTGAGATACAAAATTACTTTGACATTTTTTGTTTCATTAAACATTACGTTTCCGTGCATAGCACGAGTATTTTTGCTAGTATATATATATTACAGAGTATGTTATAGATTCATATATTTGTATCTATATATTTCTTCCATCCTTTTTTTCTTAGATTTTCACATTTTTTTTAATGCAAATATTATTAAAGATAGACATTTAGCCTTAATTTCTCCTTAAAAAAGATTAGAGCCTTAATTGATAAGCTTTAAATTGCTAAGACGACAAATACGGAGATGGTGAGAATAGATGACCAAAATGAGGGAAATTAAGAAGAGATAATAGGATTGAGATCAAGCGGAGGATATTACTATTTAACCTTTTTTAAGGAAAAGAGTAACTATCATAATTATCATTCTTATTGAATTTAAAAAATAATAATTTAAATTTACAAATAATTTATTAAATTCATTAACAATATTTTAATAGGCTGAAAATATTCTAGATCATTAAATTAATTCTTAATATAAATATTTATTTCTAATTTTTAATCAATTATTTAATTTGATAAGCATGTTTTTCTTTTTTCTTTTCAGAAAACCACATAAGAAAAAAATAACTGAATAAGGATTCATTTGTCTCACGTTTCTTTCACCCTTATGTAATTCCACCTTTTACTTATTATATTTTAATAAGTTATGTGTTTCTAGGCAATATAATTGGCTAATAAGATTTGAAATAATAATAATCTTATCGTTTTGGATAGTTAAAACTTGATCTTTGCATATTGACTTCAAATTTCAAAAACTTTTATCATATCAATAGGTTTCCTCATCCCTTAAAACCATATTTGCAAGTTTCTTCATTCAGTCCATATTTGCAGGTTTCTTCGTTCTTGAGATTTTTATTTTTTATTTTTATGCAGTGCATTCTTTTCAAACTGTATTCTTTTCGTAATATAAATAGGCTCTGAAAACAGACTTTGTAAATACAGGATTTATTTAGTATTTCTCTTATTTGTTTGTTATTATGTCTGCAGGGGCAACGATTATTGTTGTTCTTCAACCATCCGGAGATCAGCTCTCCGATTAAAGTATTTTTTCTTTTTCATATTCTTTCTTTTTATTTTCAATGGGATATGATAATTTTAAATTGATATGACACTAATCACTCACAATTACAATTCTTTCTGACTAGTGTAAGGTATTTCTGCTACTTTTGCATTCAATTTCATATTTCAGAACACACTAGGAGACAATTAGATTGGAAATGAAATTTACTAACCATATTCTTCTCATTTTTGTTCTTTTTTCAGTGAGTTTGAATGACATCAAACACTCCCATAACTTGGTGGGCTACACTTTAAAGTGTTGTTGCTTTCTTATTTATTTTTTAGATTCCATTTTTCGTCTCTAAAGTCCATGTTATTAAGTTCTTATATTTATCTGTGAACTTGTGTTTGATTTCTAAATATTAAATTTTTAATGATTGGCTGAAAAAGGAGGTTAATTTTGTTGGTTGCGTTCCAAACAATTGAGTTTACTATTTGGCTCCTAATAAGAATGGAAGAAATATAATAAAAGTATGTTTTTTCTATCTTTGGTAGGGTAAGGAGACGCAGCAGTGCTTGGAGGGAGAGGGAGAGCATCAAGGGGTATTCTTGACAAGAATGGAGTGGATCTCTGGAAGACAAGTGCAATAGTTAATGATGAAGTATAATAAAATATCTCAGTTTTTATCAATTTGATTAAGTAGATATTCCATTTAAGTAAAAAAAAAAAAATCTTTCTAAATTTCTAATCATTAGCTACTACGTTATAATTTTTATGTATCCGTATTTTTTGTTAAATTAGACATTTTTTACATCTAAATATGATACGCAATTAGCATTATACGTATTGGCTGAACTAATTATGAGACTACAAGTTATTATGTTTAGGTTGATTTTTCCTTCTTTTTTTTTCTCCTACTAATTAGTGAAACTGATGTTTCATTCTAAGGTCATTTATTCACAGATGTTGCCACAAATTCTAGAAACATGATGAAGCTTTTGGTTTTTATTATCGTTTATGTCATTGTACTCGATTTAATTATTTTTCTCGCCTTAATTCTGCTCTCCTATATCTTTCTCAGGTTTAATGCATTAAAGCTCAACCATCTTAAATTTATATATGAATCTATTTGGTTCTTTCATAGCCATGACAAATTTTCCTCTTTCTTTTAAATATGTGAATAGAATCTCTAACCATAGTGATATACTCATTAACATGCAGATTACTAGGTAGCTTTTTTTAGACCTAAAGTCGATGAAGCCAGGTTGGTGCTATTTTCGTTGACGTTCCTGAAATACTTTTCATGTTTAATTGAGTTTTGCATTGATTATATATTTCATTCATGAGTTTGTTCATTGATATTTGCAATTTTTGTGTGGGTTCATATTAAAAATGTAAGAAAGTTTTTCTCCAAATTTATTACTTTTGGTAATTACTACTTTTTAAGTTTAATTTTGTTTCTTTTTTAACTTCCATTATTTATTGTTCCAGGTTGCTTTATAATCTTAGTATTGGAGTTGCACCATATGTACGTGCCGGACATTGTTTCCCAATTGTTGTTTTTTGTAACAATTGTAAACCAATTGATTAATATATATTTTTAAGGTGTAACCAATTGATGAATATAATATAACGTTGTTGATTAGTAATAGTTAGCGCAAATTCTTTGATTAGTTTATGTACTTTTGCAGTTAAATTTCTTTTTTCATTTGAGATGTAATTAATCGAAAAAGTTTTATTACAATTTTTTTCATGAATGTTATTCTTTCCCGTGCTATACGGGTCATTAGTCTAGTCTATATATATTATAGAGCATGTTATAGATACGTATATTTGTATCTATATATTTCTTCAATACTATTTTCTTAGATTTTCACATTTTTTTAATTAATTTACTAATTTTTATTGGTTGAGAAATATTTCGGTTAATTAAATTAATTGAAAATTAACTTATCTTAATAAAAATTAAATATCAACTTTTATTGGTGCAAAAATGTTAAACTATTTTATTTAAATTGGTAGGGGGATTCGATCCCCCGACCTGCAAGCCGGATGCTACACCACATTGCCAACAACTCTGGCAGGTATTTGACAACTATTTTCTTTAATTCTTTTAATGGAATGCTAATTTAAATTTTATTTTGGTGGTAAACTCTTAATTGGCTTAAAAGAGTATCCCACATTGAAAATTTACATTGTTTTTTGAGTTTGACAATACTATAAAAGATGGTACTTTGACATGCTTTGAGTTACAAAATCGGGCTGACATTTTAGCCCATCAAATTAAGGAAGCCCGCTTATTTGCTTCTTATATTTTTTATTTATATAGATATAAATAGTTAAAGTTTTAACAAATAACGGGTAATTCAGATGACCGGGTCCTCTGAATTCCGATTGAGCTTATAATCAAGTTCGATTTAGCTCAGACTTATGCAATGTTCATTTTTTTTGTTTTAATGGAGAATTTTTATTTTCATACTATATTTTTAAAAATAAATAAATATGGATATTTAAAAAAAAATCAATTCGCTTTGTTTATACTGCAAAAATCAAGTGAATATTTTTCTAAACTCTTTAAAACTAAAGTATTAATTTGTAGAAATTTTAATTTATAATAAAAGTTAAAAATATTAATCTAAAGCCAAATAAGAGAATTAACAACAATAAAAACTCCCACATAAAAAAAAAAAAATTATTTTTAAAATTTGACAAATGACAAGACTATAAAAAAAAATTAATGTGCATAAAATTTATACTTCCTCCAATTCAAAATAGAAGTTTTTTTAAGAGTTATTTTTTGTTGTTTAATATAGGTCTTTTTACAAGAATGTTGCATTTATTGGCTAATTTACCCTTACATTATTTTCTCCATATATTCATATTTGTCAAAATGTATAGTTCTCATGCAACTCTTCATTAATTTATTTGTTCTTTTGGAGTATTAATTAGGGGTACTTTAGTCATATTGATTAGTATCTTAATTTGTGTGAAAACTCCTAAAAAGACTTATATTTTGAATCGGAAGGAGTATCTATCTATATTTATGTTACATAGTCTGTTTTCAGTTTCAGCCAATCACATCCTTCTAAATCCTATGTGTAATTTCCATGCATTTTTGTTCAATTAATTATTTTATAAAATTTTGATTGGTTGGTTAAATTTTACTTTGGTTATAAATTCTTAATCTTCTTATAAGAGTATCTCACATTGAAAAGTTACATTGTTTTTTGAGTTTGACAATACTATAAAAGAGTTTACTTTGACATGTTTTGAGATACAAAATTACTTTGACATTTTTTGTTTCATTAAACATTACGTTTCCGTGCATAGTACGAGTATTTTAACTAGTATATATATATTACTCAATCAAATTTTTTTTTGGATGAATGCTCAATCAATTATTGCGACCATAATATTATTATTCTGATAAATTATTTTGGATGTGAACACAATCCTTATTATTATAATAACACGTGAAATTTTTGCATGACAGTGTTCATACCAATTATTGAAGTACTAATAAAAATTAAACGTGTCCTATCTCAGTGGGGCAGGTGCCTGTCTACGATCGTGAGGTCGTGTGTTCGATACCCTCCTCATACATGGGGCAAACTTTAAAATGTCTCTCTTTTTAGGGCTATCTCCTCCTCTTATGAGACAGTTCTCTCTCCTCATCATGGAACAATCGCCCAGCCGAGCTTTAAAAAAAATAAGTACTACTTAAAAAAAATCTGTATTGTTGTGTCAAACCTTCATTTTCATACCCCGAGCTCCTACAAGGGACGAAGACAAAGAGGTACGGGTGGCAGTCGTTTATTGAGATTTTCTAAAAATATTATTAGATACATTAAATTTTATATATAGTTTGGGATATTTGATCAAATTCGTCTTCAATATTTTCTTTGCAATTTTTATATGTAATTCGACATATTATTGTAGTTTTTCTCACAAAAACTAAATTTTTGGCTTCGTCTCTGACCCAACCCCATTGTGCTACCATTTCAAGCCACGCACGCCATTACTTTGGGTTCTTTGAATAATTTTTCTCTTCCTATAAAAGACCATATATAAGATGGTTCTCTAATGGATGAAGATAAGAAGCTACTGCAAAACTTGGAAGAAAGTACATACAGGGACGAAGCTAGGAATTTGATGTTGGGGGGCGAAACTAGTAAAAAAATTCCAAAATTCTTGAGGGGGCGATAAAAAAGGCAAAAAAAAATTCTTGGGGGGGCGAAATTGATAAAATTTTCCAAATTTTTTCAAAATACACATGAAATTTTGATAAATAGTAGTATTTTTAAAAATCTCGGGGGGCGCCGGCCCCCTCCCGCCCCCTGTAATCGTCCCTGAGTACATACCGTTCATCCTCGTCATAAAAGTAAATAAATAAATACAAATAATGTCATAAATAATTCAATCCGAATTCTATGTGAAACAGCAAAAAATCAGTATGTATGAAACGTCTTAGTATATGTGTTTTTAGATACAAAAATATGACAAGTGTCTTTAAAAAATACAACAGATGTTATAAAATAATGAATAGTGTCTGTTTTAAATCAATATTAACTATTAAAATTTCAATTCAACGGGCGAAAATAAGTTTTGCAATACTGTAAATAATTGTCTAAAAGCAAATAATGATATGTATTTTTATGGAAACCGTGAGTGGATAGGGGTTGGTCCATTGTTCTTGGGATTGAGATGAATCATTGTAAATATTTGTTGCCAAAGAACATGTGCGTCCCCATTCGTTCTTTCACACCATTTTTTGCGAGTCCCGACTCTCGCATCTTGAACGCGCTTTAATTCGATACGTGCGGGGACACGATATGGGTAGTTGATTTCATTTTTTTAAAAGGATCAATGGTTGAGATTTATTAGAGGAGAGAGAAAAGCTAAAAGGGTACATATGTAATTTTATTAGAGGAGAGAGAAAAGTTGCGGCTGAAAAGTTAAAAAGGTGGGTTACAGAGGAGAGAGAAAAGTTGCGGCTGAAAAAAGAACGCATGTTCTCTGTTAGAGAACACACGTTCATGTATGTTTTTTTATTAGAGAGCGCGCGTTCTCTCTCGAAGAACTCACATTCTCTCTCGAGAAGACGCGCGTTCTCGTCAATAAACACATTTTTTATTAGAGAACGCACATTTTTTATTAGTGAACGCATGTTCTTGATTATTGAACATGCGTTCTCGGTCAGTAAACACATGTTCTCTATTAAAGAACGCACGTTTTTTATTATTGAACGCATGTTCTTGATTATTGAACACCCAATTACAAGTAAAAAAGAGAAAAAGAGAGCTCAAAGTTTATCTCTAAAATACCCTCGTTTTTTATACAATCAGTTGGATCAAACAGATCAAAAAATACAAAATCCAATCGACTGACAAAGACGTGTACAGTATATCTTGAATTTTCTTGTTCACAGTCTGAGCCAAGGTGCATTTTTTGGTACTATGGATAAGGTCTACACGTCATTTTAAGTACTTGCTCTTTCTCATCCTTCACGCTAGAAACTGATTTTTTTTTGCCTTTTGGCTTGGCAAAATAATCATACGTTATCCTAAATGTCAGTATACTATATAGATGCAAAAAATGTCCCTAATTATATTTGTAATTACAAATTAATCTCATTTTATTTTCATAATTTTAATCTCATGTTTATTTTGTTCCAATGTGTTTAGTTCTCATGCAGTGAAACATCACCAAATTCTATTGCATGAGTAAGGCGACCCGAATTACACTGCATGAAGACCAACATCATTCAAAGAAAATAGATATAGGACTAAAATCATTGAAAAAATAAAATGAGGACTATATTGCAATTACAAACATGAATAAGAGACTGCTTGTAGAAATTATTTTTTACAGTATATCATTCGCTCGTTCTATAATCATAATTTATCTCTTCCTTCAACACAATGAGAGTTGCGTGCATTCATAGGAAGTACTCCCTCCGTCCCAAATTAATTGTTCACTTTCTAAATAAAGTATGTATTAATGACATTTTTTTTCAATTTTACCCCTTCTTCCAACTCTTCATTGAATGCTCTTAGTTAATTAAAATTATCACTTTTCAACACATATTTAAGAGAAGGTTTCATGTTGTGTGAGAGGGAGGAGAGAGAAAAACATAAATTTTAACAATCCGGCTCCTATGCGGAACAGGGAAAAATCCGCACGTGCGGAACAATCTCAGCCGTCGGATGATAGTTTGAACGGCCCAGATCTGGAGAGGGAAAAGTTGCGGCTGGCTAAAAAAAAACTTTTCTCTCTCCAGATTTGGGTCGTTAAAAAATCTCATCCGACAGCTGGGATGGTGTCCCGCACGTCCCGCATAGGAGCCAGGAGCAAATTTTAAATGAGATTAATAAAAATTAGTCAGGGATATCTTAGACTTTTACTTATATTTTATCATCAAAATCATCAAAACTTTAATACTCGTGCATTTGTCAAAGTGGACAGATAATTTAGGACGTAGAGAGTAATTCATTTATTGAAGACACTAAATTGAAAAATGTCATAATTTAATGGTAGTGAAATAAAAAATAGGCATATAAGCAAAAAAGTCATTTTACTATAATTTTTAATAGAAGTTTAACACCTTAATGCATTAAATTAAATTTAATGGGGGTAAAATGTATTGTCAAAACGGGTATGCACGCCCATCCCGCCCGCCCCGCCCCATCCCATCATGGGCATGCTTTAAATGGAGATGAGTCGGCATGCCCGCTTTTTTAACGGGTCATCAAAAAGATGCCCGTACCCGTCCGCCAAATGCCCGTGGGCAGATGGGCATGCATGCAACCCTTATTATTAATTTTTTTTTTTAAAACAAACTAGATCAAATTCGAAAAAATCGACAAACTGCAGTTCTTTCTCATTCACTTACAGTTTACAGCCTAGGAAGGGGAAATAAAAATCCAAAATGGTTCAAGAACAATCAAATCAAATTCCACAATATCCAAAATAGTTTTAAAGAAATAATAATCAAATCAAAATCCACAATTTCAAGAATAATTCAAGATCAACTGTCCAAAATTAACAAACATATTGTTGAAGTCAAAGCAACAAAAAATAGATATTGTTTTTTAATATCATCTATTGATCTAGATCATGAGCACTAGAAGTATTATTTGAATTCATTTTAGATAATGTTGATTCCTCCTCATCAACTTCACATATAAAACACACCTGAAGAAATTAAAACAATATAAATGGAAAAATGATAAATGATAAGTTAGAAGATAATTTCGTTACTTTCGGAGATGAAACAGTGAATTTAATTGCGTACACATATTTGAGCTTGTACATCTTTAGGAAGAAGATGACTCATATATTTGGTAAGAACGCGTGCAAAGAGGATAGTGGAGATATATGACTCTTGTTCAATTTGGAAAGACTGAAAAGCCTTATTAATCCCTATCCAAAATTCATAAAAATAAAATAAAGTGGGCATGCCCGGTTGCAATCCACTCATACCCGCATAGCCCGTTATCCGCACAGACATGCCTATTGATACCCGCATTTAAATGGGTATGAAATTTATAGCCCCATACCCGCCCATTAATCTCACGAGATGGGCATATGCCTATTTTGACACCTCTAGGTAAAATCCTACATCCTCTTAACTTAATGATAGTAAAATAAAATTAACCCATTATTTAATCCGGTATTGATAGAGTTTTTTCGGCAATTGACGTTTTCACTTGATCTTAGTCGTTCATTTTATATTTGAAAATAAGTAAATAGCTTATTCTTAAATAATTATTTAGTCTCAGGATCAACAATTGAAAAGTATATGTACTGCTAGTCTTCTAATTATATATAATAATCCTTTTCATTACCAACAAAATTTTTTTTTTTGAAAAGTATAATCGTATTATTACAATGCTGAAAAATACAAAAAGTGAATAAAGACAATTAGGTAGCAAAATATCATTTGTGAACCTGACGAATTCTAAATGATGAGAAATATATATGGGAATAAACGATTTTCCCTGTATTAGATAAGGTCATTTTGGTTGATTCGTTAACGATTTTTTTTTTTCATAATAATTTTGGATGCAATATTCAACCATTTATATTTTTAAAAGAACACTCATTTTTCTCTTAAGAACGCGTATTAAACATGGTGTTCAATTCTTAAAAATAGATCTTTATTAAGAAAAATATAGGTCGTGATCGAAGAGTCTGAATTGAGCCACTTATTTTAAAAAATAAATTACACATGAAAGCTCTTACTTTCATCCTTTTTTTTTTTTTTTGCTGAATAAAAATTATCCATTAATCATAAAATAACTGAGGCCATTACAATCAAAAGATAATATGAAAATAGAAGAAAATAAAGGTTATACAATGGTTTATACAATCATGATAACAGATAAAAGCCTACACCCCGGGACTTGGTAAAAACACTAATAAAAGTAGAAAAATAAATACATAATAAAAAAATTCACGGCATCTTCGTAATCCTTGAGCGGTAGCAAGAGAAGCTCAGTTTCAACATCTTTATTATAAATCAACAATCTACATGACCATGGGCGTATCAACCGTCTAATAGATTGTCTCGCAAAGATGTAGAAAACTGAGAATGGGCCCAGAACAAGTCCGGGTTGAGAGAATCCTCCAAGGAGGATCGAAAACAACTCCAGATCTGGAAGGATCTGAAGTAGATCTTGCATCCGAGTCTTGAATCTTGAAAAAAAATGCATTGAGAAAACTTCATCATGATTTACGGTCAAAAGAAGGGGTGAAGACACAAAAAATGAAGAAAGGATGGCTTGATCCAACCAAGATTCGACCGAAAGTCGGAGCTTTTGGTTGGATCTAGCCATGGAAGGTGAAAAAAATGAAGAAAAACTCGAGAAGAAAGTGAATAGTAGAGAGAGAAAGAAAAAAGAAGAAGAAGTCAAGTTTTTTATAATACTTTCATCTTTGTATTAGGATGAAAGGTGTTGAAACTGAGCTTGCTACTTTTGTTTCAAAATATCGGAGAAGCTGCTGCGAAGAATTTTATCATGTATTTATTTTTTTTACTGTTTTTTGTGTTGTTTACCTAGTCCGGGGTGTGGACTTTTATCTGTTATCATGATGTCTACACCATTGTATAACTTTTATTTTTCTTGTATTTTCATTTTATCTTTTGACTCTAATATTTTCATATTTGTATTAGAGTGAATGGGCTTATAATCTGGAAATATTATCCTTTTTTGC
The DNA here is from genome assembly GCA_026122235.1 of Vinca minor. NCBI lineage: Eukaryota > Viridiplantae > Streptophyta > Magnoliopsida > Gentianales > Apocynaceae > Vinca > Vinca minor. The sequence goes on from JAOCZM010000275.1 coordinate 197,583, forward strand.
CCTCACACTATTTATGAAAATTCGATGTTGCCCAAAATCTATATTTGGATCGTATTTTGCTTGTGGACTATTTACGAGTGCCGAATGTGCTCAAAATCTGCGGAATCCAGCAACTATAGGGCTGCAATGAGGGGTAAAATGCTCCAAGCAAATATAAATTTATAGTTAATTTCATAATAACCTCAAAACGATCTTATTGTAAAAATTGAGTTCATGAATTGTTTTCTTTTTTTTCAATTGACCCCTCCCTCTATTTTTTTTATCCATTTAACCCCTTGTTCACCCATCACCTCCCCCTATTCTTCTTCACAGTTACACACAACGGATAGCAACCACTGTGTCGCCGCCGCCATCACGACTCTCTATCTTAACACCACCACTCTTTACAATCCCACCATCTAAATAAGACAATTTTCTAAACAAGAATTATGAATCAAAACCCACCAAAATTAATCTATCAAAAAATTGCAGAAACTGAAAATATTTTTCTAAACAAAAAGTAAGAATCAAAACCCACCAAACACTATAACCTTGGAATCCAAGAATTAACCCATAATAAAAATTTCCCGCCACCGTCTTCTCTGACCCAGACCCCAAGCCTGCATTGTAGGGCATTGTAGGGTTGGGTTTAGGGTTATATATATATATATATATATATATATATATATATATATATATATATATATATATATATATATATATTTCCATTGCACTGGAAGTTTCACAAGGATGAATTTTTTGTTGAGAATTCTAATAGACTAGGGGATTTTTTAGATAAAAGTCCTTGGAGCGTGATTGATGATAAGAATCTTGTATTGGGTTTTGTCATGATTATTCGTATTGACTTTTGGAGGTTTGATGTTAATATTGGAAAAAGGTTGGTATTTGGTCCCTTTTTTTCAGATGAAGAATATGAGGTTGATGAAGAAGAGAGATGTATTGTAGGGGGAGGGGTCATTTGGAAAGAGTAAAAGAATTTAAGCACTCAATTGATATAATAAGATAGTTTTTGGGGCTATATTTGAAGTAACATCGCCGCCCTATAATTGTCGGATTCCGCTTATTTTGGGCATATTTGACATTCGTAAATAATCTACGGGAAAAATGCGATAAAAAAAGAATATGGGCAACATTAGAATTTTGTAAATAGTGTGAGAGCAAAAAAGCGAATATCTCTATAATCTGACACATAGCATAACATTATTATTTTTAATTGAACCACATTGCTACCTAAAAAGAAAAAGAAATGAATCACATGGTTAGGGATGGCAATTTGGCCCGTGGCCCGACCCGCCCCGAGCTTATTTGGGGTTGCCCCTCCCTGATCCGTTCTGAAAATGGGTCGGGTCAGATCGGGTCGAACCTGCCCCGTTTACAGAACAAACCGGATTTGGATATGAAGTTTGACCCGACCCGACCCGACCCGTTTTGATCCGTTTAGGTAGGGTTACATAAATAATTAAATATATTTAATTATTAAAATGTTAGGGCTTTTTACATAGATATTTCCGCCTCTTTTCTTCCTTTTCTCGTTCTTCCGCCTTTTTCTTGGCGATTTCCCCTCTGCACCGAGCTGGAGCCAGTGCTACTCGACACCGATTTCCACGGCGGAGGTCCTCGTCTGCAATCTTCGTACAACTGTTTCTTTTCAGGTATTTCTCTGTTGATATAACCATAAGAAATGTTCTAGCAAGTCATTATAAAGAACCATAAGAAATGTTCTAACAAGTCAGTTTATGAATCAATTATGTCTTATGGGTTATGTTGTTTTTAACAATTATTCTACTTAACTATTATGTCTTCTGGGCAGTGGGTTCTGTTGTTTTTCCATGTAATTTGTTTTCACTTTCACAATTTGTGCAAAAATTTTGATGTATTAGATGATTCTATATTCTTGAATTTCAATATGAGTTGCATTTGACAAGCATGGATATCGTAGAAAGTGAAGCTCAATCTCAACCCTTGGATCTTGAACTTGAACCTGAATCACCTATAAATTCTAGTACTCAAAACTTTCTGAATGGGTCAGGTCGGATCTGCCCCGATCCGTAGGAGTCGGGGCATGGGGCGAGCAATCTTGCCCCGTCGCGGGTCACGGGTCGGGGCGGGCGGAAAAAATGCATGGGTCGGGGACGGATCTTCAGATATCCAATCCGACCTGCACCCATTGCCATCCCTACACATGATATTACTTTTTCTATTAATGAACCACACGGCATTTGAATTTAAAACAAAGTTCCTACCCAAAAAAAAAAAAAAGCCTATAATTGAATGGGAAAAGTTATTTTTACAAGACTTTGGGTAACAATCTTGCAAAAAAAAACTCTCGTAACAAAGTTTTCTTAAAAACAGACTTTGGGTAACAAAGTATGAAGTCAAAGATGAGCATAACCAATACTTGTACAGAACTGCATAAATCCTCCGTTTCTTTATAGATTAGTTCTGATATGTATTAGGTATAATATAATACGTAAATTAGAATCAATTATATCATAATTTTTTTTTATAAATATATAACTAATTTTAAACCAAAAGATTTATATACTTGATCCATATAAAAATAATAATGATTGTTGGATAAAAAAATTGAGATCAAAGAGTATAAAATGAAAATGATAATTAGAATTTAAAATTATATTATGCCTTATTGGTCAAAATTTGATCCCAAATTTTTTATTCAATAATCATTATTCTAAAAAAAAAATCGTCCTTGTAAATACTACGTGGACGGTTGAAAAAACGCACTTCAGTTTTATTGACTTTTTATCCATTTCTTTTTTCCAGCTTGATAATTATTACTGCTGACTCAGCACGGATATTTCTAAGCGGATAAATCCTAAACCCGGATCCAATAAAAAAAAAGTTTTAACAAAACTGTCAGACACTACATGTTAAAACACTACACGTGGCAAAGTCACATTGGTCCCACACCAGAATATTCGGTATCTCGGAGATAAGGCTTAAATGCCTAATGAGCTTTTTTCTTTAATAAAAAAAAGAAGATTGTTGGCACTCAATTATTTAACTTGTAAATTTGAGTCTTTTTTTATTTTTTTATTTTATACAACTTGTAATAAATTTGATTAAAAGTTAAAACAACATGGACAGAGTTCAAAATATTTCATCGTACTAGCATTCAGTTTATTGATCTAAACATCATCTTAAAAGTTATTTAATGACTGATTAATAATATTATTATGCAAGTGATCAATCAATAATTTTTTTTAAAGAAAGCGAAAATGACTCCTTCCCGAACACCATATAGAGACTCGATATAAGCTATTTAAGAGACGTTAGTTTAATTTCCCCACTTTTAGAGGGTCTTTTATGGTCCACAAGTATTTTACTGTCCGATGTAGTAATGAATTTGTTTTCACCTTATATTGGAGATATGACTTAGTCCCCTCCGTGTATTATTTTCAACATCTTCAATAAAGAAATAAGTTTAATTTTTAAAAAAAAATCAATAATTTTTTTTCTTATGAGACAAAATAGGTAAAGAAATATATATATTTTAACCAAAAAGATTATGCCCCTTGGATTGAATGAAAAACAAATGTAACTCCTAAAGAATACTTAGAGTCACAATATTAGAAACATGAGCAATAGTAGTTGCCCCATGGACATCATCAACTATACTTATATTGTATTGGCGCTCCCACAAAAAAAAAGAGGAAAAAAAAAAAACTACACTTTATTTCAAAAAATAAAGAAAGCCAATTTCACATTTCTTGATTTTTCGTCAGTAACTATGCAAATGCATTTGTTGCTTCATATACATGCTCCAATGTAGTTTCTTGGAACTCCTTCATTAACCACCTTCAACTAGACACAATATGAATGATCGACTAATTAGCTTCAAAGGGATTCTTAATCACATGAATAATTAATATTAACATACTTAAAAATAAAGTCTATTATAAGTTTAATCCACATTCGATTATAGTACTGCATGCTAAAAAATATATTATCTCGTTCCAAATTAAGGGTTTGATTGTATTAAGTCTGATTTTAATTTGATACTCAAATTTAGACCACTTTGGATTGAGTCTGAAAATGAAAAAAAATTAACATCCAATCATTTAGAATTTGTTTTGACTTTAAAACTGATATCAAAATCTCAAATCAAACTCAATCTAATTGGAACCTAAAAGTGTACTTTATTATAATAATAAAGAAGAAAGGGCAAAAAAAATCATCTATCCCCCGTGTATGTCTTTATTCCTATACTCAACTAATCACAATTCTTCTTGTATATATATAATTAGAAAAAAAGCGTCCAACTAATAAATTCTAATGGATTGAAAGACAGAAATGAGAATATACACGGAACATGCGATTTTCAACGGAAGAAAGTGCTTGGTAGTGATGGCATTCTAATTTTTTAAGTGATTGATAATTGAGATTATGAAGCGATGAAACGTCGCCGCAGGCAACGTCAGCAACTATTTTGGGAGCCAAAATGGCTATAAATACGTGGCGAAACGCTAACAGTCCACAGTGCTTACTCAATCCCTTTCCTTCCTTGATCCCTTCCTTCTACAATTGCAATTTTATCTCCTTCCATTTATTTTCTCTTCTTTCCAGAGCTCTCTCCTACCTGTAATCACTTTTTTGGAATTTTATTTCAATTTTCTATAAAAGGAAAAAAAAAAGTTTGAAAAAATTAAGAAAAGTTAAATCATCATCCTAATCATGTGTGGAATATTAGCAGTTCTGGGTTGTTCTGATGATTCTCAGGCCAAAAGGGTTCGCGTTCTCGAGCTCTCTCGCAGGCAATATTCTTTTTTATTCATTTTCTTTTTTTATTCTTCATATTTTTTTTAATATGTTCTTGCATTTTTATGTTGTTAAGGTTAAGGTTTTGCATGAAAGGTGTCCTAGTTCGTAGGGGTCGATATCCTCCGCCTGCGTGTGACAATATTTAATCTCATTTTTTAGGGGTATTTTCTCCTCGTCTGAAGCAGTTCTCTCCCTATATGAAACAAACCGCACAATCGAAACTTAAAAAAAAAGGACTATCTTATTTTTTTCTTCATTAATACTCGTTATATATCATAAATGACTTATATTTTGGAACGAAGGTAGTATAATGATTCTCTGGAGTCTCGGTCTTGGCTTTGTGGAGATGTGAAAACTAGACACTGTTTATTTAGTGATTGTCAGAGTGGGACCAAATTTCATAAATGGACGGACAACCGTGACACTTTTGGAATATGTGGACATATCGTTATCTATTGCACATATGTGGTAAAAAAAGTATGTAATAATTCTTGGAAAACAATCACCAAGACTTGAGACATTTGATAATTTGAGGTTGTAATAATATTAAATGAGTTTTTTTCCTGGTTAATTTATTTATTGATCAATCTTGGTTGAGATGTAGTCTATTGAGGGACGAAGTCAGAACCTTTATGTTAGGAGCGAACTACATATAAAATTTACTATATTTATTAGAATTTTTAAAAATCTTCGTCCTTGGTTGACTGGTTCATTGTACAATTATGGACTTCTAGTATTAAAAGAAATGGAAATGGATGAACTTGTTTTTTTTAATATGTATAATACATGAACTTTTTTTTTAAGCCCGATTGGACGGTTGCCCCATAAAGGGGAGAGAGAGCACCTCACAAGAGGAGAAGAGAACCCTAGAAAGGGAGACAATTAAAGCTTACCCCACGTATGGGGAGGGTATCTAACCCAATACCTCATGGTCATGAGCAGACTCTTTCCCCACTGGGCTAAGGAACCTTGATAGTTAATACATGAACTGAACTCTGATTTCCTTTGCTAAATAGATTGAAGCATCGCGGTCCTGATTGGAGTGGTCTGTACCAGTATGGTGATTGTTATCTGTCACACCAACGACTAGCCATTATCGATCCAGCCTCTGGTGATCAACCTCTTTACAACGAAGACCAGACGATTGCTGTGACGGTGTGTTTATTGCTGGAATTACAATCATTACTTGTAGAAGATTATATATATGTTACAAGATATACTTGCATAGTTTTTTTATGGACTGACTTATGAATCAAAATATAGGTAAATGGAGAAATCTACAACCACGAGGCCTTGCGCAAAAGTTTGCCTAAACATAAATTTCGAACTGGTAGCGATTGTGAAGTCATTGCACATCTCGTAAGTAGTCACAATTTATTGAAATATTTGAATTTCTAAGCTGACAGATGTTAGAGATACGAGGTATTTATTAAATATTGTTGTTTCGCGGGCACTGAATATTGTTTTTTTGAATTTAAGATCTTTGTTTGCTGTTGTATTTAATACTGAATTCATGAAAATATATGTTTGTCAGTATGAAGAGCATGGTGAAAATTTCGTGGATATGCTGGATGGTGTGTTTTCCTTTGTTCTTTTGGATACGAGAGACAACACGTTTCTTGCTGCTCGTGATGCGATTGGAATTACTTCACTCTATATTGGATGGGGACTTGATGGTAAAGACTTGATTAGGTGAAACAATAGTACTAATAACTAATCTTGGAACTATGTTTATTGATTAGAAACATTTTCCTCTTTGGCTACAGGTTCGGTTTGGATTTCATCAGAACTTAAAGGTTTGAATGATGATTGCGAACATTTTGAAGTATTTCCTCCGGGGCACTTGTATTCAAGCAGGACCGGTGGCTTCCGAAGATGGTATAATCCTCTGTGGTTTTCCGAGGCTGTTCCTTCAACACCTTATGATCCTCTCATTCTAAGACGCGCATTTGAGAATGTAAGATTTCGTAATTCTGATTAAAGTTAAAAAGAATATTTTCTGGTACTGAATGCATAGCTAATAATGTTGCTAGATTTTTTTCAAATATAACTTTTGTTTTTCCCCCTGATTCAATCAATTGTAGAAGTACTAATAGTTGTGTGTTTGCGAAATTGTTGCAGGCTGTGGTTAAAAGGTTAATGACCGATGTTCCTTTCGGTGTTCTGTTATCTGGTGGTCTGGATTCATCATTGGTTGCCGCCATCACCGCTCGCTACTTGGCAGGAACGAAGGCTGCCAAGCAATGGGGAGCACAGCTTCATTCCTTCTGTGTCGGTCTTGAGGCGAGTACTATGCGCCTATGATGAGAAAAAAAACTGCTGCTTGGACTTGATTCGAGTTTTTTCTAATTAAATCTTCCTTTTATGAGCAGGGTTCTCCTGATCTCAAGGCTGCTAGAGAAGTTGCTGATTATTTGGGTACTCTGCACCATGAGTTTTATTTCACTGTTCAGGTACCAAGGGAAAATCTCTTGTTTTGCTTTATCGATTTCTATGTTGTCTTTTTATTTATTTATCTTGCTACTTTTTATTGATGACTTAAATACTATGTCAAATTACAGGATGGTATTGATGCGATTGAGGATGTTATTTACCATATCGAGACATACGATGTTACTACAATCCGAGCAAGCACCCCTATGTTCCTGATGTCACGTAAGATCAAGTCCCTAGGAGTGAAGATGGTTATATCTGGTGAAGGTTCTGATGAAATTTTCGGAGGATATTTATACTTCCATAAAGCACCAAACAAGGAAGAGTTACATCGTGAAACATGTCATAAGGTAATTAGACAGAACGGTTGATTTCTTGGCCGATATGAGCGAGAATCAGAACTCCTAAAATTGAACTAACTCTGTTCCTTTTATATATGTTCAGATAAAGGCACTTCACCAGTATGATTGCCTGAGAGCTAATAAATCAACATCTGCTTGGGGTTTAGAAGCTCGAGTCCCGTTCCTAGACAAAGAATTTATCAACGTTGCAATGAGCATCGACCCTGAATGGAAGATGGTAAGATTTTATCGTTCAAACTAAACAAATAACGCTTCTCAATTAGACGGATTACCTTTATAACTTTGCCAAATACCTTTCAGATTAAACTGGACAAAGGACGCATTGAGAAATGGATTCTCAGGAGAGCTTTTGATGATGAGGAACATCCTTATCTCCCAAAGGTTCAGAATCAATCTCCTTAATTTCTTAGTTCTTCAATCAACAATTCGCAACACTTAAACTTTCACTAACCTATCTTGTTTGAATCCCCTGCAGCATATTCTCTACAGACAAAAGGAGCAATTCAGCGATGGTGTAGGCTATAGTTGGATCGATGGCCTTAAATCCCACGCCGAACTACATGTATGATTAACTTCTTTTGATTTTGCGTCTAGCTGTGCCGGTCCTGCACATCTTAAAATTAAGCCATTAGAAAAGTGTTGATTTGGGAGAAATCGAACTTGTTGCAGGTATCCGACAAGATGATGTTTAATGCTACTCATATATACCCACACAACACCCCAACTTCAAAGGAAGCATACTACTATAGAATGATATTTGAGAGGTTCTTCCCCCAGGTACAACCCATCTGCTACAATTTACAAATTGTTGAAACAGAACTTGCCTTTAACATTTATCGGAATGTGCAGAATTCAGCCAGGCTAACCGTTCCAGGCGGAGCAAGCATAGCATGCAGTACGGCTAAAGCCATCGAGTGGGATGCTTCGTGGTCCAAGAACCTCGACCCTTCAGGAAGAGCTGCCATTGGTGTCCATAATTCGGCTTATGAAAAGCACCTTCCAACTGTTGCTGCCGGAAAATTTGGAGCCGAGACCGACAATGTGCCAAGAATGGTGGATGTAGCTGCTGCTAAGGAACTCACTATCCAGAGCTAACCTCTCTGGATAAAGAGTTCTTGTTTAATTGTGGAATATGCAGAATGAATTTTAGATGCCATGCTAAGAAGCCTATAATTATTAGGATGCAACATAAATAAAATAAAAACCATATGGCAATATTTGCATAGTATTAGTATAGGTCAGTTGGTTTGAAGTAGCTGATCTATAATTATCTCTTTTATTATTACTATATAGGAGGTGAAAATAGTAATTTACTACTGTATGTCTTTCACCTCTTTTAATGTCTACCTAGGTTACACACCTTGCATTATAAGATAAGGTATCCTTCAGGAGGATGCAAGGGTGGATTGTTTATTGTGTACTACTTTTTACGTTTGTGGCTACCTTTTTTTAAAAAAAATAAATTTTCTGCTTTCGCCCTATGTTTATTTTATGTCTGTCGTACTTGTGTCGTGTCGACACAAGTATGGTATATTTATCGAATCTATTCAATCCCGATCAGACACATTATTTTACATGTTTAAGTACCAAACACATATATACATACTTGTACCCAACAATCGTACCCAAATCTGTGTAACATGGTCTGAAATACAAATACCCTTTTAACTTTTTCTAATCATATTTTTTAATTCACAGTAAATCATCATTTTTTTACTAAAAGATTGTCCAGAAACAATAATTAGAGAATATACAAACCTGTGGAATATTATTTAGAGATAGAAACGACCAATTTGTCAAAACGAAATCATAAAATTATTGAATGAAATTTTAATGAAAAATATTACTAATCTTTCTATATAATTGGGGGGAAAAAAATAAATCATTCAATTCATTTTCTTGCAAAGACGACCAATTTGTCAAAACGAAATCATAAATTTATTGAATGAAATTTTAGTGAAACATATTACTAATGTTTCTATATAACTGGGGAAGAAAAAAAAAAAGATATCATTCAATTCAATTTCTTTCAAAGATTTCACCGCCTATGAAGCCCAACTGGGCGTACACTTCCAGAAGGGAGAGAGTAGCACCTCATAAGAGGAGGAAGAGATAACCCTATAAAAGGAGACAATTTACTGCATACCCCATGCGCGGGGAGGATATTGAACCCACGACCTCAAGGTCGTGGGCAGACCGTCGCCCCAGTGGGGTAAGGACCTTGTGATAGATTTCACTGCCTTGAGGCACTGTTTTGATTTTCCAGCAAAATCCCCTTTTTACCCTTATGTCCCACCCAAATAGTTACTTCACTTCTATTATACAAGGAATAGTGGAATGATGGTCAAATATAGAATTATCCTATGAAAGCTAATAATCAAGAAAAAATATCCTAAAACACAATAATATTAACAAGTTAGAAGAATAAAGCAGTATAGAATAGTTGATTCCAAGTATCAGGCAAGCCAGGAAGGCACCAATGGCTACAATCAGCAGAATGAACTGGATTAGCCCTTTGCTCCGGAGTTAAATCACCGCTATAAATAGAAGGATGTGCATCTTTCCTCATTGCTGATAGCATTGTTATGTCAAGCAGAAATGGAGGGCTGTTCATGTCCCTAAGCACTGTTTCTGTCACCTTCATCTGATCGGAATAAGTCCCCGGATACACCGTTCCGGTCATCGGCGAAGTCTCGCCGTAGCAGCTCTTGCCTGCTGTTGTTGAACCAGCACTCCAGTCACTAGGGCTGTCATTGCCAATAATCACACCAAGATTAACACATTAAAGTCATCGTATTTGGACAGTGTTATGTTTCAAAACCAAACGCAAAAATCCAGAATTTGCATCTTTGACTTCATGGACTTAATATCAACTTTGTAAACTTATTGTATATATTATAGCATTTTAAATGATCCCAGTTTAGAGCTGAATCAAATTATGTTGGAATATACTAAGTTACATGCCCTCACCATAACTGGAAATTCCAGAAAAGCTGACTACAAATACAATCAATTCATAATATTTTCCTGTCCAACATTCTGTAAATAGTTGACAACAATACCCCTCCTCCAATTAAGTAAACAAGGCCATCTTCATCAGCATTCTTTTGTTGCTGGAACTATATTAGTAGTGTCATTTAACAGTACAATTAAGCAAGACTAGGTAAAAGTTAGAAGTACTTTTTATGTAACCAAAAAAACTGCATATAATCCATGCTGCCAAAGAACATTAGATAGAAACTTTCTAGTTAGATGGTGATTAGTTTTGAGCCTAAACGTCTTGATTTTCTAAAAGTTAAATTGCTCGCGAGAAGATATATAAATTCTAAATTTTATTTTCCGTCCCGAGACGGAACATTATCCAACCCTATCTAGGGCTCAACTTGGACAAGGTTTGGGTTTGGATTTGAGTTTCTAAATTTTGGCCTCTAAAATTGGCGAGAGAAATTCAAATTCAAATTTATTTTTCAAATAATCGTTCAAGCTCAAATTTTGGCCTCAAAAAATTGAAATTTGAATTTCTCCCGCTAATTTTAGAGACCAAAATTTGAGCTTCTCCTGCCAAAATTAAAAAATCCAAACCCAAACCAAAACCTTCTCCAATTACACACTAGACCCTTGGCAAGAATCTTGGTCAAGATGGGAAAAAGGGATTTAAAGGGCCAATAATGCAGTTTGTGTCTGGTCCAAGTTGTACTACCAAGTGGTTACAGCTATGTCAAAAACCATGTGGGGAACAGAAATGGAGATAGTTCTTTAAAAATGACCAAAACAAGCAATTGCACTCAAGCTGGCATTCAACAAAGGAAAATGATTAATTTTTAAAACCTATTGGCTAAAATTGGCTAAACACACAAATTAAACTATGCACGCCTGTTAGTATAAGAAATTTAACGAGTTATTTACAATTTTACCTAATTTAACCAATTAATTTGAGTTAAAGGAAGTAGAAATATACTTGTGGTTTGGAGAAATGCTCTGAAAGAAGACGGTGGTTCTGGTCCTATCAATATTTGTGTCAATCCATCTGGCCCACGTTCTTAGTCCTTGTTCAAGAGCACCCAATCGATCCATATCTTGATACATATTTCCACCAGATTCCATATAGTCCCACCTGCAGATTAGCATTTCCAAAAGTTAAGTTAAAGTTCAATGAACCTAAATGATCCTAAAAAAGCTCGAACATCTTGATTCGAATAACATTTTAGTCTCGGTCCGCTAAGTCACGATTAGAACTCGAAAATAAAAATTTTATGAAAAAATAAAGGTAAGAGTGCGTATATCGAATCTTACTCAGACCTTTTTAATGTGAGAGTCTTGTGGGAACGACATTTTTTAATATATTGTTTTTCTTAAAAAAAAACAAACACAAAAATCCAAATAAAGTTGTAGAACATAGAACAATATACCCTTGGAGAGAGCCTTCGTGAGACCACCAATGACCAGTGTTAAAGGAAAGTACATCTATACCCCTCCAGCCATTTGCATTTACTCTTATATCATCCAATTTGAGCACTCTTCTACCTTGTACAATATCTATGTCCACCAGATATGTAGCTTTGTGAAATGACACTGCTACCCCAAACTCCTGCAATTCATCCAAAAGAATCCCATTAGAATACCCAACCCCAAAAAGGTCAAAACTCAAAATCTATATCACCCTTGAAGGGATTATTAAGAACAGGGGAGACTAACCAAGAACTTGAAAGTTGAAATAGGGTCCCCTCCAATCATTTCAGTAGGTGATTTTGGAACTGAAGCTGAAATCAAACAAACTAACGATTCCCATTGGTTTCGACCCAATGAGTCACCCACAAACATTATAGTCTTCCCTTTCATCTTGTACAGAAATTCAAGCCCATTGAACCTATCAGAGAGGGAAAATAGAAAAACCCAGAACTTAATTTCTAGCAAAAAATGCATTTAATTAATGGGTTTTTCTCAAGAACACGAGTTCATTAATGGGTTATTGCTACCTGGGAAGCTCGCAGTTGGCTGGTTTCCATCGATATTTGAGGTAATTGGAATCGGGTCGGCCGTACATTTCACAATTGAATCGTGGGTCAATGATTGAGCAGGCAGATGATTGATACAGAGGATAAGATTCATCATAAACCCAAGTGCCCATAAACAAATCACATGAGGTCTGGTTAGCTTGAAGCATTGGCCTTCTATGGTGGGGATTATTACTATGATGTTTTTTCAAACCCAATATAACTACTGAAGAAGATAAATGAAATTGTAACAGAAACAGAGTTAGAATTGTTAATGATAATGTATAAGAAGATTGAGAATAAAGATGAAGAAGAGCCATTATTGCAGATAAGAGACGAAAAAAGGACAAACTGTAAAAGCAAGAAAAAAGGGGAAAAAGCAGGAAGAGCAGAAGAAAGTATGGAGGGAGGCTGGGGGTTTGATATGGGTTTTTGTATGTTTTCAAAGTTTATATAAATATAAATAATACATTATTAAAGGTGACGAAGGTTTTTTTTTGTTGTCTTGTGTGCATGTGAAGGTAGCAGAAAATGTTTTTGTGTGTTCATATCAAGATTATACATTGGAATGCCTTCACAATAATTCAATCGATTTGGATATATACTCTTTTTTTTTCCTCACGGTTATAGTACTGAATACGTATTTCAGCCAATAAAGAACACTTTTTAGATAGATGTTGCATATTTGTTTACTGATGTTAAATCTCATACAATATATATTCTTTCATTATAAACACTTGTATTAAGGTTGCAATAATTATTTTATCCCGATGAATAACTATCCTTAAACATTTAATATATGTATGTCTTATTTACGTAACGGATGTCTGAAAAATCCTAACAGGTATTCTCAAAAAAAAATTTAAATTGTTGAATTTCTTTATCCAAACGATCCAAAATAAACAAAATCATTCAATATATACTGAATTTTAACTGTTCTACAACATAATCGATTTTTTAATTTTATTTTACAAATAAATGTTTTGGTTGATTAACCCCTCCTTGAGATGTAGGAGACAAGATTCGGAATGGCAACAATTTGCACCATTTTTCATTATAAAAAAAAACAATTTGCACCATACAACGTAGCATGTGCACTATACTACAATGTAGTATTATTATGTCGCATACAGTAGTTGGTACGTGTTAGTGTATGCATATATTATGGGTTTTTTTTTGGCTAAATTATGTATATTATGGTTCACGTATACTATTTAATGTATTTTTTTGTATTAATAAGTACATATATATTATAATGTGTACTAATTATTTATATACATAAATAGAGTATTATGTATATGGTTTGTTATACTTCTATATTATCTATTGTACTTGTACATAATACGTTATATAGTATACTAACCGGCTGCAACAATTAAAAATTCAAATACAAGATTAAATAGTGTTTAATTTTTAAAAAATTGTCTTAAATATTGTAAAGTTGAATTATTTATAAAATTCTTGATTGGCCAATTGCAAATGGCAAAAAGGAGGGAGTGAATGAAGAAGAGTGGGTCACTAGTTGAAGGTGTTTGATGAGGACTTGAACTAATTTGTAGTCCACATGTTACATATATATGACAACCTACCATTTTGTTTTCTCTTCTTTCTTGGGTATTATTATTTGTCTTGGATGCACTTCTGATAAGGCTTTTCATCTTTCTTTCTTTTTTCCCACTTGATCCTTTCTTTCCTGTGTGAATCAATCTTAGGTTGCTTTTTTTTTTATTTAAAAATTGTGTGTGCCTTTTGTGACTCAAAGACAATTTTCGTAGCCTTCTTGTTGACACCAACAACACTTCCATGTATAGAATATTGACATATTTACGACAATTATATTTGTTCTCTTATTCAATAAATAATGTACCTTGTAACTATTTTATTTTTGTACTGAATCTACAACGTAAATTAATCATATTTCTGACTATTGTAGTAAACAAGTGTTCATTTTTACTTAATCAAAATCAAATGTTATGTTGTTCGTATATGATCAATATAGATGCATCATGAAATCACAGAGAACCCAGGCCAGCAGCCAAGACTAGTTTTTTTTATATAAAAAATCTTTTTTTTTTTGTAACAAAAAAAAAGTTTAGTACACATAGTAATATGAAGAAAGCATACGGAGAATGTGGACAAGAATTGGACAGGGAAGACTAGTTTACAAAAGGGGCCAAAGCAGCTTGAAAGGGCTATAACTAGAGCTGTCAAAATGAGCATATACCCGCGGGTATGCCGTCCCTGTGAGATTAATGGGCGGATATGAGTCTTTGAATTTCATGCCCATTTAAATATGGTATCAACGGGCATATTCATGTGGGTAAAGGGTCATGCGGGTATGGGCGGGTTGCAATCAGGCATGCCCGCTTCGTTTTTTATTATTAATTTTGGATATGGATTAATAAAGTTCTTCAGTCTTTTTCAAACTGAACAAGAGTAATATATCTCAATTATCTTCTTGCATGCGTTCTTACCAAATATAAGAGTCATCTTCTTCCTAGAGATGTACAAGCTCAAATATGTGTACGCAATTGGATTCACGATTTCATCTCTGAAGGTAACTAAATTATGTTTTAAATTATCATTTACCATTCATAATGTTTTCATTTCTTGAGGTGTTTTTTTATATGTGAAGATGATGAGGAGGAATCAAATGATACTTCTAGTGTTTATGATCTAGATCAATAGATGGAGGATATCTATTTTTTGTTGCTTTGACTTCAGTAATTAATATGTTTGTTAACTTTGAACAGTTGATCTTAAATTATTTTTTAAATTGTGAATTTTGATTTGATTTTTTTTATAACTATTTTGGATATTGAGGAATTTGATTTTGATTGTTTTTGAACTATTTTGGATTTTTGTTTCCCCCTATAGGACTGTAAATTGTAAATGAGTGAGAAATAATTGTATTTTGTTGATTTTCCAGATTTCAAAAAATAAAAGAAATTAATAATAAGGGTCGCGGACCCATTTGTCCACGAGCATTTGGCGAGCTAGTACGGACATCTCTTTTGATGGGCCGTTAAAAAGGTGGGCATGCCCGCCCATCCCTATTTAAGGCATTCCCATGACGTGGCTAGCGGACGGACATACCCATTTTAACAGTATTAGCTATAACGTGAAACAATTGTTATTTTACATGTGCAGAATAATTTTTAGGTCGTTGTAAAATCATCTAACGAATGAGTTAAATATATATATTTTTTAAAAAAATTAACAATTGTTAACAAATTTCTATCTCTAAATCTGAAATGTCCGATGAAACATTTGAAAACTCTCCGATAATTTTTTTTTTTTTTTGTGAATAAAACTCTCCAATATTCGCACATACGAGAAATTACCATTCCGTACGATAGCCGCGTGGCAAAGCAGCTGGCCACTGGTTTTAATTTCCCATTGGTGGTATGCTCCATAGATTGAGGGAAGCCCAAAAATACCCTTTGAGAGAAGAAATCTGGCAGAGGGTAGGGTGGTTAGAAAGAAGGTCACCCATATTCCCAACTTGCACCCTGGGGCCAAAACCAATCCACTGTTTTCTATTTGAAGCCCTCATATATCTAATCTAGTGTACGTGCTAATATTTTCCTAGCAAAAAAAAATAGTACTCTCTTTATTCTTTAATATAATATTTTTAAGATATAATGTGAAAATTAAAATATTTTTTAATCAAAATATAATTGATATTATACAAGTTATATTCAAAAAAATAATATTAATATTTTGTTTAACTTATTTTTTATTTCTTCAATTTTTGTAAATATCCTAAAAGTTTTATATTAAGAAATAAAGTAAGTACTTTTATTTGATTTTTATGCTCTTGTTGTCAATTTTAACATCCATGACTAGTCATATTTCAATTATGTTCTTGAAGATGCTCCAAATACGTTCTTTATTCGAACTTTTATAGTTCAGATTCTGATATATATAACAATCGAATCTTTGAAAGAAGAATTTTGAACATAAGTTTCTTGTCAATATATAAAATTGGAAGGAATGTTTAAGAAATAACAAACTCCTCGAACCTCAACTTACTCATACGTAATATTTCTACAATGTTCTGTTTAGGGTGAATTTGCACCGTCTAATGGATGGATAAACCAATCTCAACTGTTCATAACCTTCCAACGATTGGATATAGAAATGAGGACAGACGATTATTTGCCAGAGTTGGAAGATTTTTTTGTTTTTTATTCCCTCAAAAAAAAAAAAAACTATTCATAACCTTCCAACTCTGGCAAATAATCGTCTGTCCTCATTTCTATATCCAATCGCTCACAATTAGCCATGTTTATATATAATTGAAAGAAATATCTACTTAACGAATTTTGAGTGATGAATTAATGTACGAGGTACATACGATTTTCACCCTCCAACTATTTTTTTTAAAATTTTATTTATTTATTGGGGGAGGAAACTTATATATTATAAGAAATAGATGATTCAAGAAGTTGAGTGAGGATTCGAGCTAATGTCCTCTATGTATGAGATATCAGCCTTAACCAGTATTAAACTCTATAGACTTGATAATTTATTGGTCTAATCTCTACGTGCCATCTCTAATCGTTCGCATTCCAATATACAACAAGCAAGAGACAATCGAATGCTTGCTATGATCAACAAAGGCCAAGTATCTTCCTTCTTTTCCAACCACCAAAATCTAATTCATATCTTTTACCTAGTGCTTTTTCTTTTCTTTTTTTAAATTATAAATATTACTTTGTTTTCCCCGAATTAAATGTTCTACATTATCTATTAAATGTACATATTTGAACTTAAATTCTCATAACCAACTTCTTATATTTAAAGATTCCACTCTAATAACACATAGCTCTCTTTAATTAAGAATAATTTTATCATCTCTGGTAAAACTAATCTCTTTTTAGGTAAAGTTAAAGTTAGATATAGACATTCAATTTGGGACGGAGAGTATTTTTTCGTGAGGTAATAGTACTTTGCTTTTCACATTTACCAAAGAAATACCAACTTGGCCACAATATTCATGGTCACCACCCCAAGTTTTTTTGTTTGAAGCCCGATTGAGCGGTTGCCTCATATAGGGGAGAGAGAACTCCCTCAGACGAGAATGAGATAGCTCTAGAAAAGGGAGATTAAAGCTTACCGCACGCAGGCGGAGGGTATCGAACCCATGACCTAGTCGTGGGCCTGCCCCGGGCTAGGACACCTTTGATGTCACCACCACCCCAAGTTAAATGTAACAGTTTGAAGAAAAGGCACAGTTGGAAAAACATGCTAAAACAGCAAATGCCTCTCACCAATTTCAAAAGTGAAAAAGGCTTAAAAAAAACTATAACATGGCTGGCTGTATTAACACTTTTGCAGAAACCTAATTTCTACACAACCGTAAAAGAATAAACAAAAGAGCCCCGAGAATGAAGTTTGCGCGCTCTCTCCCTTCCTCTAAGCAATTTACAAAGGAGACCGCATATCAGTAGTAAAAGTAGACGCCGCATCAGCTGTTGCACAACAGCCTTCAATAGATTGATGTTTCCTGATTCGCCTTTTTAAGTTACGCAAGTAGACAGTCTCCTCCGCTTGTAGCATTTGACATTACCATTGATGTTTTCCTCGGATTCATTATGACTCAGTAGTCCAAATGAGTACTCCGGGGATATTTCATTCTAGCAAAATAAGAAATCAACACGAAGAGGTGAGTAACGCGTCCAAATATCAATGATCAAACGACCTCAGAGAGGTACATTGAGTTTAGTTGTGACGAATGTACCTCAGCAACTGAAGGAGTTGAAGCATTGCCAAAGGGAGCGCCAATTCTTCTGTGAAGATCAAAGCAAAGTATCAATATCCTTTTCTAACAATAAAGGATTAGAAAGTAAAAGTTTTAACATTTTTGCAACGAAAAATTATGCAAAAAGATGTGCATACCCTAAAGATCCTTGGTCCACAATTTCACTCTCCTCCATTCGATCTGCTTGAAATACTTCGGATATGGAGCTGTTCCCTTCCAGGTCAATTACATCATTTTTCTTTAGCTGGTTGCATAGGCTTTGCTGAATTTCTGCAAAAAATAAAATTTAGCGCTAGGAGTGAAGCATTGAGACTCTAAACTACTTGAGATGATCAAACTTACCAGTCGGGAGAGTCAAGTCAGTAGAAGAGGTATCCTTTAAGAGCTTCTGGCACATGGTAGTACCCTGGAAATCAAGGAATGTATAGTCCAGAAAGTTTAATCTCTCGTATCCTTTCATAATTGAGAATCCAAACGATTTGGTCCATGTGTCTAGGACACTAGGCACGGCTGGCAAAACCAGCCTCTCGACTCCCAACTCAACGAGTTTCTGGAAAAGAAGAGAATTTTTTTATGAATAACATTTCAGTAGATGAGCTGAGAACTCTACCGCTGCCATAAAATAACCGCTACTATGATGCAAAAACTATTAATTACAAAATAACTACTATATTCATACAAAAATTGCAAGAAAGTACGAGACTCCAAATACTGTGCAGCATACCTTCTCGAGTTCATCCATCAAAATGCGACACATTCCTAATCGACGATATTGAAACCGTGTACCAATTAGTGGCATCTCAGCAACCTTATCCCCGTAGATCCTTGAGAAAATATTTCAAACAAAAGGAGAGCATTTCAGGTTGTTGCACTTCAGTAAAACTAGGGAGACAATAAACTCAGAAAAAAGATGACATAAAGATACCTTACAGTAGCCACAGAGATTAAGTCATCATCTCTTTCCAAGAGCACAGTATAAAATCCTTGGAAGTTCAGACGGTTTAAATCCGACCTATAATTTGGGAAGAACATTGTGAGATTCATATAAAGGAATGCCAATAAGGTAACAAACGAAGAATTGTTCACAGAAGTTTACCATCTGCTAAAAATAACATCCTCCACAAGATCCCTCCGGGTGCGTGGTTCTTTGACAGGTTCAAAGCACTCATGCAACACACTAAGAGCAACATTAAGCTTGCTGTAGTTTTCCACCAACTGGTCATTCTCGGGGCTACCACGATTAGAGTGTTGAGGCTTGGTGTATTTAAATAATGTCCAAGTTAGATTATCAAGCCCCAGTGGAATTGGTTTTCCCTTGAGCTTTTGTAGACCCGAATGAATCTGCATAAAATGATAAACCACAACAAATTATCAGCAGATACATTGATTTTAAAAGTTACTCCCTCCGTTTCAAAATACTAATAAAAAAGTTCCTATCTTTCTATTTCAAAATAGTGTATTATTCCAACACACTTATGAAGCAGCTAATGTTCATACAAAAACAACAATGGAAAAAGAGAGCAGTCATGACATACCCGTTCACATCCTTTATTGCAAAACCAATTAAATCCAGGATAACTGTCAATCCCAAGAAGACCCTTATTTCTCAAGCACTGGAGATGATCTGCACGAAGTTGATCAAATATCAGTAAAGAAATGATAATAGTGGAATTACAAATGAATGATAGTATATCAAATTTTGGAACAAATAGAGATGACTTACATTTACGCTCGCACTGACCACAATTGACAACATAATCCTCTATAACTTGTTCTCTATTCTCACCAGATCTGCACAGGCCACAAATACTACAACAGCATGATGGACAGAACCAATCACCATTTGGAACCTCCTGCAAATATAATGTTTATAGGTGTAACTCAAAAGTTTTATCGCGGAGAGGAAGAAGAGAAAATGTATGGCAGTGCAGTTTAGATGGCAAACCTTTAAACCTAGGCAACTTTTGTGGAAGGATGACGGACATCGATCACACAAAACTAATTCACCGCCATCATGACATACAGAACATATGTAGTCATTTGATTGATATTGATTAGTATCATTTGTTCCACGTGGCTCTGACCTTGTGTTTCTTCCATTATTCTCACGTTTCAATTGCAACTGGCACTCCATCAGAGACCGACCATCCTCCAAAAATATAAATTCTGAAGGTCTATGATACTTGCTTCCAGCATGAGCTTCAAATTTACTAAGGGTAAAAACATCTTGGCAACAAATGCATCTGATACCCTCCCTCGTTATCCTTCCTTCTTTAAGTGGGTGGCCACCATCCTTTTTGCCACGGTACTGCACTTTTGCTCTAGGCAAAACCACATTAGCATCAATCAACCAAGATAAGATGGTTCGAGGATTTTGGTGAGCGTAAGAAGAACCAACTTGTCGAGCTCTTTTACTTAATCGCATCACACGGGCAGGATGTTCAGCATTTGAGTCATCTGTTGCTTGATCATCTTCGGTGCTCTGTTGCAGCAAGGCAGTTGAGCTGTGCCTTCTCTTCCTCAGCAGTCTACAATTTCCATGAACTTTGACTTCATCCAGCTGAATAAGTTTTTTTTCCGATGGTAATGTACCGAAAGATGAATCAGTTAACTGTTTATGATGATGCCTGCCAGCTTCTAATTCCAATCTTCCGGCAATCGAGGGGTAGAAGCTGCTACAAGACAGTCGCTTTTTTTCCACCCACCACTCGCAAGCTGTACGAAGTGAGTAAAATACTTTCTGAGTTGGAGGCGGAGCTCTGTATACCTTCACCTTCCTGCCTCCTATCCTGTGATGGACCTCAAATTTCCATCCTTTAGCTGTTAGATATTTCTGAGCTTTAGAAGCAATAGTGCTGACCTTCTCATTCATTATGCATTTAATCTCTTCACCTTGTCCCGACCGAGAATACCACACCACAGCTTCGCGGAAGAGCTCAGAATCATCAGCAGCACACTTAAGTTCAGAAATCGACTCAGCTTCTTCCATGCATGAGTTTGGTTTTTCAAGGAGTGGAGAAGGGATCAAATTGTCAGTTGCAAGAAAGTTGTTTCTTTCACTATCATGGGGGCTTGAAAGCGCCTTACAAACTTCAATAAGTGAGAAGTAAAGCTTGCCAGATGGAGAAGTGTATCGCATTCTAATATTTTTTCCATCTTTTACATACTCAATTTTCCAGTCAAGAGATGCAAGATGATTTCTGGCATTTAATCTCAGGTGCTGCTTACCTTTAAGATTCGTCCCCGACATTTCCATCTCCTTATAAGCAGCAATTGCATTAGGGTTATACTTTGCATCAGACACCATATCCTTTTCAGCAGGAAGCCAGTGTCTTCCTGTTGCAGATTTATGTCTCCCATTAGGACTTGGGATTGACAAAGCATGAGGTGAAACACGGGTCTCTTCTTCAGAGGCGATTAAAGCCATACCCTTATTTTCTCTTTTGCCTCCAACAAGGGAAGTACTTCTAGCACCGGAAGTGTTGGGAAACTCTGCAAGACTATCCGACTGGCAGTTAGTTTTATAGGGTACAATGTCAAGACAATTGCCAAAAAGAGCTTCAGGCTTCAGCATAGCATCTACAACAGATTCAGACAATTTCAACGACGAGTGGCCTTCCTCTATTAATTTCTCTGAAGCATTTAATTGATGAAAAAAATGCTTCATAGTTAGTTTAAAATTATTACACAGGACTTGTTTCAATAGGTCTTCCCAAATGTCTTTTGAAGAAGAAGTCCATTCCCTAAGTTTTTGAAAACCCTCTGTCACTCGTAGTTCATACCAGATTTGCTTCAAAGAAACAGGAAGTGGCCACTTTTTCTCAAACTCCTCAATCAACTCGAGGAACAACCAAGTTCCTCGAGGTTTCCATTCTTCCGTTACCTCATTCCATACTTGAGTGATGCGCATTTTCTCTATCTGGACCTTCTCTTCATCACCCAGGTCCGGAAAGAAAACTCTCCTCTCATCGGAACCATCCTCATGATCAAAGATCACACCCTCCCACCAAGCGTCTTTCAAACACACATCCACACACTGTCCGTAGCGAAAAGACCACTTCTGAGAGTCAATAGACGGTGGCACAGGCCTTATATTGCCGCGAAATTTTCTATTTTCCCACTTCAATCTTCCCATCAATCACTGGACTCACTTCTACCCACTCAACCAAAATGTGGTTCCCAATATCTGTCAGAATATCTCGATATTTAACTTGACGAAACCCCTCTTTACATCCAGTGATCTCGCCAACACGCCATGAGCCCAGACACCCATCTTCTGTACTCCTCACCTGCACATAAATTTCACCCCAACAAAACATATAAACCCCCAAAATTTATGCCAAAATCAAGAAACAGAGAGAATAAGGATAACAAATCCAAAAATAAAATTCCTTTTTTTTGCAACAGATGTAATCAATAGCTTTACATACTGCCAAGAAAATCATGTTGCATTAATACAACCAAAATTAGAAATTAAAGAAAATAATTAATTAGTAGGGCTACAAACAAGAAATTCCCCAAATTAAGAAATTAAATCTTTGCTTGCATGTACAGTTAATCTTCAATCAAGTAAAAGAAACGCATTGATTAACACCCACAAGAACAATCCAATTAACAAAATTACAACCGATCAATGCATTAAACAAATTAAAATCAACATGCAACTATTTTACACACAGCAACAGAGCAATAAGAGTATCTCAAACTCAAGAAACCATTAAAAGAAAAAACACAATGCTGCCAAAATCAAGCAAAAACAAATATTTTTAAGAAAACCCCTTTAAAAATCAAACAAAGAATAATCAAACCCACATCCCAAAATCAAAACTTTAATCAAGAAAAATCAAAACCCAGAATTCTTTTCTCTGTTTCAAAAAGATATAATGCAAAAAAATAAAAATAAAAATTAACTACCAATTTAACAGCAGCATTACCTCAACTTCTTCATGAGTCAAAAGTTTTTTACTCCTTGGTTTCTTTTCTGCCTCAGATTCTTCGTTTTGAGCCGCCATTGGAGACTCTGCAACTCTTAAAACCTCTTCTTATATTTGCTAATAGGAAGAAGGAAAAAAAACTCTAAATTTTCCACCAAAAAATTAAAAAAAACCACCAAAGCGTCGATTATTTTTCTGGAGTTCTGGTTCCAGTGTATTATGTGTGTGGAGTTTATCAGAGTCACAGCCCACACCAAACTCCTCCCCGGGATTCCCCACATTAAAAAAAAAGAACAAAATATTCTATATTGACTCTCGGTTTCTAAAACTAAAAAGGAAAAGGAAAAAGTTTTTTTTTAATAAACAGTAAAATTAATAATTGGTTGTGTTTAGTGGAAAATTGTATAATGGAGCAACTCTATTGGTCCTCGCCCCACTTTCTAATCACATTTTTCCACCAGTAAATATTGAGTGAAATATTTTTGTAATTGTGAAAATTTGTCAGGTTAGAATCGGTAAAGTTTATTAAGAATAAAATTTCTAGTGTTTTTGAGCGCCCAAGGCGATACCCCCAAAAGGAGAAAGAGCGAGAGTACCGTGCACTAGATAGAAGATTAAGCATGCCCACGCCCTGGGGAGGGAAGATTGGCCTCATAAGGAGGAGAAATTATTTGCCCCATTATGGGGAGATATAGGAATCGAACACGGGACCTCCGCCCCGTGTTCGGGTAGCCTTACCACTTGGGCTACCCGATTCCCATCTAGTGTTTAGTTAGAAATCTAACTTTAGCAGTTGTATAATAATCAAATTGTACTACTATATGATAAGCAATGTGAATTTTTGTAAGTCTGCAAATTAAAGTTTTGAGTTTTGACACAAATTTAAATACATCTGATAATAAATCTTATTTATTTTCTTATAAATTTTATTTTAAGTGTATATCAAAATTAGAATAATATTTTTTTATTATTACTACCATTAATTTTGATCTCAAAGAAAAAAACATGAGGGAACTTGGCCTCACAAGGACGAGAATTTATTGCCCCATAAGGGGAGATACAGGAATCGACCACGGGACCTCCATCCCGTCAGTCGAAAGTAGCACTTCTACCACTGAGCTACCCGATTCCTATCATTAATTTCTACGTTGATGGATTTTTCTACAACACTTGGAGACCAAGTATACGTGACCCCACAGGAAGTGTCTTTTTGTTTCCTATTTTCTCTAAGATTCTATTGCCATTTTCGAAACCTAATAAAATATGGAATATTGGTAAAAATATGGAATATTGTTATTTTGTTTAGGCAACTCACAAATGATTGTGTGGGGGGATGGGTAATAATAATAGAGATAGACACCACAATTGAATCATTATGGTAAAACAAGAGAAAATTAAAAACATTTTTTTTTTTTTTAAGAATTTGGAAAATCATGGACAATGCATTGATGTTACCCTTTCGTGTTAGGATTCGATTAACACCAATATACATCTAAAATTTTACTAGTATCTCATATCTTTATCTAGGATGCCACATATCAATCTCTTTATTTGAAAACTTATCAAATTATAAAAATAATAAAAAACATTTTTTTTTTCAATTTTTATTCAGACTAAAATGTCAAATTTGAGACTTATTGTTTTAAGTCGAAAATATTAAGCCATTTATATTAACTTTCTTCAACCAGGAAAAAAAATTAAAGAACATGAAAAGTTAAAATTATATAAGACACTAGGTTTGATCCCCGCGCGATGCGCGGTTGTATTTCTAATTTGTATCTCTTTTGATGATGCCGTACATGTTTTCTACCTTGCATTTTGCTTAGAGATATAATTGAAACTGAAAAACATGTTAATATGTCTCAAAATAAATTTAGATAAGATGTAATAATTCTACTTTTTTTATTCATAAACTTGCTTATTCATTATTTTTGTCTAAGAACAAAACCATCATAAATATTATTTTTTTCTAGAAAACAAAATAGCCTTCATATTTTATAATTGTTATACATATGATATAAAATATATATTCAAATGAAATAAATATAACAAAAATACAAAAAAACAATCCTCAAAGAAGCTTAGCCTACATTTTTTTGCCTTATGTCACTAAAGAGTTACTTAGCACCCCCTTTTCCCGTCAATTTTTTTGCGCCAATTCTCTAATTACTCCTCTTCAAGAAACTTATTTTGGGAACCTTTAAGAGCCATTATACATGCACAAAAAAAATGTTCACCCTCTATAGCGTATTACATGTTATCCATCCTCATTCTCAAACAAATAAAAGTAAGAAAATAATTACACAGCAAACAAAACAAAAGCAAGGAAATAATTACGTAGAAAAAAAAAGGCAAGAAAAGAATTGAATAAAGTATCAAGCTTTTTTATTACCCATGTTTTTCAGGTGGCAAGCTCTCTGTCTTCAATCAACAAAAACATGTTCTGGAAATTGAGACACATATTCTCTTAACTTGGTACTTAAAAAATAATTTGTCTCTAAACAAAATTATTAGATGTTTGTTCATAAACATATAAATTAATATATCAAGTGAAAACATGAATTGCATTATTTAAAAAAATGAATTTCTTACCTATTAAAACCAAGAAGACCATGACATATTTGCTCATATCATTTCTCTATTTATAAGAAGAAAAAACTCTTGAACTTTCCTAACCGACAAAACAATAACAATAATAATGACAATAAATAAAATATATAAACTCTTAGACTTTTTGGTTTCTCGAGAAAGTCAAAAGTTACTTTCTTAGAGAAATTAAAAAACCATTTTTTGAAAGATTATTTTTTATTTAAATAGTAATTATAGTTTGTTGTTTATAATATTAAAAGTTATTTCTTTGAAAAAAGAATGGTTTTTTGAAATCTATTTTTTTATATTATTTTTTTAACTATTAAAGTTTTTTATTGTTATAGAATATCAAGAGTCTTTCATTAGGGAAATAATATAGTATTGGACACTGATATTTTATTTTTCTTTTTTAGTTGATCAAATCCAATTTTTCTTTTTTCATATTTAAGTTTTTTTTTTTTTTTTGGTAGAAACAAAAGTTTGGGTGGGTTCGGCTCCGGTCACCACCACGGTCGAGGCGAGTCCCCAGGGGACCATAGGGTCGCTTACAAGGGTACTTACAGATCACCCACCAACACAGCCCTCACGTCGGCAGCGGGAATTGAATACTTGACATTTGTAAGGACGTGTCAAATCCTTTCCAACTGAGCCAACTTGTGTTGGTATATTTAAGTTATTGATTGAGGGAATGCATGATTGGTTTTGATTTATATAGTTGGTTAGAAGAAACTAAAAAGCCACTTCATTGATTCATAAAAACCCAAAATTTTATATTAATGAATGAAGTTACAAAACTCTTCTACTTCATTCATTAATATAACTAATGAAGTAAATAAATATAATTACTACAAAACTCTTCTACTTCATTCATTAATATAACTAATGAACTAAATAAATAAAATTATTATAATAAAAGTTACAAAACTCTTCCACTTTATTCATTAATATAACTAATGAAGTAAATAAATATAATTACTACAAAACTCTTCTACTTCATTCATTAATATAACTAATGAACTAAATAAATAAAATTATTATAATAAAAGTTACAAAACTCTTCTACTTTATTCATTAATATAACTAATGAACTAAATAAATATAATTACTATAATAAAAGTTACAAAAATCTTCTACTTCATTTATTAATATAACTAATGAACTAAATAAATATAATTACTATAATAAAAGTTACAAAAGTCTTCTATTTCATTCATTAATATGACTAATAAACTAAACAAATATAATTATTATAATAAAAGTTACAAAACTCTTTTACTTCATTCATTAATATAACTAATGAACTTTAAGTTAAGTATGTTGGTTCATATTTCTTTTTTATATGAACTTGAAGAGTCTTGGGAGTTGAGTATACATGAGTTATAATTTATAATTAACTCTTTTAGAATTTCCTTGCATGAATGAGAACTCCAAAAATCACTTGAAACATCATAACTAACAATAGTTAAAGTTTTTCCAATTCCAATTAACATTAATACATGAGTTATATCATTAGTTGTATGTTATAATTAATACTCCCTCCATTCCCTATTAATTGTCGTTTAGGAGATATCTAGGTATCCAAATTAATTGTCGTTTAAGGTTTTTTTATTAGTTGTCAACAATTTATTTCAATTATACCCTCAACATTTTCCTTTCTTTTCTTTATGATGTATTAGTGAGAAAGAGGGAAGGTGGGGTAATATTGGAAGTTTAGGTGAAAATGACAACTTCCTTAATTTTCTCAAATTGTCTAAAGAGTCTTATATTTAGGAATGGAGGGAGTACTCATTTATAGTTTGTGTGTGTATATATAGAGCTAAAATTTCTTATAGCTAAAATTTCTTACTTCATATTTTATCTCAATAGCAATTTAAAACTTTAACTTAAGTTATTAGCCAGTGGAGCACAACATTTTTTTGTATTTTAGAGAGCTTACATTGTCACATGTAAATTTCTAATTGGTGCACATCCCACAAAATGCCACTTGTCTCTCCCTCAAACTTCTACCTCAATTTTTCCTAACTTTATATATTATAGATTTAATATTATGACACATATCATAACTATATGAGAGAGGACACTAATTCATTTTATCATAGAAAAAGTACTCCAGTCATATTTCTATAAAGGAAACCTGAAAACAATGATGTTTTAATGTGTTAAGAGTCCTCCAATTACTAGTTACCGAACAAGTCTATATTCTTTATGTTTTAGACAACACTTGAATGGAAGAGGGACAGTTGAGTCTTACAACATTTCGAATAACTTTTTTAACAAGATTTGTTGAGGGTAAAATTTGGATAAAAACTAGTGGTAATATTGTTAAAATATAAATTAAATACTATTGACCCTTATTTTGATAAAAAAAAAAATAATAGTTTACACTTTTGTTCTCGAATTTATTCAGTAAATTGGCAAAAATTTAAGTGTCTAACACTTCCCTTATCTCAAATTAAGTTAAAACTTAAAAGGAGTTTTAAATTTAAGAGTTCTATCCAATCAATTTAGCTCAAATTAATCCAGATAATTGCTAAAATTTAGCCGCGTTGCATTGCCGTTATCCCAAATAAGTTAAAACTTAAAAGGAATTATAAATTTAAAAGGGAAATGTTTCGTGCCTAAAAAATTATATATAAAAATTAGCTAAAATAAGAATAAAAATGTCAAAAATAGAAACAAAATATTATTGACCCCTATTTGTCGAGATGAATATTCAGTATTTTACACTTTTTATTCCTTTTTTTTTTAATTAATTGGCTAAAATTTAATCGCTAAACAAATTATCTCAAATCAAGTTAAAACTTAAAAGGTCCCTAAAAAACTTAAAAGGAGTTCTATCCCAGTCATTGGTTCTGTCTATGCAGCAAGAAGACCCCTCTTAATTTTTTTTTTTTTTTGAAGCCTAGACGGAGGTACACCTTAAAGGGGAGAGTAGCACCTCATAAGAGGGGGAGAAAATAACCCCAGAAAGGGAGACAATTTAAAGCATGCCCCATGCGCAGAGAAAAATATCGAACCCACGAACTCAATGTCATGGGCAGGCCGTTGGCCAGTGGGCTAAGGACTTGTTATGACCCCTCTTCATTGAGATGAGTCAAGCAGTTCGGTTCTTATGCGGAACAACTTTTTTTCCGCATGTGCGGAATAACTGGAGCCGTCAGATGAGATTTTGAACGGCCAAGATCAGGAGAGAGACTTAAAAAAAAATTATTATTTTTTTAATCAGCTGCAACTTTTCTCTCTCCTGATCTGGACCGTTAAAAATCTCATCTGACGGTCAGGATTTTGTCCTGCACATGCGGAACAAAATCCTGTTCCGCATAGGAGCCGTGAGCTGAGTCAAGTGGTCTGTCTCACTACCTTAAATTATTGCATTTCATTTTGTTTGACCAAAGTACAATCAATTATTTGGGTTTTAGACTCGATATAAAAAATTCCACATTTTTTTGTTTTTTAATGATATCGTGTCTAATATAAAATTTCATATTTCAATCTTAACTAATTTTAAATTAAAATCAATCTTTTAGATGATAGTGTTTGAGACTTTCATACACATATTCCATTTTGAGAGAATTTAGACATTATCTATTTTTCAAACAATATCAAACTATACACAATTCAATTCTACTCTTAAATGGTTTTTCTCCCATTTAACTTTAAGATCTTTCATTTTTATTTTTTTTAAAAGAACGTTAATCAGACAAAAGAATTTAAAGAGAGAGTTTTTTTGTCACATCATCTCAATTTATGGCTTGACGTCAAGTGGAATTGGGTTGATACTCCCACCATTCCTCAATATAGGTTGTTTATGACATTTTAAAAAAATTAAAAGACTCAAACAAATATTAATTTTTCCACCAAAATTCCAATAATACCTCTTTATCTTCCCTCTCTTTCACTTTTCCCATAAAAGATATGTTGAGGGTATAATTGGAATAAATTGTTGACACCTAATAAAAGACATGTAAATAACAATTATTGTGGATACATATATATCTCCTAAACGATAATTAAATAGGAATTGAGGGAGTATTAATTAGGTAAATGTTGGTTGGAGCAAATGTAACTTAATTAAGGGGCAAAATTGTCTAAATAAAAGAACAAGTAACTTTGTCCGGTTGTCCCATGTTTGTGGAAACCATCTTACATTTTTGCCCTAGTAGTAGGGCTACATTTCCTCGAAACTCATTGCTCCACCAAACACTACTTATTACATCATTCTCTCTTAGTTGGTTATGTTGTGGAGGGGTGAAACCCTGTACAATGCGAAATACCATTAGGGTCATCGGATCACATGATTCGACGATAATTAACATAAAATAACTATTATACTCGCTCTCTCTTTAGTTCCCCTTCCCTCCAAAACTCATAGTCTTAGGTTTGAAGAATGAAAAAGAAAAATCACATTAGATTGATGGTCTCGCTATTGTAGCGGTGGCAACACGCAAAATCGATGCCATAAAAACGATATCTAAACCAAAAATTCTTGCGAAAATTGGTGACATCAAGAAATAAAGATCCCGACAGATGATAGAATTCATAATTGGATTGAAAGACGCGCACCAAGACGGCGTAGAAAACTCTAGTAGTCTAGAGAGGTGGTGTGACATTGTCGGACTATAGATACTATGAGATTTAAATCTAAAACATGCATATTTTAAGAAATTGGATATTCATTTTAAGACAAACTAAAATAGTAACGTATAGTACTTTTTTTAGGTCTTCAATTAATTATTCTTTAATTTCTCCTCCAACGTTTTTTTTCCTTTAAAAATTCCTTCAAGAATTCTTGCCTTTAGAGTCAAAATTATAGTTTCGTTCTATTAGTGTATAAAGATGGATCCAAAGGCGCCAGGCGCTGCCCCAACCAGTGACGGATCTAACCGGAGGGGTAGCGGACGTTCTCCAAGAGTTTGAAAGTTAAATATTTTATCTTAGTGGGAAAAAAAATCATTTTTTTTTAATTACTAAGTTTCTCCCATTAAAATTATTGAAAAATTAGTTCGCCCTCCCAACATAAAATTACTCGATCCGTTTTGCCCCAACATTTTTTTTCAAAACTGCTTTTAGGCATTTGTTTACTAAAATCATCCCCATTCCCTTTCCAATTTTTTTCCTAGACCCGCTTTTATAAATCTTTGATCCTTCAAATGCAAAGTTCTAATTATGTCTATGTATATATTTGAACAGTAAAGAATAATAGTAGACCTTCTTTATTTATCTCTTTTATGTTAGATATTTTTTCAGCTCATCTTTGTCAGTAACAATTACTCTTAGATGATAGTTGTATAAATTTGACCCCGCTAACGGGGGTGGGAGGAGGAGTATCCCTGGCCCACATGTCTTGACTAAAACAATAAATAGAAAGATAATAAAATATCTATACAAAAAGGTAAAGACACCCAAAATATTGGAGAAGATCATGGAAAATCTCAAATTATCTCCATAGATTCCTCCATTTCCTAAAATATATTATCTCCTAAAACTAGTATTGTTTAGGGAGCAAACTAGTATCATGTTAGATAGTGTTATTTCGTGTTACGGATGTTAAATTTTTTATTTTAAAATTCTATATTATATTTTCAACTTTGTATTGGGAGATTTTTGTTGAAATTCTCTAATTTTTCTATCGAGATTAGTAGAAAAAATCCCCGCTTTCCCCCTGTTGGGGCTGGGTCTCCACTTGAACTGGGGATGGGATCACAATTCATCCCCAGTGACGGGGCTGGGTCGGGGATGGGGATGTGATAGAAGAGGCAGGGCCGGGACTGGAGATCGTAGACTCCGCCCCCACCCGGCCCCATTGCCATCCCTAATCATAAAGGTACAAACAAAAAGTTTGTCTAATAAGAGAAAAGTAATATTGTTGGTGTCTAAATAAGGCTATTCACTAAAAAAAATATTTCAGATAGACAATTTTATCCCTATCCCAACCGCATGTCGCCGGCACATGACCAATTTTGACCGGAATCTAATACTTTTTCTATATCAGGGCGTCTCGTAAATTGTTTACGTTAATAAATGTACAAAAATAAAGTTTGTCTAAAAAGAGAAAAAAATTTGTTAAAATCTAATTAGATCCATTCACTCCAGAAAATTAATATCATATAATTGCTTAATTCAATCAAGTGCACTACTGCCATTTAAGCAAAATTTGCTCTTTTATTGAGTTTTTCTAACGTGTCATCAAAATACATGTTAATTTAGATAAAAGAAGATATATATGAAAATTAAGGTTATCTTAAATCTCGTAAAATCTATATTTATGATTTTAGTATATTTTAAACCAATCAAAATGAAGGAGAAACCATATTTATCAATGATTGATTGGTTTAAAATCTCCTAAAGTCAAAACGTTGGATTTATGATTTTTTTGATAGCTTTAATTTCCATTTATACTGATTTTATTCAAAATGGCTTGTGCCCCTAACTCACATCACATGTTTGAGAAAAAAAAACCTTGTTTTTTATTAGCAAAAAAGGAAAATATGGAATTTAAATAATTCGAAACGGGCAAAGGAAACCTTTCCAATTCCGGCCCGGCTCCTATGCGGAACAGCTTTGGTGAGGAACGTGCGGGACACCATCCCGGCCGTCGGATGAGATTTTTTAACGGCCCAGATCTGGAAAGAGAAATTTTTTATTTTTTATTTTTTAAGTCAGCCGCAACTTTTCTCTCTCCAAATCTGGGTTGTTCAAACTATCATCTAACGGCTGAGATTGTTCCGCACGTGTGAATTTTTTCTCATTCCGCATAAAAACCGGACTGTTCCAATTCATATATGGGCTTTTGTCCAATGTCCAATCCAATAGAAACCCTCCTACTAGAGTCTATTAGGCTACTACTCTCTGGAATGGGAAAATTTAAAGGTGAAACCGCCCTTGTGGACTGACACTACAATATTTTTTACATGAGTTAAGATATAATCTACTTTATAAGTAGGTTTCATCCAGTGGGACTTCCTGGCCTAGTGGAAACGGCTAAAGAACAAAGGACCTAGATCCCGAGTTCGAATCCTGCTATCCCCCTCTCCCCGCTCCTAAAAAAAAGAAAAAAAAAAAGAAGTAGGTTTCATCCCAACTCAGATATCTGTGGGATCCGTCGCACAAGGATGACTCCATACTCGACTGGACAGTCTTCTGTCGGTTATAAACCGGATTGAACCCGAATTACAAAGGGCTTCTTGTCTTCCGCTTGAAACCTAGCTGAAATCTCATTGTCACAGTTTAGAAGGTAAGTATTCGCTTTTTTTCCTATTCTTTGTAGAACTTTCATATGAATTCTTACATAATTTGATGCTCATCTCTTTGCTGTCGGATCTATCCATCGATTTTTATGACAAAATTCACATCGGTTTTTTGTTTTTCCCCCGTGGAATAGGAATTTTTCCCCCACTGAATGTTGTTGTTTTGCTGTCTCTGGCGTGAAATTGTCCAATTTCGATCCAATTACTCCTTGCCATAACCATTAGGGCGATTATATGTTAACTATGCTGTTTTCCCCCCTTCTTTTTTTGTTATTATTTGATAATTCTAGGGCAACAAGTGTACTTGCAAACTTTAAGCCGTTTGAAGGCATTTGAACTTGCAAAACTTGTTCCCTGACGTTAATCTCTCATTGGCGATTCACTATAGTTCTTGTTGGCAACCCTAGCGGCTAAGCGAGTTCTTAGTTGGATTTACTGTGGCAATTCATTCATAAGTTGTGTCTGTCTATGTTTGAATTAGATATATTTTGTTTTCCGTGCTTAGTTCACAACCTGAATCTTGGACGATATGTTTAGCTTTTCGATTAGTTGTATTTAAAGACGATTCTTTATCTTTAGTGGCAGTAGGAAGAAGGAAAATTTGAACGCTTTTGCAACCTTCTGTTGAAGCATACATACCCTCTTAACTTATAACTTACAATTCGTAACTTTGGATCAGCCCTCAAACTTAAAGTTATTCATATTTAATGTCTGTATCTATTTAGGCTGGTTTTGTCAGCAGACCTTAGTGGCAGGCTGTTGAGAGGAGTATACTTGGCTGACTTGTACTACTGGTCTTTTGAGAAGTGTAAAAATTGTGGACTGTTTCTACTGATTTCATACCATTGCATTTAAGTTGTTTTGGGTTGCTTTTGTCTTCACTAATGATTAGTTTTATACCCTGTGGCATTCATTTTGTTTCCAATTCTCTTTAGTAGCCTTTCACATGTGGTCATAATAGAAAAGATCATACTTTTTGTCTTCCAGATACCTCTCACCTTGGTGCCTTATTATTTAAACTTTTGTTAACCTTTCCAAGTTTAGACCTTTCCTTGGCTCAAGCTGCCCATTAGAGTGGTGAAGGTACTTTATTCGTTAACAGTTTTATCCGGTACCTGTGGACAAGATTGAAGGCAATGACATGGAAATGCAAATGAGCTCTAACTAAAGAACAACCTAATAAATAAAATCGTCCTATCTGTATTTTGATTGGTATATGGTTGAAGTGTTGGACTTTTTTCCTAACGCTCCGTGTATGCATTGGGTTCAGCCATGATTTTCTTCGCATTTTTTGTTCTTCAGCTTTGTTTGTCATTAGCCCAAGTTGTTATCAGGCGAAGTCCAGAACTTCAGATATTAAGAATGTTCTTCCACAATGAACCTGTTCATGATTGTGGTAAAGCTTTATCATTGAAGGTTGTTGGATGAGTCTTCTCCTTGTTTGGGCGCATTCAGCTTTGGTCTTTTCTTTCCTATTCTTTTGTGCATGTTAACAATTTGTAGTTGGAAACAACACCATGTTGCCATAGCTAATTGGATAATACTTGCTTTTTCCCCAACATTCTGTGCATGTTTTTGTGTCAACTATAGTTCCAAAAGAAAACTTCTTTACTGTATCTATACTCCAGAAATACATGTATCATCAGTTAATTTATTAACTTTCTCCTGTTTGTGAATTTTGCAGGTTGCTATTAGACCTGAGGCCTGAAATTTCACAGTTGAAAGCATGGCCAAGCATCATCCCGATTTGATTATGTGCAGGAAGCAGCCAGGTATAGCCATTGGTCGGCTTTGTGAAAAATGTGATGGAAAGTGTGTAATATGTGATTCCTATGTGCGTCCTTGCACACTGGTGCGAGTATGTGATGAATGCAATTACGGGTCCTTCCAAGGCCGTTGCGTCATTTGTGGAGGTGTTGGAATTTCTGATGCTTACTATTGTAAAGAATGTACACAACAAGAAAAAGATCGAGATGGCTGTCCGAAAATTGTCAATCTTGGAAGTGCCAAAACGGATCTGTTCTACGAGCGGAAAAAATATGGCTTTAAGAAGAGATGAGTGCAGATGCTTCTCCAATTATTCCAACTTTGTTGTACTGTAATTACGTGCTTACATTCTGTTTTCCCTGGCTGTCAGGAAAGGGATGGTATTGTGCTATGTAGGGACCTTGTGATGATAACTCTGTTCTTCTGTGATAATTTTACACTACTATTTGGTTGGCTGCACTTTTAATACCGTGATGAGAAATAGGATTTATCCATGGGCCTTTAGGAGGAAAATTGTTTTCGTCTATTTTGTTTGCTATTTGAGTAGGATGGGGGAGAAAAATGGGCTTTCTTGTCGAGTTTTGTGTCATTTTCTTCCTTTGCTGAATTTCTATCATTTTCTCCTATTACGGGGAAGATTGGATAGAAAATATTTGAAGATAAGTATTGATAATCTCATCCCATTACCTTGGTGGTGCCTTCAGATCCTGAATTTTTGTTGAGAAGACTGTTTTAGGAAAATTTTACTTTCCTAATGTTGCTGTGATTTGAGTATTCCATTGTCATTTCTGACGGATATTGTTGAATTAATGCCATTTTATTGATGATTGTATTGCATCAGCTTGAATAGCATCAGGTCAACTATGAATACTGTTGTCCCCTCAGTGTAGAACAAAAAATATCAGTATATACTGACACTTTTTGACATGTGTTCCAAATTTTAAACAGGTTGTTACATTATATGTAATATGTGTTTTCTCCTGAACACGTCCTAAGAAGGTATGTAACCCCTGTTTTATTCAACGGGTGTTACAAAATTACAGGTGTTCGCTCTAAAGAAAGTTGGACCGTCAATTTTTTTATCCGACAGTCAAAGAATGTTAAGTTTGTACTAAATTTTTTGTATTCAACATCATAGCAGAACTGCTCCTCTGATCTATGTTAGTTCCTTGTCAAAAGAATTCATTACTTTCTTATTCATTAGCCAGCAATGAGTGAATAAGCCCTCGTTTAGTCAGAATGGAAAGAATTGCATTTTAGTATAAACAGAGAGGAACAAGGAAAAAAAAAGAGTGACGAGGTGGGAGCGAGCAGGGAAGGTTTCAGGGGCTATCAAGTCAATCTGAAGAAGAGAAAGATGCATCTTCAAGATCGCAATAACCTATTATGGAAGCACTGTTGTTGTCACTTGTGTCATTAGTGCTAAGAGTATATCATAGTGGACGGGATTGGTGAACTTCTCATTACTACGCATTTTGATTTGTTAAGGGAAGTGCGTGTACGTAGGTGTCACTCAATTATAGGATCGTCCCTTTAGTATTGGTCTCACCGTCCTCTCAAATGAATTGAGTGGAGCCTACCCATGGCCAATTCATCACAAAACTAGTCATAGGATTGAATTTTTCTGTAATTAGTGTGGTACTTCTACTCTTATGATACAGAGTGTGTTTTGACATACAAGTTATAATATCTTATTAGATAGGATTAAAATTTGCCCTTTTTTCAACACTTGTCATAGTAGTTGGTAATGTGGCGTGACATTCGATCCGCAACAATCGAATCCGCCTTCCCCAATATATATATATATATATTTTTTTTTGAAAAAAAAGGAAAATAACTATAATTTAAGGAAAAAGGGAAGTTTGTGAGTGGTGGATGTATTCATATGGGTATGTCTAGTCAAGAAGTGAATTGAAATCAACAAATGGTATGAAATGATTGACTTGGCAAGTCACTAGGATCCTTGAGAATTGAGGACCAAGACTTAATGGTTTCCATTAGTTCTGCAATTCAGTCAAATATGTAATAGTACTGATTATTGTCACAATTGTAAATGGAGGAATATGGGAGGGAAGACTATAACATGAATACCGAACAAAGCTATTCACAAAAAGTTCAGTAATATTCCTACACTAGAAGGATATTTTTGTTGAGATAAAATGAGAGGGGGATGGACATGCATGCACACGATGCGTATCAAATCGAGATCTCTCGATCTAGTAAAAAATGTATTATCAATTAAATTATTGATTTAGTCTGGTTAAACACTGAAATCACATTATCTTGTGCAATTATAATCGTGTAAAGTATAACACATTATCTTGGAATATAGTTTGACTTTTTTAAGTAATGATTTGAAGTAAGAAAGCCATAAACTCATGCACAAAATATAAATATCTTATGGGGTGCAGAAATAGGTTTGGTGGACTAATTACTTGTGTAAAGTATGACGCACTAAAGATATTCTGTACGATTTGTATTTGCGATTTTGTCTTAAGCATGTCTTGAGAATTGAATATAAAATAGACAAATTTTGCGCTACCGCGAAATTTGAGTTATTTAACCCTATTAACATATTTGTAGGACTGATCTCACTTTCTTCTTACATGAATTGAGCGGAACCAACCTCTGAAGATAGGCCCGCCTAATTCACATGAGGGGATTGTAGTAGTTGGTATGATTTCCTAATCAAGTTAAAGTAGATGAAAGCAAACCCGTTGACCAAACACAAATAGGCTATTGATTGTCAGCTAACGTGGTGCCCACATCCACTAAGGTCAACTTCCCATTCCTTCAAAACAAAAATAAATACACAAAATTAAGAAATAAAAGCGAAAAGTCCCTTCCCATTTCCCTTTATAAATAGCATCCACCGGAGTCCTCATCAGTTATAGAACAAACCGTCGTCAAGAAAAAGAGAAGATGGCTATGGCTATGGCGCCGCCCAATCGGCTCTTCTTTCTTCTCTTCTTTGTCTTTGCCATTGTTTGCTCCGCCCGAAACAACTTTTTTCTCTCAGGTATATATTCTCACCCCATTATATTCCTTTTTATTTCCTATGAATTTTTTTTTTTTTATATAAATTTTGTTGTGAGGGAGACAGACAAGTGTCGAGAAGGCTTATAATAAGTATATTATAAATCTTGAAAACATATACATTATACAATAGAAAAGCTACTTGTATATTCACGGCGTCTCAATTATTTTGGGGCATGTGTTAAAATTTTAAATTAAGGCACTATATATATATATATATATATATATATATATATATATATATAATCCAAAAAAAATAATCTTTCATTAAAATATAAATAAAAAATAAATCATTACAATTGTATCATTTTTTTTCAAAAAAATAAAATACCATTGTATCATTAAATAAAATTGGCGTAAAAATAAGAGGAAATAATTAAGTAAATAGGATGATCTTTGTTTTTTATTCTGATTTAGTTGAAAAATAAATATTATAAATCAACATATTAACTATTGAGTCCGAGAGGCCCAAATCCAAAATATTAAATAGGTTTTTTTTAAAAAATCTACAGATATATATATATATATATATATATATATATATATATATATATATATATATATATATAATTGAGACCCCGAATGTTTTGGGACCTTTGCTGTCGAGCATCTCACACTCCCTATTAGCCCATTGTGTATATTGTGTATAAATGACTGTGGGCATAACTTCAATATAAGAAAAAAAAATGTACCACTACCTCAAAAGGAAATATTTTTTAGTATTGATAAGAACTAAATTTGTTCGCTATCAAGTCAGTAACACATAAAATGTGAAATTGTAGAATTTTTATGGTTTAGATTATCGTACCATTGGAGCTTTAAATATTGTTCTGCAATCTTTGAAATTTTAAAATGAGTAAAGTTTATTAAACAAGAATAAATAAATTAACCAACCATGGCTTGATTCCCCTCGTGAATATCTGATTCTAATTGAAATATTTTTAAATGTAGATGTGATTATTGAATATTGTATCTAATAATGTGTTAAAATATTGTATTAAAAATACAGAAGAGGAAAGCATTGTAGTTGGAAGGTCTCTGAAAGTGAAGCTTAATGATTATGGGGATGCAACTGCTAATACTGGACATGATCCTAAGAACAGCAGAGGCGGCGGCGGCGGTCGCGGCCACAGAGGCTGATAGCCACCATTAATTTTCGTTACATTTCATTAAAGTCTTGTATTAAGGAATATAATATTGCATGTATAACGTGTGTAATAAATTAAAACTATGTTACTACCATATTTTTTTGGTGCTTTAATGTATTTTGTACTTGTGAAAAAAACAGACATTATTAATATTTGTTTCCGGTGCCTTTAGATGGTACTAGTTCATATTCAAGTTTTGCTAATTTGTTTACCCTATGAATCTAACTTCAACAGAAATAATTCTACCTTTTGTATAAGAAGGGATGCGAGAGCCAATTCCCAAATATTAGTCTCTCCATTCCTGAAATATAAGACTTTCATTATATATTGCGAAAATTACGATATTTTTGTCATTAAAATGTCAATATTACTCAAATGTCTTTGTCAACCCCTACATCAGAGACGAAGCCAGGAATTTAGTATTGGGGGCGAAACTGCAACAATATGTCGAATTAAATATAAAAACGGCAAAAAAAAAAATTCTTGAGGGGGGCGAAACTGATAAAAATTTTCAAAATTTTTCAAACTACATATAAAATTTATATACCTACTACTTATTTTTTAAAAATCTCGCCCCGCTCCCTGTCTTTGTCCCTGCCCTACATGAGTCTATACCTGAGTTTTTGGTAATTACTTAAGGTCCTTTGTATCTTGTGCCACATCAAATATTAGTTAATACTATATGCATGTGAAAGCAGATACGATTTCGACAGAAGGTAAAGGATCACACAGTGGAATGGATAATCCCTTCACAATGAATTATTGTCGTCCTCATAAGATACTAATATGATCTGCTAACGGATAGTTTCTTCTAACTGGTCCTGAGAAGACAAAATAAATTACTTCCGAGGGGGCAAAGGGAAAAAATGTTCTGGGTTATATAATGATCCGTTTTTAAGTCGGGTAAGGGTCATGTAGGTCGGATTAGTAATTAGATGGATAGTTAAATAAGATAAAAAGTGACATTTTTTACCTTTTGACCACGTAACTTTTCTCTTTGGAATTGTCATGTTTCTACAATTTTAATAAATTTACGAATTCAAGTGAGCTAATAATATCAAAGGTGTCCTATCCCAGTAGGGTGGCGCCTGCCCATCCTACTCCACATGCGTGCGACAGCAAGCTTTAATCTCCTTTTCTAGTTCTATCTCCTTCTCGTCTGAGGCAGTTCTCTCTCCTTTATATGGGACAACCGCCCAATCGGGTTTAAAAAAAAAAGTGAGCTAATATTAGAGCTCTTAAATTAAATTTAAAGTAACTGTCTAAAACTCCCAAATGAAAATCGTCTGTGTTCAGATATGTTCTCATTCTTAATTTTTATGAAAATCATTTAAAATTAATCAATTGAACATATTTTATATATATAATAAATTGTGAGTGATTGAGCACTATATGAAAATATACATACATAGAATTATTTGCCCCCACATAACCATTGTACTCTTCTTCCCCAAAGAACCCATTTTTATTCCACTTATCATCTACAATTACTCAGGAAAAAAATTGGATTTCACCAATCATCATTATTATTATCATGCCTTGGTTCAGAAATCTCATAAAATTCTCTGCCACAACCATCAGAACAACTCAATCATCATCATCCTCCTCCCTAAAATCCAACAATTTCTTTTTATTGATCAATAAGTACAATATCTTCCAATTCAGTACCGCCACCGCGGCGGAGAAGGCGTCGGAGGTAAATAATGGAAGGTATGCAGGGCTAAAGCCCACTAAGGGAGATGAGAAAGCGAGAGTGGTGGTATTGGGCTCGAGTTGGGCCGCTTGCAGGCTTATGAAAGATAATGATACTAAGATCTATGATGTGGTTTGTGTATCTCCAAGGAATCATATGGTTTTTACTGGCAAAAAATCCACTCTCCCCGTGTGTTCCAACCAATCACAATTCACCATGTGTATATATAATTGGAAAAAATATTTACATAGTAAATTCTGATTGGTTGGGGAGAGAATTAGAGACAGGAAAAGGGAATGACCATTTTCACCCGTTTTTACTCCTTTAGGCTTCCACTTGTGTCGGTACTCTTGAGTTCCGCTCTGTTGCTGAACCCATTAATCGTATTCAGCCCGCTGTTTCTCGTGAACCCGGTTCTTTTTATTTTCTTGCTAACTCCACAGCGGTTGATTTTCAGGATCATGAGGTATTATGTACTATTATGCCTATCATGAGTGATTAGGGAAAATTCAATTCTACTACGGTAATTGTGGGAGTACCCACAGTCCCCTCATCTGAATTGGGTGGGGCTTACCTGCAAATGTGGACTCTACCCAATTCATATGAGAGGGTTGAAGGGTTTTAGGAGAGAGGTCTGTAGGGGCCAATGGCAATAGTTGATATCAATAAGTACATTATAATCATTTTGCATGGCATGGTTCGTTAAAGTTACAATCTTGCAGCAGAAGTGTTTTTACGATACAACCTACTACTTAGATTGATCTCTCGAACTGTGACATTGTACATAATCATGTTAATGTAACCGAGTAGTACTATGATTTCCTTTTCGCGTGTCTATAAATCACTTTAAAAAATAAAACTCGTGAGTAACATACATAAGGGCATTGGAATATATTGAATCTGTCGGAGTTTTACAGTTACTCTTCTCTATCCTATTTAAGATTATTAGCTACAAAAATTTATTCTTTGGGAGTAAGCTTGTCGTAAACTTCCACCAAGTCTAATGATGCCGAAACCTTTTGAACTTTTTTGTTGAAGATTCTCTGCGAAACTGCCACCGATGGAACTGATAGCCTGGACTCATGGAAGTTCAAACTAGCTTGAGTCAAGTTTTATCTAACTCAAGCTCGACTCATACTTTAGATGAGCAAAAAATCTTGACTCATGTATCGCTCATTTAGCTCATGAGCTGAACTCGTTAAGTCGAAGATCGAATCAAATCGTAAGCCGGCCCAACTCACTTTCACCATAACAGAGAAGATGTTTATTGAAAAGTGATATTTTTTACATTTTCTTTTCCTTTACCTTTTTTGGGAAAAATAATTAGTTTTATGGACAGACATTTCTCTAAAGTACAATCCTTGCATTTTTTTAACATATGCTTCCTTTGTTCTCTGCCAAATAATACAAACAAGTGGATGCACTCTTTATTTAGTTAATTAACGTAGTCTCTTTTTTTTTGAAGAAAAATTAATTAACGTTGTTAAAAGAATACAAAAACATCTTAGCATTGGATCTAGCGTTTTCTTCGCTTTATAAAATTATTAAAAATAGATATTTACTTCCATGGTAGTTGGAAATGAATCTTTGATTTTTTTTTCCCTCCTTTTTGTTTGTGATGCTTTATGGAGAATAAAAGGGTTTTTTTCTAATAAAGATTTCACGTGCTGTTTGGCTTAAAGAACGGGACTTCGTCTTTTCATCTTCCTCAAGAGGTTAATACAAGTGAAAGTGAGTTGAATCCTGTTGTAAGTAGTTGATAATTCGATTTGATATTCTAATAAACTCATACGATGGATTGTTAGATTTATTAAATCAAACTTATTATTATTTAGGAGAATATTTAGTTTTGTTAATTACTAATTTGATTGTATTAGGTTTGCTTTAATAGTTTTCTGGTCAGATTATATTTCTTAGATATGTTAGTGATTCTATTAGGTTTGACTCCTATATAAATATGAGTGCTGTCTACGTATTATATGTGGCTTTGAGTGTGGTTTGGAGTAGTCTTGTGGTGTGATTAGGATTATTGATCCTTATAAATGTGAGAGTTGATGTATAGAATATTGTCTGCTCCTCTCCGTAGTATTTGTGAGATTTGATATCTCTGTGTTTTGTACTCCAGACACTCACCAATAAATTATTTATTCAAATATATATATATATATATATATATGTGTGTGTGTGTGTGTGTGTGTGTGTGTGTGTGTGTGTGTGTGTGTGTGTGTGTGTCCGCATTTAAATTAAAAAAATTATACAATTGGTATCAGAGCTAGTGTTATATGATGAATCCCTGATGGATCCTCGAGCTTTGTGTTGTCCAGTTTTTGTTTTTGATGGAAAAAATGATTTTGATATTTGGCGAAAATTTATGCAAATTTATTTTGAGAGTCTTGATTTGTGAAAGATTATTGAGGAAGGTTTTGAAGAACCTCCTTCCAACCACCAATTGACTGATGAAGAAGATATGAAGAGGTGGAAAAATGTCTTTGGAAGACACCAACTCGGTATTAAGGAAACATTAGATGTTGCAAGACAATTTGTCAAAATTGAATCGGCAAATGAGATTTGGACTCATTTGATTACTCGTTATGGAGGTAATGTTTCTTCTATAAATATTGTTGAAAAAGAAAGTTTTAGATTTGAAAAAAGTTGATGAGAAACTTTGTATTGATGAGGAGATGATTAAAATTTTATATTCTCAAGAAGAAGAGAAATCTTTTGAGAAAATAATTCAAGATGAATTTGAATATCTTGATTTGGGAATTCTTCTATTGGTAGTTCTTTAGTTGAGTTGGAAGAAAACATCGATTTGGATGATTGTGGAAATAATAATTCGATAAATTATTCTCAATATAATATTGATGTAGCTTATTCGTTGGGTGCTACAATTGATGATGAATTGTTTATTCAAGATTCTTCACAAATTATTGATTTGATAGATAATTGTGATAATTTTAATGCTGAAAATTTATTTGAAAAAAAAGAAAAGGAAGAAGGTTCGAAAGAGGAAGAGAAATATGAGAAGGGTAATGAGCAAATTGTTGTAAACATAGTCAATGAGATTGAGCGCCCGGGCGATTGCTCCCCGAAGTGGGAAAGAGCGGAGAGCACTCTAGATAGGGAAGATTGAAGCATGCCCCATGACTGGGGAGGGAAGATAAGCCTCATATAGGAGGAGAATTATTTGCCCCATTATAGGGAGATATAGGAATCGAACACGGGACCTCCGCCCCGTGTTCGGGTAGCCTTACCACTTGGGCTACCCGATTCCCATTAGTCAATGAGATTGATAGGTTGGAATTTCATAATTTGGATGAGAGCGATAAAAAGATTGTCATAAAGAAAACTTTATTGGAATAGATTTTGTCTTGCTTGATTATTATGAGAAAGAATATGAGTTTTTTGATAGAGAATTGGTAGATGAAGAAAAAATGGGCTGATCTCAGGGATGAAAAAAATTTCTTTGATTTTGTTGCTCAAATTCAAGAACACATGCCTTTAACATGTGGAGATGATGATATTTTCATGTTTATTGGAGATTTGCCTCAGATTAGAAATAATGAATTTCTAAAGTTTTTCAAAGATCATGATCTGGAGGCATTCAAAGATATTGTTGAAAAAAAATATATTCCACCCAAAATAAATGGTTTTGATTCAAATAATTTATTGATTGAATATGAATGGGTAAACATGTATGAGTTCTCTTGATAAAGATGAACTAGTAATACAGGTGTTTGCAAAATACAAGATTTTGTTGTGTCCTATTGTGAAGAGGAAATTATTTCAAAATTGGTGTTACACAAATTATTTACTGCAAAAGAAGTTGCAATGGAGATTCTTGCTCGTGATAGGATTGGATCGGATTTATTGCCGAGCTTGATTTAAAGGAGGCAATGATGGATTTATTAAATCAAGCTTATTATTATTTAGGAGAATATTTAGTTTTGGTAATTACTAGTTTGATTGTATTAGGTTTGCTTTAATAGTTTCCTACTCATATTATATTTCTTAGATATGTTAGTGATTCTATTAGGTTTGACTCCTAT
The DNA here is from genome assembly GCA_026122235.1 of Vinca minor. Lineage (NCBI taxonomy): Eukaryota > Viridiplantae > Streptophyta > Magnoliopsida > Gentianales > Apocynaceae > Vinca > Vinca minor. The sequence goes on from JAOCZM010000275.1 coordinate 242,384, forward strand.
ATAAAAAAGAGAGTTGTCTAGGTATTCTGTGTGGCTTTGAGTGTGGTCTAGAGTAGTCTTGTTGTGTGGTTAGGATTATTGATCCTTATCAATGTGTGGGTTGATGTATAGAATATTGTCTGCTCCTCTCCATAGTATTTGTGAGATTTATTATCTCTGTGTTTTGTACCCCAGACACTCACCACCAAATTATTTCTTTAAAATATATGTGTTTTCGCATTGAGTAAAAAAAAATGGTACATGGATAATTATATATAAAAAGGCTAAGCCAAGAACAACGAGTAAAAAAATGAGTTCTTTATTCTCATCGAAGAAAAATGTCTCGACAATCATCATCAAAGTATTTAATTTGAAAAAAAATTAATATTTACTATCACCTGAGACTAAAGTTAACAGTTTCGCTATAATCTTCTATATGACTTTCTTGTTGCTATGATATTAAATTCATAGTAGATGTCAGTGCAATCAATACTATTATTTCTTTGTATGAATATCGAATTATAATTTATAATGGCATAATCTATTTTTTTTTATGTTTATATATTAGTATACAAATGAGTTGATTTGAGTTACTCGTAAGAACATGTGTGAGTTGCGATTGAAATGAAAAAAATTAATTCACATTAAATATAAGATAGTGAAATTTGAGTGAGCTAAATATGAATTAGCATTAGCTCAAATCAACTTAGCTCATCTTATTTTCACCGTAGAGGTTGAACATCCAAATTCATTAAAATTTTCGCCTTAAACAAACACGGGGAATCATTTTAATTTGAAGCATAAAAGTTTTTTCCATTTTCATTTTTATTTGTAAAAAGAAAATTCTGGCCAAACATTCTTTTCTTTCCTTCCTTCTATTTTTGGATGAAATCATTCAATAACTAATTTTCCTTTCCTCGTATTATAGAAAAATGTTCACAACACATTATTATTGGCTGAAATCTCAATTCATATCAAGAAATAGTAATAAATCAATAAATAAATAAATAATACCTTGTTTTTCACTATGACAAGATTTTTCTTTTTACGGACAACGTAGTATTATTAGTGTGGTCCAAAATCAAAATCTATTATTACTGTTTATTTTAAGTAATAATTTAATAATAGTCAAGTGTCTATTTACAACTGATAAAATCATACATTATTATTAAAATCACAACAACTTAACAAATAAAAAATAAGGAAAAGAATGCACGATCTTCTTAGTGGGGACTGGGGCGAGAAACATTTTTAAATATATAGTTACTAATAAAAAACAATCAAAAATCAGGAAAGCCAAGGTAGAAGTATATGTTTATATATTATGTTATGAATCTCGATTGTACAAACATATAATGTGATAAAAAGGTTTCTGATCTAATCCCTCTGTCGGAATCCTTCATATATATATATATATATATATATTGAGAGAGAGAGGTAAAAATCCTTCATATATATGTACACTTCTTCCTTAGTTTTATAGCAACAAAGAAAGGACTAAGGAGGTAATATTACATTTTGGTATTTGAAATTTTGATTTAATATGAAGCACATTTTTTTCTAGAATATGATCTTTCAATGGCTTTGATTCGAAAAAAGTGATGCTTTATATATATATATATATATATATTGAGTCTAACCTGAGTTTTGAGTCTCAATTTCTTTTGGATTGAGTCTGTGACTAAATCATAAAAAATTTAGTTTAAATTTGAAACTAAATTGAAGACAGTGAATATCAAATTGAGATACAATCCAATTAGACTTTTATAATCGAGTCACTCAATTATATAACTGTCTTTATGAGCTGGTCTCATAGTCCCCTCAAATGGGAAAAATTTCATGGGACGGACTCATGCAGTGCACTGTAAGACATACTGGGCTCTGCAGGGGACCTACTCCCCAGGTCATGCTCTAAATTTTTGTGAGAGGAGTATGGGGCCGTACCAAGGGTCGCCCCATGCCAAACTTTCCCCCTCAAATGAATGAAACCACATCTGCATATTGATCTCATCGGATTCATGTGAGTGAGCTGTGGGTCAGTCACACAAGTGCCATATCTTTGCTCCTTATTTATTCTTTTACCATTTCTCCTTTCCGACCTTTATTCAGATTTCGTTCATAATCTTTTACCAATTTCGGCAGCAGATAGAAAAGTGCAAGAACAAGTTGAAATTACTCATATAAATCCTGCATTGAGGCCACTAATGGTTAATCCAAAGGAGACAGCAAAACTGAATGGAACAGCCAATGGTAATGGTTATTACAGGATGAAGGAAGAGGTAGAATTTGATCCGAGCGAGCCGCCTCCATTCCGGATAGCTGAGATTCGAGCAGCCATTCCCGAACATTGTTGGATTAAGAATCCTTGGCGTTCGATGAGTTATGTTGCCCGCGACGTTGCTGTCGTATCTGCATTGGTAACCTTGGCTGTTTATTTCAATAGTTGGTTGTTTTGGCCGGCTTATTGGGCTGCTCAGGGAACTATGTTTTGGGCAATTTTTGTTCTTGGCCATGATTGGTAATGAATTAATCAAATTTTATTAATCCTACTCGCTCCATTCCATAATATAAGCCGTTTATGAATATAGCAAAAATTAAGGAAGCAAAGCATAAAGTATTTGTTAGCCGAACTTTTCGTTTATGTTTGCCGTACCCGTATCGACACGACATGGGTATGTGTATAGGTATAGGATACTTACCGTATCTGGTCAACACCGATTAGACACTTTGTTTTAGATGCTTAAGTACATGACACCTAAATATATACTCGTACCCGAGTTCGTGTAACATAGTTTGTTAGTCAAAATATCAATATTACTATCTTAAATAGAATTATTTATATACAAGGTCTAGTTAAGAGAGTATTACTGATATTTTGACTAACAAAGTACCTTGTTTTTTATTTCTTAATTTTCGCTATATGTCTAAACGACTTATATTATGGGATGGAGGGAGTATTATGTTTCTGAAAAAAAAATGAGATTTAAGATATTGTGCTAATTTTCTTGTTACTAATCATTAGTATTGTTTGATATGAATTATTGCAGTGGGCATGGAAGTTTTTCAAATAGCAATAGGCTAAACAATGTTGTTGGACACATTCTGCATTCCTCAATTCTTGTACCTTACCATGGATGGTTAGTTCCTCTATCCAAACTTAAGAAATCTCGGTATTCTGCCTTTAGCGAGACTAATCTAGGTTCAGCTCGTGTTACGCCTGCAGAGTTTTGACTGAACTCTATATATGGAGTAACATTTTTTACAATATGTATTAGGCCTAATTGATTTTTACAATGCAGAGACTTAAAAAAGTTTCTTGATAACATCTATAATGTCTGATATAAAGTCCATTGTCATCTGTTACAGGAGAATTAGCCATAGAACTCACCACCAGAATCATGGGAATGTTGACAAGGATGAATCGTGGGTACCGGTAATTATTTCCTAAGGGCTAATCTGTATTTGATATATTCCCTACATATTACATAGTTCATATTGATGTATATTATTCAAAAAATTCAGTTGCCAGAGAAGCTATACAAGACTCTGGACTCCTCTACCAAGTACTTAAGATACAAAATTCCTTTTCCCATGTTTGCATATCCAATGTATCTGGTAATAATTTACTACCCTTTTTTCTGTTTCTTGATTTCAAATTAACACATTATAGATTAATTTCTTGATAAATTTGATGGTTCCAGTGGTATAGAAGTCCAGGGAAAACGGGTTCACATTTCAATCCGTATAGCGATTTGTTTCAAAACAATGAGAGGAAACTCATTGCAACATCAACTACCTGTTGGACTATGATGTTTGCTCTGCTCTTTTACCTCTCAACCTTAATTGGTCCCATTCAAATCCTTAAACTCTACGGCGTTCCTTATTTGGTTAGTAATGTTATTGCAATTTATTTAGGTATATATTTCTAAAGTTTTCAAGTTCTTGACTCGTAGTTATTTAACAATGCGCCTCATAAAATGTTGCATTTGCTTTCAGATATTCGTCATGTGGCTGGACATTGTTACTTATTTGCATCACCATGGCCACGAACAGAAACTTCCATGGTACCGTGGTAAGGTATAAACTCATACTTTCTCTGATGTCTCGTTCATAAACGTATAACTTGAACTTGAGTTAAATGAGTCCCGTCTCACAAAATTTTGAACAGGAGTGGAGTTACCTAAGGGGAGGATTGACCACAGTTGATCGCGACTACGGATGGATCAATAACATTCACCACGACATTGGCACCCACGTTGTTCACCATCTTTTTCCGCAGATCCCACATTATCATTTGGTTGAAGCGGTACAATCCTTAAATCAAACTTCTTTTTTTTAAGACATATAGCAAGTAGTACATATAATTGTCCTTTTGTCTTAATGATATTTTGTTTATGGTATGGCCGCGTGCAGACGAGGGAAGCTAAGCCGGTACTAGGAAAGTACTACCGGGAGCCGAAGAAATCAGGGCCAATTCCAATTCATCTAATTGAGAACTTGGTGAAAAGCATAAATCAAGACCACTATGTTAGTGACAATGGAGACATTGTGTACTATCAAACCGACCCACAATTACTAGGTAAACCTTGGAAAAACAAGGATTATTAAGTCTTAAGCCAGTTTCGAAAGTGGATGAATGATCCATAATAGTTTCTAATATTAGTATGATTAATGAGGGGTAAGTAAATAAGTGAAAGTTGCCTATGTTTCAGCTTCAAGAAAATGGTGGCATTGGCATATTAATCTATACTTCTTTAGAGATTATAGCTGATAATGACTGTTGGACTTGGAAATTTTTGTCACTGTGATTTTGATCATTTTTTTTTTGCTCAATTATGAGGTCACAATAATTGAATTTTCAAATGTTACTCTTACAAGTGGTTAGTGCACTATATGGTATTTATCGTACACTTTATAGGGTAAAAGTAAATGGTATATATCAATAACTAGTATATCATATAGTGTTATAGATATGTATAATTTAAAAAATACATCGTACAGTGTATACAAGTGTTGAGTAGTGATTATTGGATCAAAAACATTAAATCAAACAAGTATCAATAAAGGGTATAGGGTTATGTCAAATCCCAACAATTATCTTGATTCTATAACTTTTAATCCAAGTTTGATTCAATATTCTGGATCCAACAATCAAGGATCAAAAGGGTATAGAGTTATGTCAAATTCCAACAATTATCCTATTTCTGATCTTTTATTCAGGCTTGATCAAATATTCTTAATTTAACAATCATTTCTCATCAGTGTCAAAGGTAAATGCATATAGTTTTGTGCACTAGGTATATTATTTGATATACTTTTTATATAACATAGTATTTCAGTCAAGGCAGTCAAACTCGCGATCCTACGTAGGATCGGAAGGGTATATGAGGATCGTAGGATCGTAACTCGGATCGTAGATCCTACCTAATTTAAAAAATGATTTGAAAATATATATGTACTCTTAGAAAAATATTTCAATCACAAATTTAAAGTGTCTTAAAGAAAAAAAGATAATCAAATACTCAAAGCAAATCATTCAAGTTATTAATATCATGTACTAAAATTAAACATGTTTATTAAATTTAATTTGAAGTTAACAAAATTAAATAAAGGCAGTGTAAAAAGATTTTGTAAAATTAGCAATAACAAGAAGTGAGATATAATTTGAAAGTAAAGAATTTACCTGTTATTGAATCATGATTCAAATGGCGAAACTTCATTTTTAATGACTAAGTATTCAGCAAAAAAGTCAATCGAAGTTAATTTAATTGCTAAAATGTGCTTACTTTTATTTTTAATTAAGATTCAAATATCTCCTGAGATATATAAGTTTGTATACATCTTAAAGTATCAGTTATGAGGATAAGAAATGATTAAAAAAAAAATTAAAAAAATATAAAGTGTTTCAACAAAAAAAAAAAAAAAAAATTAGGTAATAGTAGACTCGTAGGATCATAACGATCCTATGATCCTACACCGATCCTACGCCAATCCTACCAGATTTCCGATCCTATGTAGGATCTAACTCGGAACACCCATCAAAACTCGTAGGATTGTACGATCCTACGAGTCAACTCGCGAGTTTGACTGCCATGATTTCAGTATTTAGTGCATTGTATGGTGTCACAATCATCTGCATTAGTTAAAGATATTTAATCCCTAACGTTATCTCTGGACAACTATACGTGTTAACTATGCAATAGTTAAAGATACTCAATCCCTAACTGTCTCTAGACCAGTGACGGATGTGGAGGTTTAGCAGTGGGGTCACATGATCCTACTGATTTATTTTTTTATTTTTACTTCTAATTCTATACTTATATAATGATTAGATCTATGCTATTAAATTAGTGATCCCGCTATAATTTTTTTTTTGCTAAGTAACCCGCTATAAAATTTGATGACCCCATACTCAAAGAATATCAAACGCAGAAGGCAATGACGTGATCATGTAATTCTCTTGATTGTCGTGTGAGTCCAATCACTTTCTTTATAATTTTTTTTCTTTATTTGAATTTTTTAAAAAAAATTTCTAAAATTTTACTTGTCTCACACATATTGTGACATTTTTTTTTTTGAGAAATCCGTTAAAAAATATTTGTATTTACTAACTAATTTTCAATAGAAATAGGTATTTTTGTACATTCACTTCATTTCATCCCCTTTTAGTTTTGGTCTAAAATCATCGTTTTTATTAATTTTTAGAAATCTTCATAGAAAAGTAGTTCATTGATAGAAATATTATAATTTAAAGTTTCTACTAAAAATAGAAATAGTTTATTAAAGAAAAAAAATATTATAAAAAATGTGTTTTTTTATAAAATATCGCATGGGCGTTCTCCCTCCAAAACTATGGAGGGTCTCATTCAACATTTTCAAAAACATCGAATTTTCTATAAAAAAAATTTAGCTTATTTTCTAACTCCGTCCTTAAACAAGTGATCCCACTGTCTCTGGATCCTGGATCTGTCGCTGCTCTAGACAACTATAGGTGGTAACTCTTGCATGTCAAAATAGATCCTAAATAGCCGAACCACGCTAGCTCTTCCGTTTAATAAAATATTTTCCCGTCTTCGTTGTGAACGAAAGTTTATAGCCGAATCACGCTAATTCTTGTATCTATATTTTATTCTTCTTTTTTGTCTCAATTATTTTAAAGTTATACTCTAACTGAATTTCTTTAAATTGAGATTTTTTTCCTAAGAGGGAATACGAATATCAGAATAATCCAAAACCCAACTACAAAAGCCAAAATGGCCTGGATCCTTTATATTCTGCACTATGACACTATCAACATACATAAAAGCCGCCGGCAAGGTGGCCAAAGGCATAAAAATGTCGCTGTTGCTTTTGAATTATTCTTCATATGCTTTATCGCATCCAGCCAAATGGCATTCATAAATATATGAATACCCAAAATGTTTAAAGAATTCTTATAAAAAATGAATATTTCTGATATGAATCATGTCAATTTATATTTTTTTTTTTTGTTTTGTCCGTCATTTTTTATACAGAAAAAATGAATAAAAATGTGAATATTTAATTTCAAACTATCACAAGTCGCTGAGAAGTCACAAAGTGTGTGCAATCCGAACAACAATGAATTCGTTTATAGTTATCACTGGTAAATGAGAATAATCTATAGTGAATTATCCATGGTCTAGTAATCTTAATTTAGGCTCAATTTGTAGGGATCCACTTGCCCAGTGGAAAAGCCTGTGGAACGCAGGACCGAGGTTTTGAGTTCGATCCCCGCATCCCCATCCCCATCCCCATTCCCCCGCCCCGTAAAAATTTAGGCTCAATTTGGATTGGGTTTGGTTTTGGTTTAGGTTTGAGTTTTGGCGGGAGAAATTCAAATATTTTTTTTTTCAAATAATAGTTCAATTTCAAAATTTTGGCCTAAAAAATTTGGAATTTAAATTTCTCTCGCCAATTTTAAAGGCCAAAATTTGAATTTGAATTTGAAAGATTATTTGAAGAAAAAATTTGAATTTGAATTTCTCCCATCAAAACTCGAACTCAAACCCAAACTAAAACCAAAATCCAATCCAAGTTGAGCCGGTGTGCTTGGACAAGGTTTGGCTTGAGATTGGTTTGGTTTGGTCTCACTTATGGAGGGAAATGCCCAAAATTTGGCCAATTAAAATAGGCGGGAGAAATTCAAATTCAAATTATTTTTTTTTCAAATAATCGTCCAAATCCAAATTTTGGCCTAAAAAATTTGGAATTTGAACATCTCCCGACAATTTTAGAGGTCAAAATTTGGAATTGAACGATTATTTGAAGAAAAAATTTGAATTTGAATTTCTCCCGCCTATTTTGGAGGCAAAAAAATTGAATTTCTCCCGCCAAAAAGTGAGACCAAACCAAACCAATCTCAAGCCAAACCTTATCCAAGCACACCCAATCAAGTTTTTTTTTGGGACAAAAAATTGTTTGTCCCTAATTAGTGTCTTTTTGCCTGTACCAACTACTCAGAATTCGCCATCCACCAATTCTACTTCTTTAATTAGTAGGTATGAGAACACGTGACAAATTTTAAGTGAATGGAATAGAAATAAAGACACCAATTAGGGACATGCGGTTTTTTCTTTTTTTTAGCGGTGTGAAAATGACTGGCAATTCTTCCACAAACGTGAGTTTAAACCTCAGTGCTCATTATCAGTCTTCTCTTTTCCAAGTAAATGACAAGAAATTTCCTGCTTTTGGACTCGGAAAAAAAAACAATTTTAAGTGTTACCACAGTTTAAGAAGGGTAAAAAGAACTTTAATCTCCCTTTCTAGGGCTATCTTTTCCTCATCTGAGGCAGTTCTCTCTCCCCTATATCGGGCAACCGCCCAATCAGGCTACAAAAAAATAAAAAAAGAAGGGTAAAAAGAAGAGAAATGGAAAGTGGAATGAAACTTCATAATCTGGGCAATAGTAGAAAAATACCAAACTCCAATAACTCAGATGGTGATGAGATGAGAGCAGCTAAGGCACGCAACTATGACCTTTCCAAGTCTTTTTTCTAAGTCGTTCCGAGTCAATTCTACTAGATTTATCACCATCTCATCAGCATTATCGCCAATCCCTGTCATGATTGATACAGAAAAGTCGTGTACCTCATTCGTAATTCAAAATGAAACAAGATTCTTCGTTTTTAAGTATCATTAGCAATATGTGATTAGTAGAGAAAAGTAGTGTAGCCCACTAACAGGGGCGGATCCAGGATTGAAATTTAGGGTGGTCCCTTAACAATTTAGGGGGAAACCTACAAATTTCGTTGCATATTAGACAATTTAGGATTGCAATTTAGGGTGGAAATTATACTTATTTCTTTGATCTTGGGTGGTCCTGGGCATACTTTGACCACCCCTTGGATCCACCCCTGCCCACTAATGACCCAGAAAGCAGTTTTACAAAGATCCACAAGATGGGATAATTTCTCCATTTATTTCCAGTTATTACAAGTACATGAACTATGGAATCCAAGTATTTTCTGAAGGGAAGAAAAAAAAATCCTATGGAAAATTAGCAGAAATCTTCTCTCTGTCATTACATACTCTTCATTTTTTATCATCTCTAATTCCATTGATGGATATGAAAATAAATCGAAAAATAACAAGGTAATTTTCGAGGTTAAAAATTGGAAAAGAATAATGGAATCAATACTGATTTTTAAGCCACAATCTCCTCGTGATCGATATAAAACTGATCTACCCATGAGGGAAGCATCTCCAGCCCTCCACCGTTTAGATAGTGTTGTTGCTTATGATGTTCATCAAAATCAACTTCACCAGGTTTTGATGGATACAGAGGCTGCTCACTGCTGGTCATGGGGGATAAAGATGTTGCAGCTGTTCCGAATTTGTTGTTATCACTATTTCTGAACCCGAAAGACGCAGATTTCCTTAACTTGTTGATTTCTTCTTTTTGGATGCCCCAGTCTAACTTCCCGTCAGGGGAACCCCAATCTGAAATATTTGATGGCATCCCAGAGAGCCGGTTAACAGCACCTCGGTCAATGAAACTCTGGCTCCGCTTTGCAAAGGCAGCAGACCTTGCACTCAGAGCTGCTGCTGCTGATCCTGATGAATCAATTCCAAAGGGAGACGATGTCCTAACTGGGGATGAAGAGAGGCCGGAGGTAAGGCTTTGGCGCAACTGCTGCTGGTTCATATTTTGCCGCAGCTGAATCCCATTTGGCGAAAGTAACTGGGACAACATTGTAGAATCAAGATTCCCGAAAACGTCATCAAGGTTGCTAGGGTTCAAGCCACCACGCCTAACCATTTCTGCATTTCGGTCAACAGATGGGCCTAATCCATTACTCCAACTGGTTGGCGAAGAAATAGTAGTCATATCGTCGAAGAATTGCTGTTGTCGATGATGCTGACCGTCCAATCCAGTTAAATGAGCATTAAAATCAATATCTCTGGCATTTCTCAAACTTTTCAATCTGCTCCCAGGTAATTGAAGCGTTGGAGGTACAAGGGTGGATTGAGTTGCCCACATAGATCCACCAATTGGAGAGGAGGCGCCAGTAGGCGTCATTGGTGGTGTTGAGGTTGGAGGCATCATTGCTGATGGAGAACCAAGATTAAGTGAGCTCACAGATGCCAAGTCAAATGCAGAAGCACTCGAGGATAATGATCTCGGCGAAGGAACTGCTGAACCTGTGGAAGCATACAAGGGCCGAAGCTCTTCAGGTTTGTGGGCGAAGAAACAAACCCTTCTTGCACAGTTCGTCTCATCCTTGCATATACGTGTCCGGTACTGAGCAGGGTGAAGCCAGCACTCAAATATCCCATGTGCATATTCACAAGCAACTCCCCGCTGGCACGATCCCTTGCGAAATTCTGGACAAGGAACACAACTATAATGGTACTTTCTTGGATCACGACGCCTAGCATTTTCACCGGGGTGGACAAAGGGACACTCCGTCCAGTCATGAGAGTAAGCCCTCGAGCAAGGCTTTACTTTAAACGTATACATTCTGAACTCATCCGTTCCATATAATCCATTCTTGATATCTGGAAGAGAGGGATCAACGGGATACTCCTTCTTCTCCGTCCCTTCCCTAGGAGCCACAGGTGACGATACCTGCTGATTGTCTGCTTGATCGACCAGCTGATCAGGCAACTCAAAAGCTTCCTCCTTATGGGCGATGTCAGCATTCAGCATAAGCTCCAGCGTCCTCCTCCTCGGACTAAAGCAAGAATTCTCAACTGAAGCTATGAGATCAGCAGGCCGCCTTCCACTAGCATCAAGCGAGTTTACATCAGCAGAAGCGTCTAGCAGAAGTTTGATAACCTCATGAGAAGCTGCAGAACCACCAGCCACGGCGCAGTGCAGAGCAGTTGCACCATCGGAACCGCAAGCTTTATTGACATCAAAATCGCCTTTCTCAAGAATATAATTCAAAACTCGTATACTACCAAAGATAGAAGCAATCATGATCGGTGTCCTCTCTTCGAACCCCATCTTCTTTGAACCAATCTTTCGACCATACCAAATGCCAGACTCATCTACCTTCCGACCATGCTCTTCCACAGCAATTTTAAAGCCAGAAAGATCATCAAATGCAGAAAACTCGAGCAAATCGGAACAATTATGGGGGAAAGATTCCACAGCTAAATCAGCAGAACAAGGTTTCATCTTGGAACCGCTACACATCTTAAAACCTTCTTTATTCACTTCCCCACTTTATTTATCTCTACAAAAGAGTAACAAATACAAAATTAAAAAAAAGAATCCCAAACATATAAAAAAAAAAAAAAAAAAGAACAAACTCATAGATACCCTTCTTATCATAAAGCATAAAAAGTGTGAATTCCCAAAATATTAGAAAGAAATTGAGTTAATCACTCCAAAAATTCAAACTAAAACAAGGGAAATTTATGTATCAATAACCTGTACAAAGGGGTTAAACTCTGTATAATTAGGCATAAAGTAGCAATATTTACACAACTAGAAGACTCAATTTGAAGCAAGTAAAATGTAAAAAACAAATTCATTTTTATTCAAGAAACAAAACAACAGCAAAAACATCATGATTTTAACGTTGGAAATGAAACAAAGAAAGGAAAAACAAGCCAAAAAAACAAGAAACATACCTTAACTTTTGCAGAGACAAAAAAACAAAGATTGAAACCACCACAGAGGTGTTTGTAAGAGAGGAGAGAAAAATTCCAAGTTGGGTTCTTGCAATTAACGAAAGCATAGCCCTCTTTTTAACTACACACCAATGAGAGGGAAAGCTGGAGAGAGAAAGAAAGAATGGTCTGAATATTATTAAAATGAAAAATTATTAATTATTATTTTTGAACAAATTGAATATATAGAGAGAGAAAAGACTTTTCTTTTTTCTTTTACTTTCCACTATCGTCTTTTTGTTTGTTAGTAAAAAAGAAGACATGCACGGCCCCTACCAACATTGTGAAAATCGTTTGTATTCGTGTATATTCTCTTTATGTCTCTAATTAATCAGAATTTGATATGTAAATATTTATTTTAATTATATATACACATGACGAATTGTGATTGGTTGGATATAATAAGAATGAAAACATATACGGGGATAGATGATTTTTTGCACTACCAAAATAGTTAATTCTGATATAGTACAAGTTCTGATAAATTATGTGATCCAAAATTATTCACCTTAAGAAGAGATAGATAATGATACAATGAATCATTTAATTTAAATTTATTCACATCAGAGAATTTTTTGTATCTAATGTAGATAAATTTCGACCACGTTTACTGAATCATGCACCATGTCAAAAAAAAAAATCTACCAAAATAGTTCCCCAAATGTCCTTTAAATGCAAATGAAATGTTCAACTTCAAATTCTAACCCGTCTTTAAAAAAACAAAAAGCAAAATTCTAAAAATATCCAGTGAAAAGAGGCCACGTGTACGGAAGAAGCATACCCAAATCAGCCGGACCCAAGCAATATGCTCTACATAAGAAATGACACCAAGTGTCCGACAATCCTACTGGTAAATTAATCAAAGATAAATCTGATTAATAACAAGGAGATCCTATCTTTCAGATTTGGCTTTTTAAGTGCACGAATGTATATACATTTTAGCGAACATTTGATCTATTGCCTTGAAGGGTGATGATTGTACAAGACATATAAAGACTAAATTTACTCACTAATTGTGTTTTTTTAATTTGTCATTTACTTTACTCGTAGTTCATAAGACAAAAGCGTTGTATTATAATAGATAGACAAATATGTAAATTAAGCACAGATTCTATTATCTATTGAAGATGTGTTTATCTATTAGGGATCAAATAAATTTTATAACTATAGAATGGAATATAACAAGAATTTCTTTATAGAAGTATCTTTATTGGAATGTAAATAGAATACAAATCTTTTGTCTATTCAATCACACTCTATATATACTAATAACTCGGACATTCTCACATAAATTATGATTCACTATTCGGAATAAATTCTCTTTTTTCTATAATAATAAATTTGAAAATGAACATTTAATTTCGAAAATTAGGGAGTTATTTGCTTGTGGTGGTTCTAATGGAATGTAACTTTAGCAGAACCAATTGGAATTTGGATATAGTTTCTTGTCTTCTACTACCAGATACGACAACGTTGAAGCTATCGATATTTTTGTTTGACTTTGTCTCCTCCTTTTCCTTTTCCTTTTCCTTTTTTTTTCAGTTTCAGACATAGAAATTCTTTTTTTTTCTTTTTTTCTTTTTTTTTGTAATCTTCCTCTAGAAACTCTCGATCGGCTCTACTTGGATTGAGTTTTGGTTTGGGTTTGGATTTGAGTTTGGGTTTTTGCAGGAGAGACTAAAAAGTGGGTGGGAAAAATTCAAATTCAAATTTTGTTTCAAATTCAAATTTTTGAGACATTTTTCTAAAATTGAACGATTATTTAAAAAAAATTTGAATTTGAATTTTTCCCGCCCACTTTTTAGCTTCTCCCGCCCAAAACTCAAACCCAAACCAAAACCCAATCCAAGTAGAACCGATATCTTTATTAACCATTTTTTTCTTCATTTAAATATTTACTTTTTAAATTAAAACATTATTAAAGTTTAAAGTTTAAATATCTCAAAGTATCTCATCAAGATAAGATGTTTATATTTTCATGCAACACATTAACACACAAATAAATAAATTATGCTTAACCCTTATCATCTTGTCACTCTCTTAAGCCTTGGTAGAATGGCTAACCAACCAATTTAAAATCCCTATAATTCTTTTGAAAGTGAGAAAATCTGGGGAAAATAAAATAAAATATTGGTAGGGTGGTCAAATAACTAATTGACTTCAAATCAAATAAATATTAAGGGAGTATATATTTCTCTTTGGAGATATTTAAAAATTGTTAGTCTTATAAAATAAATATGTTGTCCATTTCATTTCCACGGTTTACTTAATTTAGAATGTATTAGTTTCACAGCAATTTCATTAATCGATAATGTTAATGTAGTACTAGTAACTAATGAAATGAAATGAAATGTTTGTAATAAATTACAAAAACATCTTAAACTTTTGAACTGATTTGTAATGGTCGTTTTAATTTTTAAATAAGGAAACCAGACCAAGCCTCTAGCCATATAAAATGAGTTAAAATTGATACAAACTTAGCTTATTCGTAATCAAAAGCCATGCATAAGAGACTAATTGTGTAGCATCTTTCTATTTCAAATTAAATAATCACTTTTTTTTTATTAAAAATAAATTAAAATTAAAATTCAATATAAGACGAGGAATAATAGGCTAGACGTCCAAAAACAAACAAGCTTAATAAGTAACATCACTGGCAAAATTACTTTTCACAAAATTTCGCTAAAAGCGGCATTATAATATTTTTGTTATGTAAGCCAAAAAGTAAAAAAAATAAATAAATAAAAATTAAACTCTTTATAATCACGCTTACAGTGCTTTGTACCAACACTAATAGCATGAATGCCATTTATACGCAGTAAAGTTCGCACTGTATGCATCAATTACTTCATGATCATATCTCAAATATATAATGATTTTTCTTGGATTGGGTCTGACCTGTATTTGAGTTTGAGACTAACGCCTAAACTCTCTTTAAAATCTGAGTCTGGAAAAATGAATCTCGAAACATTAAATTATTTAAAATTTAGTTTGAGTTTGAGACTAAAACCAAAATCTAATACTGAGACTCAATCCAATCATACTCATAATAAATCAATTGATAAAAGAAAATTGGGGCAAGGATTAAGGAAAGAATCATATATACCTTGACAGTGGTGTGGTGTGGAACCATGGGGCGGCGGCGGCGGTGGCGGTTTGCCGGAGGGAAGCAAGTATTGAGAGGAAGAAGGGCCTCTCAATCTGTTTAGGGTTTGCATTCACTTTTTTGTAGTGGTAATAAATAAAAGATGCAAGTCTAGAAATCAAGGTTGTCATTGTTAAGTACTTTCCTTTTGAAGACAATTTAAGCTTCATCCTTGGGATATTACTTACTATATATTTGAAGTTGATTGATTTTAACTCGGACCAAAAACTGTTTATTATTACAAGGAGGGCATATTATTACAGGAAAAATAAAATATCCAATGACCATTAAACATGAAAATTTATTATAGAGTACAAAATCAATATCAATCAAACCCAAAATAATCTATTTTTTCCTTATGATTCTGGATATTCTAAATATTTTCTCTACTATGCTAATACTATTCTTACATGTGATCGATTCAAACTTTGAATTCACTTTGAACAAATGAAAGTTAACACACGTGTAATAATCTCATTAGTGTATAAAGATTTAAGGAGATAAATTTTTACAATTGGTGCCCGCGACAACCGTGAGCCAGGAAGGCTTAGAAGATTTTCTCGAGTCCGAACATATGAAACTCTTGAGCTGCATTAAAGCATTACTAGCTAAGCAAAGCCCAGCTATTGTTTTTTAGGTTGGGTTCGATGGAAGGACCGTTTTTACCAAACTTAAAATGTTTAAGGTGCAAAAACAAAAAAAAAAAAAAAATTAAAGAATAGAGATCAAAATTATCAAACGTGTCATGTTTAGGGATAAAATTTACCAATTT
Source organism: Vinca minor (assembly GCA_026122235.1). Taxonomy (NCBI): domain Eukaryota; kingdom Viridiplantae; phylum Streptophyta; class Magnoliopsida; order Gentianales; family Apocynaceae; genus Vinca; species Vinca minor. The sequence continues at coordinate 258,421 of JAOCZM010000275.1, forward strand.
ATCATTGTGAAATGACTATAGTGTAGAAACCGTTGTTATTCCGCATTTACGGATTATGATTTTTTTATAATATATATAACATATGTTAAAAAAAAATCTATCTTTAAATCTCAACCTTCTGATGGAATATCCAACTGCTCCCAGCGTTCCGCATAATGCGGTAAAGGCTGCCCCGCACGGTAAAAAATCGTTTGTCCCCTTTTGTGTTCTCCACGAATAGATATTTGTCACGTGTTTATTTTTTCCCTGTGGATTTCACTATTTTTTTTTATGTTATAATTTTTTAATTAAAAATTTAATACATGTTATTTTTTTATTGGTGGGACAGAGAAGAGGACACCGAATGAAGATAGAGAATTCCTAACTCGCCCCGCAGCATAGCCGGTCGATCTAATTGACTAATTCGGTTCCTATTACCAAGGAAACCTTCAAGAAAAAGCATTTTCTGCTCATTTCCGGAAAATGACCTCAGTTAAGGATCACTCAATTCTAGGACCGTCCATGTGAGATTGGTCCCATAGGTGCTATCTCAACCGTAAACTTGCAATCCTCCAGACCTTTTGCACACTCGCGAGGATCCTCTCCCCTCATTTCCAGACAGTTAAAGAAATCCGAATATTTTTTCAGTTGGAAACTCTATGTTGTTCTCATTGGCAAAAAAACAGCTAACATGAAACTGGAAAAAGAATTTATATTTTATATTGGTAGAGTAGATTTCTATGGATCACATCATCAACTATCTCTTAAACATAATAATACATCACTTATCATATAAAAATGGAGCCGATAAAATTACAACTTAATAAGCAAAAAAACCTACCAAAATAAGGTCACCATGCTACATATATTTGTACTAATTACACGCAAACCTACTGATAAAACGAGGGGAGGAAAAATTAGTTTACGGTTACTTTTGCTGGGAGGCAGATTCCAGGAGCATGGTTTTCCACAAGACTTTGACAAGGGATTAATTTCACTACATGATCTGGAGAAAGATTGTACCTTTGCTGGGCTTCCCTGAAGCTCCTACATAGAACTTCTTCGATCCAATCCTCCAGAGCTTTCTTGCTTTCTGATAGCCAAGCAGCTGCTAGAATCTGCACCACTACTTCTGAATCGATCTCCAGCAAGTAGTTCGATCCAAATATTTGCCGGAATCTCGGGCTTATATCTTTCAATACCTTTTGCGAAAGAGCGTTGAAGTCAAATGGCTTGAAGTACACGTTTTTATCCACTTGGTCCAAGAATTCTTCCAACCATGCTTTCGAACTTTCAGAGCCCGAGTCACTGTCATTATTTTCACCATCATCGTCTTCTTCCATTTCCTCCACAGGCAAATTTAGATCAAGACAGGACCTTGAAGCTTCACAAGCCCGTTTTGGTTTTTGGAACACCTTGTTCATAGAGGGTTCGATGTCGTCAACTGGCTTTCTTTTACCAACACAAAATGGGGCTATATTTTCTCTTGAAAAATCAGTCGGTACATTAGTGTTGCCACTTCTAATGCCATCCCCAGGAGCACGTCCAATGGAAATTTGCATTTGAAAGTCTCTGGCTGATAAAATTCTTTCCTCCGAGTATTCAGTGGGCAGTTTCTCAGAAGGGGAATCTTTAGAAATCCTCAAATCCCTTGAAGTGATTACAAAAATCACATTGCTACAACTGATTTCTCTACCATGGGAATCTGGAAATTTTCCAGTTCTCATAGCTTGTTCCAAGCTATGTTGAACAAGCAAATCAGCCTTATCTATGTTCTCCAGGAGAACCACCACTGATTGAGGTTTCTTGCTCAACCCCTCAGCAATGTGATCAACAAATGTCTTTTCCCTAAACTTTAGATCATTACTTCTCGGATCTTGACGGTCAAAAAGTGTATTTGAGCAGCTAATCTTATCCACTGAGCCAAATTCCACTTGAAGTAAGTTCTGTTTACTGCCAAATGTCGCCTCCGCAAGTGAGGCAGCGATTCTCCTTTTACCCACTTTGTCAGGCCCGAGAAAGCTTAGCCATATATTGCCTTTTCTTGAACCACGTCTTCTCCCGAGCCCACTTTTGCAAGAAGCCACAGTTTGACTGATAGTGTAGACAGCTTCCTCTTGCCAACCAACTTTTTCAGAAAGAATTCTCAAAAAGATATTTAAAATCACTTTTGTCTGATTGGTCTTTTGACAAAGGAACAGAGCAGACTGAAGATTGGCCAATATGACTCGAGGCATTCCCACTAGATGTATCAGCAGATACTGAACCTTGTGAGAATTTTGGAAGACAAAGTTTCTGCTCTTGAGATTTGGTTTTACTTGGTCCTTCCTCTGTAGATGCATATATGGTTCCAAGCCCCAAATCTGTTGTCACAGAGGTAACAGAGGATGATGTCTTATGATCAACGAGCAAACTCAAACTGCCCACAGCACAGGAGGGGTTCCAAAAGTTTCCCATCTTTAATCCCTGCATGGGCACATCAGCTCGGGAATCAATGCCCGCGATGGAAGGAACTGGTTTTAAAACATTTGGCTTTAGCAGGGAATTAGATTGCAAGTTTGAAGGCATGCAAGAACTTGGGTCAGTGAACTTTCTCCCATCTAGTAATAAGCTGGTATTAACGCTATCACTTCTAGCAGAAGTATACTGAAAAGAGTCAACATTTGAAACTTGGGGCTTGGCTGAAGAAACATTTTGCTGCAAAGATGAACAACGATGAAGACGATGGCATATCTCATTCCACTTTGTTTGTAGCCCCATTAGTCTGGCATTTAATACAGTTCGATCATCTGAGGCCTGCACTGCAATTACAGAGAGCATGTTTACGAAAATATTACACTAATGAACAATTACAGTTGGAAGCTAAGAAGTTTCTGTATCCTGAGACAGTTACAAGGGTTTGAAGGATTAGCACACCTCTTCGGTACCGAATTGCTTGCTTTTGTCACTCTCAGCCATTCGCAGGCAAGAAGATAAATTTGACGAGCACTGATCAGCAACTGAAACAGTAGATCCTCCTTTCAGAACGGAAGCTTCTTGCTCATATTTTTCATTGCATATGTTGCAGCGACTTGTGGATTGATTTTTGTTGCTCCATGTACTTTCATAATCAGATGCAGAAGGGAAGAACCCACCGAATGGGACAAATGACCCCATCAAGCTGTAAGTATATCATGAGCACCCAACTGTCAGAGTCAATGCAAGATAAGTAGGAAGCCAAGATGTAAATATTGACAGAGTCCTTTTTCTTTTGCTTCCTTTCTTTTTTGGTGGGAAAAGAATCTTAAGTTGCATAGACGATAAAGATAATAAGTAATAAGTAAATATTGATCTAGTGTCATCAGCCAGGGGTAAATTTTGAAACCGCCAATATCTAGCTTCCTATGCACAGATTGGAACAATTTCACTCGTTTAACCTGTTAGGGGTAGAACAACTGAACTTATATTTTAGAAATCTAGTTTTTAGTCAGCTCCAACTTACCAAGATATCCTGCAGTCACTGAACAGTAGACATTCAAAACATGACAAATCCATTGAAGAGTTTCACTTTTGCGCATACACCAAATAAGATCTTAGTTCATTAAATGGTAAAAACTAAAAAGGTCCTATATTTAAGATCTCCAATTCGGAGAAAATCTCCAATCATGCAGCTTGATTCTCTGGGAAGAATATTCACGGTTCACCACAAGGGCAAGGACCTAACACACTGGACTATTTTCTACCAGTTGCCATAAGCTGACATACGCATGTATCTTGTAACTTCCTGACAAATAACCTAATTTGAAGTTAAACTAACTCCAAATATCTAATTGTTTCCTTTTATTGTATTAAGAACTTTGAAAAGGAAAAGGAAAACGAGCACAAGGTAGTGTGAGATTTTAAGAGATCAAGTTAAAGAATAAAGTAAATATATCCAACTCTGTGTGCCCTTCCTATTAAACAGAAGATATTTATTCACGCACCACTAACGTAAATAAAATGCGTGATTAAATTTCCAGTTTTAGGACATGTATCTGTCAGCTACAAATGATCTAAAGTACTAGCCTTTCAAGTCAGAAGTTGTTCTGAGAAATTGTATTCAATATTCTCCAAGTTTTAAAAGTTAAACTATCCTTCTAAATAATAGTGAACTATACAGTAATCATTTTCCCATCAGTTTCATAAGATGCAAAGCTAATAAGCAGACTCTTAGAGAATTTGCTCGTTATTATGTAAAGCATTTAAATTCAAGTAGATTGATTATCTGCTCAATCACTCCGATGAAAAAGAATGATAATAAAGTATGTTCATGGAAAACTCCACTCTATAAGTTTTTTTATGTAAAAGGGGAGATGTCTCAGTTTCAAAGTTTAGTCCTTGCACTGATTGCACTAGTCCATTATCGGAGAGCTTAACCATAGTAGGAAAGATAAAAAGATCAGACAACCACTCGCTGATAAATTGAATGCCACCTTTAAGTACACGTGTCTAACAATTATTTAAAATCAAGATGGCCAACAATTAAGATTAACACTAATTCCATTCCTTTTTAATTATTTCAGTGCAGATTTTTATATCTTTGAGGCTTATATACTAAATCATTTTCACATAACACAACAGGACAGAGTTTCCATAATTAAATCATACTGGCATAAATAAATTCTTAAAGAGAAATTGAGCCTTTGTCCACTCCAAGTATAAAATAATAACAAGTCCATAACTAAGATATAATATAAAAGAGATATTGGATTAAATTTAGATGGGATTGGAAGACCACTAACCCCGATCTAGAGACCAGTCCTCCTGTTGGAGGTCTTGGAAAAGTAATGGGAAGCAAATGCAAATCCCAGTCTTTCTCAATAGACGGAAACAGAGCTAAAAACTTCATATATATATCATAGCTCGAAGCAGCTCCGATTAACCATATCTTCCCATAATGAACCTCTACCAATTTACTTAAACAAGAAACGACATAATTGGCTGTCTCCATTGATTCCTCATCATCAACAAAAGCCTCTAAGTCACCATAGTTAAAAATCACTCCAGCTCCTTTACAACCCCCCTTGATAAGATCATCCACTTGCTTGAACTTCAACCGCAACATTTCCATAGAAATTTCTTTTTCTACACTAATTAAACTCAACCCATCAATTTCTTTAGGCAAACATCCACTTTTACCTTTCTGAACATTATCCAGAAACTCATTAAGAGCATCATTAGCACAGACCCCAACTAATAAAGGATTGTTCCCACTTTTTCTTAAAAGAACATCTCCTATTCTTCTTGAATTCCCATTCACACCCTCACTATTATTCAAAACTCCAGAAAAAGGGAAACTAAAATTACATAAAAATAAAGGCGGGCATCGAGTTTTCGAGAATCTGGAAATGGTAGTAGGCGGGTTTAGAATAGCTAACTTTATATCACAGCTCCGAAATCCTGCTTCCCCAAATACCCGACTCACAATCGGGTCATCTAAAATTGACAGTATAAAATGCTTCAACTCAACCTTAACAGTCGAGATCGATGGCGGAGACGATGAATTACTACTATTACTCTGATACTGCAACTGCTGATACAGATGAAAAGTTTCCGGATGCCTTCTTTGATTAGCTTGCGATCTTTTGATAGCGGCCATTAGAGAATTGGATATCGGCGGCTCCTCTTGAGCTTTTGTAGTAGGCAACCGGTCGAGGGAGACGCCGACGCAGAGATCCAAAGCTCGGAACTGTAGGCGTAGAGAGTACGCGCTGCTCTTGGCGCGTCCACAAGCATCGCGAAGAGTCGAAGACTGTAGAGCTAGAAGTGCGGAGACGGCGTGAAGTGAGGTGGTTTGCGCGTGGCTCCGCCGTCTCGCCACTGCCACAGCATCGTCTAACGCCGCAGCTGCCTCCTCCGTTAAGCATTGCCTTGCTGTGCTTACCGGCGTTAGCATCACCCGCTAAAAAGCACAAGCAGATTTTGTTTACGATATTTCTTTCACTGATTAAAATAATCTATAAAAATTCGAGCTGACGGGTTTTTTTTAATAGTATAATTTTGGGGGAAGTGGAAGCGAATAAATTCAGAAGGGGGATTTTGAATTATTTATTGAGAAGAGGGATTTGCATATTAGGTTTACTTAGCTTTCTTTGGCTTAATATGTTTTATTAGTAATAAAAAGTTTTAGTGCGTTCGACTTTTATTATTACGGGTCAGGAGTAAATATTAGGGAGCATAAGTTGTTTAGAGAAAAAAATATGGAAATATCGATATGACTGAGAGTCGAGGGTAGAGGGCTGCAGTCCCACTACGATCCCTGATTTGTCCACATCGCCCATCCTTTAAAAAAATATATATATATATATATATTTTTTAAACACAGTTAAAATATAAAAAAGATAATTCTGATATGAACAAAGTTAAAAGTACAAAAAATGTACAAATTTGTCACATCACTATAAAATGAGGAGAGAGATATTTTTTGACTTTTAACTGTATCTATATCAGAACTATCTTGTTGTATTTTAACTGTAACTGAGAAATGAATTTTTTTTTTTTTTAAAGAGAGGCGACGTGAACAAATCAGGACCAAGTATGACCCTGGTCCATATCAGAATACTCCGAAAAATATTGGCCGAATTTTTTTTTGTTGTTGTTGGAGGTGGGCCCAGGATTCAACAGGGAGTGGAGAAACACATGGAATGAGTATAGATTCTGCTTTTCATATAAAAAAAAAGAGTATAGATTCTGCTCAACATTTTATTTTTCCATTAAAGAAATATCATTTTCTTCCCTTTTTGCCATTTTGTATTTTTGGGTCACATACCACTTCTCTCATTTACTTGGACTAGTGGAAGAATTAAATTGCAGAATGTACTTCAATTAAAATTCGCTAAAGATCTTTGGATACCAACAGCTCATAAATGGTTAGACTTGGCAGGAATCGACCAGTCATCCTATGAGTGAAGGCAAGACTAATACCAGCGGTTGAATTAGAAGTATAAGTTAGAGGGAAATTACACTATATGTTATTATACAAAAATATTTTCAAAAAATTTGGGGTCTAAAGTGAAATTATAGACAAAATATAGGACATGAGTACTTAAAAACTCAAAAAAAAAAAATTAGAGGAGCCCAATAGCTACTTAGATACATCTCTAATTAACACAACACTACTCGTGGTGGAGCTTGGGTACTATACCACTTTTTATTTCATAGAAGAAAATGAGAGATAGAGATAGAACTTATAAGATTAGTGAGTATATGTGACTTAATTATTATCTTAATTTAGTTGGTTATATTAGCAACTTCTTTGAGTTTTTGAACGCCCTAAGGCGGAGCCCCATGAACGGGGAGATAGAGCGACTCCCATGAGCGGGAAGAACAGTACTCAGATCGGGAGAATAAAGCTCACCGCAACGCTGGCGGAGGAGTATCGAGCACCTGGGGCCTCTCGGGCTCAGAGCTAGACTTTCGCCCTACTGGGCCAAGTACTTGATGATCAACTTCTTTGAGTTGACTCATAAAATTTGTAAGATTCCTGTTAGAAAGTCACCCTAAACAAAACAAAAAAGTAGAATTGACTTTCATATCTAAACTTCTGTGTTTTTATTCTGAAAGGATATTGCCTTATTTTATTCTTGTTGACTTATATACTTGTATTATAAATATACCTTTTGTTAATACAATAATGAATATAACTAGTAAAGATATATTGACATCTCAAATAGGTTAATACTTTAAAAAAAAATTATTTGAGGTATGACCAATTAAAATTGTATTGCTCATACCTGAAAACTCGTCATCTAGTTCTACACTTTTACTTTTGAATTATGAGAAATTAAAATGTGTTAATGCCTTTAACAAGTCATCAATCAAACTAGATGATGAATTAGATAGACATTTTATGACAAATAAATGAGCCTAAATGATTGGTCACATTCTCGCAACAGTTGACTTTTGAATTACGATTATCAAATTGTACATTATATAATGTACTAAGTATATTTGATACGGATAAAATACAATTATTATGGCTCTAAATATGTACTACCTCCATTCCCAAATAAGGTTAATATTTTGGGATGGAGGGAGTATATAACTATGCACGACATATTCCTTTTCTCTCTCTTAAGAGTAGAAATTCTCTCACTTCTCTCTAGAGATAGTTTTCTTTGAGTAAGGTTCTGTCAGTTTCCCTGTTCTTCTATTTCTGATCTATTCATGTGTTTCTCATTTGTCTTCCTCTGTCCTTATTATATTTTATATCCTCTTTTAGTTTTCTTTTGGTCATTGGTCTACTTGTTTCTCTTGTATCTGGTTCCTTTTCTAGTCCTCCTTGTTCTTTGTTTTAGTATGGACCCTGATGTAGCTCCTTTACTTAATCTTGTGACCATGTCCCTCACTCGGCGGGATTCCTTTTAGTGGCAAAAATCATAAATGAGAAACGACAAAATTGCAAGGCATTTATTACCACTATGGTTAATGCTTGGAAGATGGAGTTTAAGTCTTTTGGATCTATCCTATGAGACAATTTAGTCCAGTATACTTTCATCAATTGAAAAGATAGGAGCAAAGTTCTGAATTCGGGCCCGTGGAACTATAGAGAATCATTGGTGGTGTTGAAAATCTGGCCTGAATATATGATTATTGAAGAGCTACAATTCCTTGATACTCCTTTTTGGGTTCAAGTTCATAAGCTACCACCAAATCGTATGAATCTGGTTAATGCTGTCCAAATTGGGAATTTCTTGGGTTAGTTTATTGAGACAAACATTGACTCTCTTTCTGCATCCATGGCAAAAATATTTATGAGGGTTAGAATGAAAATCCAAATTAATAAACCTATGAAAACTGGTTTCTTCATGGAGAGGAATGATGGCTCTAAAAGGTGGGTCGTGTTTAGGTATGAAAGATTAGCCGATGTATGTTATAATTGTGGTATTTTGGGTCACTTAGAAGGTTCGTGTAAGACGATCAAGGCTCAGGAGTCTGCTAATATGGAAGGGCCATGGGGCTTGGGACCTTGGATGAAATCTGGTTTTATTGGGAAAATGGGGGGTTAGAAGGTTACAAAATGAGACACAACTGGGTGTGGATGTTTCTTCGGAAGCCGTGAATAATGGTGCAGTAGAATCGGTGGCTGAAGGTTTGGCTGACAAATTAATGGGAGGGAGGGAGCTGTTATCGGCGACGGTTAACGTTGTGGCGATGGAGGAGCCGGAAAATCAATCTCGAAGAGAGGAGTCGGTAGAGGAGATGGATGAAAATGACAGGGATGCGGCTGGTGGGATGGGATTAGTGGCTCAAAAATCTAACCTATTCACTGACCTAGAGGTGACTAGCTATGAGTCTATTGGTTTTATAAATGGTCCGAACCGCTTTGTTGAGGACCCGGGTGAATATTTTCTAAATATACCATCCATGACATCTCTTGGTCCAACTCTCGCTCCAGCGGGCCATAGTGACGCTAGTATCCTAAGCCCAAACAATAATATGTCTAACCTTGGCCAGTGTTACCGCCATAAGACTTTCAAAAAAAGTTTGGGCCTTGGGCTCAAAGTCTCTACCCATTTCCAGCCGAACCCATTACTTAGCCTTTCTCTTATAAACCAGGGCGGATTAGGCCCAAACCGTAAGAGACCAATGCCACACTCACTTGCAAACCCAAAAAGACTTAAGCTCAATGTTAATGTTGATATGACCCTTATCCACCCAATTATCCATAACTTTAAACAAACATACCCCCAGCCCATAACTAGTATACCTGATATCATAACCCAATTAAATAACACCCACTTGACCCAATACCCTTATCCTCTGTCAAGAGAGATAAAAGAAAATTTGTCACTCTTCGGGAGCTTCAGAATCTTGGGCAATAAAAAACCCCAGTGTAGGGTACATTGGTCCCCTCATTGGATGAGGATGAGGAAGAGGTAAGTCTTGCTAAATCCATTTGTAATTTTGTCTGTATGTTATCCGAATTGGGCGAACCATCTAGTTCGGCTTCTGTGGTTGGGCTAGTCAGGGAGTGTTTGGAGGTGGTGTTACTGTCTGTCAGGTGGTTGATGTTGTTCCATCTAGTGAGGATACCCGTTTCAGGTCTCCGGAACATCAATGATTCTCATTTCGTGGAATTGCCGAGGTATTGCCCGAACCTCGGTGACCACCACTCTGCGGGATATTATTAGAACTTACAAACCTTCCATCATTTTTTACAAGAATTTAAATGTTCTTCCTCCCCCAAAATTGCTTATGTTTTCAACTCGTTCAGATTCCCAAATTTCTTTATTACCTTGTCTGTAGGTCGCGCTGGAGGATTAGCCTTGGCGTGGCAGGATTCTGTTGATCTCAATATTATTGGTTCGTCTACTTTTGTGATTAGTGCATTGATTATGCCTAGGCATAATGTTTTACCGTGGCATTTGACTTATGTGTATGGTCCTCCTAAAAAGGAACATAGGTACAAATTTTGGGATGATCTTAAACGGGAAGCCGAGGTTTTTTCTGGGTTGTAGCTTGTCATTGGTGATTTCAATGTTGTTTGTAACCAAACTAAGAAAAAGGGCGGTATTCTAGTTACTTCATCCAATTTTGTGGATTTTTTGGATAGTTTGGGACTGATAGATGGTGGTTTCACTGGTAATATGTATACCTGGAATAATAAGAGGATTGGTGAGGCTAATATTCAAAATAGATTGGATAGAGGGGTATTGAATGGTGAATGGAGGACTTTGTTCCCTAAAGCTAAATTTTTACACCTCCCTGCTATTAATTCTGACCATAACCCCAGTTTACTTGATACATCCCCTTCTTATCATCAGGGTCCTATGCCTTTTCACTTTAAGTCTATGTGGATTAGAGATCCGGCTTCTAATTTTGTTGCTGAGGTGGCTTGGAATTGTTCTCTGTCTGGTCTTACTCATCTGTTTTTCAGTATTAAACTCTTTAGGACTAGGTCGGCTTTAAGGAAATGGAATAAGTCTTTTTTTGGCCATATTCCTTATGTTATTAAGCAACTTAAATATGATATTGATATACTCCAAGGCCTCGAGCAGAATTCGTCTACTCTTGCTCTTGAATCTGCAAAACAAGTGGAACTTGCTGAATGCCTTAGAAGAGAAGAAAATCTCTGGAATGACAAATCGAGAATTTCTAGCTTCGAGGAGGGAGATGCAAATACCAGGTTTTTTCACCTCTATACTATTATTAGAAGAAGATTTAATTGGATTGATCAGCTACAGAAAGAGGATGATACTTGGGAAACATATTATAATAGAATTTGTATCCTTTTTTACCAATACTACACCAATCTATTTTCTTCTTTCTCTCCTTCTTTTCCTTTAACTTTTGATGATTTGATCCATTTATCTGTTGATTCATATGCAAATCTTGATCTCTGCATGGCTCCTAGTGAAGATATTATCAGAAATGTTGTATTTTCCATGGTTGGTTTTAAAAGTCCTGGGTCGGATGGTATGTCTATCGATTTCTACAAGGCTTTTTGAAACATTATCAGGGATGATGTTTGCAGTACTGTACATTTTTTCTTTAATTATGGTGTTATAGATAAATCTTTTAATAAAACTTTCTTGGCTCTTATTCCTAAAAAGAATATACCTAGCAAAGTGGAACATTTTAGGCCTATTTCTCTAAGTAATGTGTGCTATAAGATTATTGCTAAGATCCTTACTAATAAGATTAGACATTTTTTGACTACTCTTATTTCCCCTACCTAATCTGCCTTTGTGCTTGACAGAAGCATTACAGAGAATTCGATCATTAACCAAGAAATCATGCACTATATTAAGAATAAGAAAGGTAAAAAATGTGTTATGGCTATCAAGATTGATATGGCTGAGGCATACAATAGGGTGGAGTGGGATGTGCTGGCTCATATTATGTTGAACCATAAGTTTTCTCGTCAGTCTGTGCATCTCATTTATGTCTGCATCTCGAATCCTTCTTTCTCTGTGCTTATTAATGGGTCTATCTTTGGTAATATTGGAGCTTCTAGAGGTATTAGACAGGGGGATCCTATGTCTCATGCGCTTTTTGTTCTTTTTTTTTATCTTCTGTTTAGAATCATTACTGCTGCTGAATTTAGGGGTGAGATTCATGGTATTAAGGTTAGCATATCAAGTCCTACAGTCTCCCACCTTATTATGTATGTTGATGATCTAGTTATCTATGGGCATGCTACTCTAGAAGAAGATGTGAACATTAAAAAAATGCTTATCGCTCTACTGTAGATGGTATGGGCAACAGGTCAGCAGGGATAAATCTTGTATTCACTTTAGCTCCAATGTTTCTGAGGTACTTCAACATGCTATTTGTGATACTCTTAGTATGCCTCATTGTGATCATCTTATCAAGCATCTTGGGTTACCTTTTTGTAAGGCCTACTAGTAAAAGAATTGTTTTCCTTGATATAATTGATAAAATTGCTAGTAAGCTCAGTGGCTGAAAAATGAGATGTCTATCTCAAGCGGGTAGGAATTTCCTCATTAAGCCAGTGCTTCAATCTATTCTTTCTTATGCTATGCAATCGGTCTCTTTGCGTATCTCTATTTGTGATGATATTGACAAGTATATTCGGCGATTCTGGTGGTGGGGTTAAAACTGGGGACTCTAGATATTTGTGTCTTAAAGGGTGGGACTCGATTTGTTTACCTAAAGAAGCAGGTGGCCTGGGATTTAGGAGATTCGTGACATCAATCTTGCTTTAAATACGAAATTGGCTTGGAATATGTGTGCTAACGAGGAGAAGTTTTGGGTTAAACTGTTACATTCTAAATACCTTGGTGAGCAAGATTTGTTGCATGCTCAAGTTTATAAAGGTCAAGCTTATTGGTGTGGCAAGCGATTTGGAAGAGTAAAAATAACCTGATCAAAAGGGCTTGTTTTAAGGTTGGGAATGTTACTAAGTTAGGAATTTGGGACTGATCCTTGATCTCTTCTATTCCGGAATTTAAACCCCATTCTTATTTAAAACTTGATTATTCACCTTAGTTTGTTTCTGATCTTATAGACTCGACTACTCATGCTTGGAAAATGGTTTACATCAGAAGTGCTTTCCCTGGTGAGTTGACTAAATCTATCATTAGCATTCAAATTCCTTCAATTTTGGAACTCGATCTTCTTGTTTGGTCCCCCTCCAAGTCAGGGGAATTCTCGGTACATTCTGCGTATCGAGTAAGCCAACAAAATAGATGTTCTTCGACTCTTTCTTCTACTAATGCAGACGCTATCCCGAGGGCAACTTGGAAAAGATTATGGCAGCATCATCTCCATCATAGCTAAACACCTCTTATGGAGGATTCTGAATTATATTCTACCTTCTAAGGCTAGACTTGCGGCTTTATTTGATGTGGGTTCTTTGTCTTGTCTTGTTTGTGGCGATACAGAGGAGGTGAATTCTCTCCATCATCTTTTTATTACATGTCCTTTGGTTGTGCTGTTGTGGTGGAAATCCCCTTGGAATATTAAAATTGCTAATCTCAAGGATATGAATATTATGAAATGGATTGATTGTGTCCCTAACCCTCTCTTGGTATTCCCTTTACAGGAAGGTGATATAGATTTATTTACTAACTTTGCAGTGGTCGTTATGGAACAAGTGTGGAAGGAAAAAAAATCTTTTTTTTTTTAAGTCTTCCAAAAAAAATGGGATAGCTTGTTTTAGGACTGTCTTTTGCTTGCAAAAAATTATATTTTGGCTGCTACTGGAAGATAACTTAAGAGCAAGCCGAAAGTTATGTGCAATAAGTGGTCCCTGCCTCCACCGGACTGTAGGGAAATTAACTTTGATGCTGCTTACTCAGATGGTATTTATGCGGTTGGGGCTAGTTTTAGAGATGAACATGACAGGTTTTTGAAGTGTTGTGTTGAAAACGGTCTTGCACATGATGTGTACACGGCTGAGGCCATTGGAGCTAGGTTGGCTACAAAATTGGCTTCTTCTTCTACGCTTGATTACACTATTTTTGAAGGAGATGCTCTAAATGTTATGTTCTCTCTCAAAGTTCACAAGGAAGCAATGGAATGGCAGGGTATAACCGTTATTGAACAATATCGTCAACTAATTGATAAACACAATTGCAAGTTTTTCTCGGTACCTACAAAATGTAATTTAGCGGCCCATAATCTTGGTAAATGGGGTAAAGATACGGGTAATATAGGCTTTATTTCCCTCGCTTATCTTCCTAGTGAGGTCTTTTGTGACCCAAATTTTAGTAAATTATGTGATGTAATGGATCAGGGATTTGTAATGATGCTATTGTTAATGGTTGATAATGTTTTCATCAAAAAAAAAACTATGCCCGACATATTCATACTTTATCCGTCCCAAATTATCTGTTCACTTTGTATTTTGCACGGGAGTTAAGGTGTCATCAAATTTTATAGTAGTATATGATAAAATGTCAAACATGACCCTATTTAATTTGACTTTTAAGTAATCAAGGAGTAGCCCGAGTGGTTGAGGTTGCTCATTCCCTGTACGAGGTCCTGGGATCGATTCCTACTTCCCCCTACCCCAACCCCAAAAAATAAAAATATAAAAAAAATTGACTTCTAATTTAATTTTACATTTTTTTCTCTCTATTGTTTTCTCTTCAACATTCAATGTAAGGGATATAATTGGAAAAAAAAAACATCATTAATATTCAGGTGTGACTGAATTGTGTCATGACTTGAGTTTAATCTGGTTTGAGTCTCAAACTCAAATAAGCTTTGGATTTAGTCTGGAATGAAATCCGAAGCTTTAAATAAGTTAGATTTTAGTTTGGGTTTGATACTGGTTTGAGGCCGAAACTAAAATTTCAAACTCAAACACAAACTAATAACATCCGAACTCTTTATTTAAAAAATGTACTGTTAATTTGAGACAGATTAAAATAGGATGTGGATAGATAATTTGATATGGAATTAAGTTATTTAGTTTTTTTTTTTAATTTATGAAATAAGAGGATGTGTGTGTGAGAGAGACGGGCATAGAAAAGATAGGGAAAGATATGCGGTGTCCACTGAATAATGAAATGGGGGGCCAAATGTATAATAGGGACTTTGGTCATTGTCAAGCTTTTTTGAGTCGTAAAGAGCTTTCTGAGGAGGAGGATAAAGAGAATGAAGGGAAAGGTCAATTCTGCTTCAATTTGCTAAAAGATTGCATGTGATTATAAGGTGGGTGACCAAGCAAACAAAAAGAAAAATAATTTCTCCTACTAAATATGTGTTTTATTTATATGTGCGAAAATTGCAAAGTTATGATGGAAGTTATACGCATATTCTTAAGATATATTTGGATTGGTTCTGATTTGAATATGAGATTTAAATTGAAACTTAAATTCTTTTTAGATTGAATATAGGAATTAAACCCAAGCATTAATCCATTAAGAATTTAGTTTGAGTTTGAGACTAATTTGAGACTGAGACTCAATCTGATTATACCCTTGAATGTGATCTTCATGTGTGTACATACGAACAAAACACTTATTTCCAGGGCCGTCTCGAACAATAGTGAGACTCTATACTAGTTATCAAAATTATGCCCCTAATTTTTTTAGATATAAATTATAAAAAGTGTCAAAACATAATTTTTGTTAATTTTCTTGTATGTCTCTAATTATTTCTGTATCCATACACTCGTGTTCGAATTCTAAGAGGTGTCATCGTGTCCTTACTTTTAAAGATATAAACACCTAATACTTTAGATATTTACTTGCATCTAAAATTCGTACCCAAATTTAAGTAACATAGATATAAAGTGATTTTAAAATTTTTGTAACCCCTCAAAATGAAAGACTCAATTCTGCATGTGAATTTGAACATGCTAAAAGTCGGGCCTGCTTATTTCGTACTTGATCCAAAATTCTATTAAATCAGAGAAATTAAAGGGAAATAAAAACAATCTCTCTCTCAAGTCTTTTGGACATCCCCACCCTCTGCAGTCTGCACCACTCATACCCCCGCCCCGCCCCGCCCCGCCCCCACCCCCACGCCACCTATCAACTCTGAAATACTACTTAACTGCCATTTAAATTTGATTTGCCAGCCTTCCCTTTTCATGAAAGCCATTCTCCCCATTCTGTTCCCTTAATTTATGCATGCTTGCTTTTGCTTACCTCTATTAAATTCATAAAAGTTGTTTTCTAGAAGAAAAAAAATTAAAAAAAAAGAGTTTTACGAAGTAATGTTTAGAGCTTGATAATTGAGTATCTACCTTGTAAGAATATTAATTACTAATATTCAAGAATTAATATTATAAGTTTCGTGTGTTCTTGAATTTTACAATGATCTCTTTTAAATTAAATTGATTTGTCTTTAAAAAAAAGACATATGATTTGATTTGTATTATATACTATTTTTATTTTCCTCGTAGTTTGTATGTGTGATAGTCGATAAAAGAACATAATGAGACAAACAAAAATAGTTCAACGGCATAAAATTTTAAAATAAATTTCATGGGTATTTTGTGCAATAAGAAGAATAAATTTATGTACAATTATAGCTATTTATCTTTTTAAAGTATTTGTTTTTTGTTTCCCATCCAGCGTCCAACCCCGACAGACTTGACTAATCTGAACCGGGTACTGCAGAGGTCCAAGAAGGGGCGACCCTCCCAATATCAATAACTTCATACAAATATCGTAATCGCGGTTTGAACTCTGGTCATTCTTAAGGGGGGAGGAGCCCTCATCCACTCCATTACAACTAATTTTTGAGCTAATATTAAACTTGTTTTAACTACCAGCAATTAGTACTATAAAAAAGGGTATGCCCCGCCCCGCCCCACCCCGCCCCGTCATGGGCATGTCTTAAATGGGGATGGGCGGACATGCCCGCTTTTTTCACGGGCCATCAAAAGGGATGCCCGTACCCGCCCGCCGAATGCCCATGGGCAAATGGGCATGCCCGCGACCCTTATTATTAATTTTGTTTTTAAAAAAAAAAAAATTAAATCAGAAAAATTCAACAAAATGTAATTATTTCTCATTCACTTGCAGTGTATAGTCCTATAGAGGGTAAATAAATATCCAAAATAGTCCAAGAACAATAAAATGAAAGTCCACACTATCCAAAATAGTTATAAAAAAACAATCAAAGTCCATAATTTCAAAAATAATTCAAGATATATAGCACGGCTCAACTTTTATCTTGGGCTTTTAGGGTTTTTTTTTCCTTCTTGTTTTGGCTCTCAAGTCTCAACTGTGAAAATTAATCCATATCCAAAATTAAAAAAAAAGAAAAGAAAACAAAGCGGGCATGCCCGGTTGCAACCCGCCCATACCCGCTACCAAACAAGTATGCCCATTAATACCCGCATTTAAATGGGCATGGAATTCATAGCCCCATACTCGCCATTAAACTCACGGAGCGGGCATGCCCGCGAACATATGCCCATTTTAACAGTTCTACCTGCAACCCAATTTTAGTAGGTAATATTGTTGATGCATAATCCCTAATCCTTTTTCATCTTTCTTTGTCAGCATTTTGATTATTCTATTAAAGATAAGAGCTGCTTTTTTTTTTCTTCTCTTTTTTTGCAAATGGAAAAATTCAAAAACCAAGTTAGAAAGACTTTCCTACTCTACTTTTTTTTTGGGAATTAATTGCCATTTTTGTCCTCAACATAGTTTCGGCCAGCCGATTTCATCTTTTTTCATTTTTTTTTAACTTTTCGCATCTCCAACCAATTTTCGAACCGCCGATTTCATCATTCCGTCCAAAAAATGTCTAGAAACCGTCAAGCTTGATGATGTGGCATAACGGGACTTTTAGTTTCTCTCTCTTCAAAAGGCAAAAAGGGAAAATATTTTTCTCTTAATCCCCTCAAACTTCATCTTCTTCCTCAAATATTTTTCTTTGTTACAACCATAACAATGGTGGAGAAAAAAAAATCATCAATTTCAATTACAAAAAATTGTGATACCTTCACTCTTCCATTATTTAGTTATTTTTCCCCACCAAATCCATCACCATTTCCATTTTCCACAAAAAAAAATGAGAGATAGAAACCCTAGAAATGTAATGTTGTGAGAGTAAAATCAAAGAATTATTTTGTTCTCTTTAATTCCTATCATCATCAAACAATAACTTACATCTCTTTTCAATATAAAGTGATTCAATAATAACTACATACATCATCATCAACAAATAAACCAACAAAAACAGAGAAAAATCACAAAATAAATTTTTCTATACACATTATGTTTTGAACAGATTCTTGAATCCAAGATCGTCATAACTATGATCATAGATTTACATTTTTTAAATATTTTTTTACCTTGAGAAAACATGGCTCAAAGCTCTAGCAAAACCATTCATGGCTCCGTAGCTTTTTGAACTGAACCCCCCAACATCCGAGCAAACTTTGTAATGTCTTCTTCCTCAACTACAATTTCAATTTCTTCAATCTCATTAACCCAAATTACACGATTGAAGAAACCCAATTTCAGGAAAAAAAAAATCAAATGTACTAAATCCTTCCATATCCTTTAATCAAACGCTCAAAATCCCAGATAAAAAAATCCAAAATTAGCTAAACAAAACAGCAAAATAAGCTGATTACTAAAAATTCCATATGAAGTTTCAAAAGCATTGATGATCAAGAATTTCTCCAAATTCGATTCAAGAATCAAGAAAGACCCAAATCAGGAACATTTAGAAACCACAATTTTACTAAATCCTTCCATCTCTTACTTGGCAAAGAAGATTTTTTTACTTTTGCTTGAGCTCATCTCTAGCTTTACCCTGTTGACTGCTCCCGTTTCTTTGTTACCCATATCTAAATTTTCCCATTATCTTCTTTATTAAGGCATGCATGAGAATGTAATTATTTTTATCCACCATTGTTATAGTTGGAATAAAGAAGATGAAGTTTGAGGGGGGAGGAGAATAATTTTTTCTCGTTTTGCCCTTTGAAGAGAGAGAAACTAAAAGTCCTGTTATGCCACATTACCAAGCTTGACGGTTTCTAGGCATTTTTTGGATGGAAGGATGAAATCGGCGGTTAAAAAATTGTTTGGGGATGCGAAAAGTTAAAAAATGAAAAAGGATGAAATCGACTGGCCGAAACTATGTTGAAGACAAAATTGGCAATTAATTCTTTTTTTTGGTAAACAAAAGTTTGGGTGGGTTCGGCTTCGGTCACCACCATAGATTAGGGCAGACCCTAGAGACCATATGCCGCTTACAAGGGTACTTACCGATCACCCACTAATACAGTTCTCACGTCGACATCGGAAATTGAATACTTGATCTTTGTAAATACGTGCCAAATTCTTACCAATTGAGCCAACTAAAGTTGGTCTACTCTACTTTTCTCAAGTGGCATAAAGGGTTGATCATGACCTCTCGATTCGTTTTGATCCCCCTGTCTTTTCTCTCATATCTTCATTTTCCTTTTTATTTTTACCGAAAAAAAAATTCATTTTCTTTCAGTAACCAACATGGAAAGGTCACTTTATAGGTTTATTACATCATTGGGATCAGGGTCAGATTTGGGATCATCTGATCAGATTTATGCCATGTCACTGCATTTCTTCTCTCTCCTCATTCTGCGAGGGATATGGGCAAATCTGTACTGCATCGGTCACGTACGTGCGATCCCATATCGGGATATTTCCCACTTTATAAGCGCTGCTCTATACTCGACCGTTTAAAAATTTGGGTCCCAATATTTTTGTTATATATATATATTTCAATTTTTTTTTTTAAAAAAAAAACTTATGTAATCTTTTTAGATTTGAAAATTTCAAGCCCAATAGACAATATAATATTCTGATTTATAATATTTCATTTTTAACTAAATCAAAATAAACTCCAACGATTCTTTTTATTTATTTAATTATTTCCTTTTTTTCCAAGCCAATTTTATTACCTCATATTTCAACTTAGCTGGAGCCAGTCAAATAACGCTACTTTTTTCTCCTTATCCATATTCTAGAATTTTTGAGTATTTATGGAGAATAAAAATTATGATACAATTTTAATAATTTATTTATTTATTATTAAATTTACATGAAAGTTCATTTTTTTGGGGGTTATATATGACCTTATTTTAAAGTTCAGTACATGGCCCCCAAAATTATTGAGTTGACACTGACTTTCTATATATTCTTTTATTATCGGATTAAAATGTGCCAACCGTAAAATTTATTACTTTGAGTAAAAAATACTTGTCTACTACGTTAATCTTCTTTTTGACAAGTTCACTTTCTATATGCGAATGAACACTTTCTTATGTTTTACAAAAATCACTAAGATATGTAGTGTTGATTATTATAAAAATGAGTGCTAGATAAATTTGTTTCATGTGGTATATATATAGACAATTTGGTTAGCACTTAACTAATATTGAAGTGAGATCAACACTTTTTCATTTCTTCTCCTCCATAAGCAGAAAAAAGAATAATGTGACTCCCACGTTCCTGGACTTTAGGTAGTGCTTTTTCATCCGTACAAGCAAGAACTTTCAAAATAAGTGAGTAATCGGGTGAAAAATCCTCTGTCCCCATTTATGTATCTATCCCTGTCTCCAACCAATAAAAAATTGATATATAAATATTTTTTCCAATTATATATGCACAGGGTGAGTTGTGATTGGCTGGGGATAGGTATGAGGACATGAACGGGAATAGAAGATTTTTTGCCTGAATAACCCAATGGTTTTTTTTGAGTAGTTTATAAGCGCGTTACGGTGAAAAAGTTTTGTAATAGATCTTCTTTCTTGTAAAAGTAAACTTCACGGGCGTAGCTTGAATTTAGCCTTTTATTAAAATTTATTTTATCTTGATTTAGTACTAACTTCTTGTTATCTTACCGGACATTAATACATCAATATATGTAATATACATGAGGAAAAAATAGAAAATAAACAATTCACGGAAAGAAATTTGTTATGAGTTCTTTTTTTTTCTTCCTCATATATTACATTTATTGGTATGTTATTAACTTATAAGATCATGATAAGTTAGTATTCTTAGGAAAAAAAATCTAAAATGGGAAGTCAGAAATTAATCAACATTCAATAAATTATTTATATCTCAAATTAAATGTTCACGGTTAAACTTGTACCAGGTACAATTAATTTATATTAATGATACGATCCATATGTTATTGCAATTTGTAAAGTTAGTTATGAAAGCTCGGAAAAAATATATCAATTTTAAAAAAAAAATGTTTATGTTGTGATAAATCAAATACAAAGTGAATATTCATCTTGAAATGGAAAGTTCTTATTTTTTGATTGTAAAAAATACAATATGAATGATAGAAGAAGAAATGAGAAGGTAAATGAAAATTTCTTAGTCACTAAACAAGAAGATGAATCTAGCATAATTATAGAGTGCTGTTTTTACACCTCAAACTCCTTCATTTGTAAGAAATCAAATTTTGAGAATGAACATTAATACGAACATGGTCGGAAAAAATGGCCGGAAATTTGACAAGGTTGTCAAGATTGTAATTTTGATTCGGAACGGAAGGGGACTAACAAATCGTAAACTCGAGGATCGTATCACGGATCGAAAGATCTGATAAAACTATTTAAATAATATTTAATAATAAATTTATGTCAATAAAGACATCATTCTATATGTTAATGAGCAACAAAAAAATATGACAATACTGCAATGGAAAAAAATAAGAATACCAATAGAATTAAAAATTTGAAATTTAAACTTCGAAAGCAAACTAAAAATCTATGAGGTCTTTTAATCCAACAAGTTTCATAACCAATATTGATTGTTAATTGAAAATCAAAAGTTGAGAGGGTGAACGATGAAGTTGGGAGTCGTGACTTGAGAGAATTGAGAGATTGGATTGAATACAAGCGGATATTTTTTTATTTGAGAGAATCCCAGTACCGACTCGGTTGAAGAGAGGCAAAATTGAATCGTATCGGATCGTTCGATCCTACGATCTTATGATCCAGATCGACAATTCTATCATCCAGTAATATTTAGTACAATTTAACTCGATTTATACCTTTAGTATCGTAGAATTGTACGATTCTACGATCTAACTCGCGATTTTGACAACCTTGAAATTGACTCTAAGGGGGGTTCGTTAGCAAGAAAGTCATAAGTGAAGGACCAAAGTGCCATTAATATCTCAATCAGATTAATTGGACCATATATCTAAAGGCTAATGATATTGTCAAGTTAGATTTCCTCCTGCAAAGGAAATTTACTTTCAAATGACTAAGTTAGTCTTTTGATCAATAATAACATCTCTCACCGAATTTCTCTCCCCAAGTATTTTCTTCCCTATTCTATTACACTCAATCTCTAATTTTCTCTCTCTTATAGTGCAAAAAATTCACCCAAAAAAACTAAACAGACAAATACTATAATTCTTTCTTTTACTTTAATGTTTTTGTCATACTTATATATTGATCTCTTTTTACACAAATGAAGTAGAGAAGACAATCAAATCCGTATTGCTAAAACACTATAAATTTACAATCTTTTACTTACTTATAAATTGTAATGAATGGAAACCTTAGAATATGAATTTCTTTTGGTTTATATTGTTTGTTTGTTTCTTGTAAATTTTAGCATTTATAAGTGAGAAAAAATATAGATTAAGTGCAGATATATTAGGGAAGAAATAATGGAGAGATCATGTACTGATTTTTGGAATTAGTGAGAGAAAAATTAAAGATTGAGTATGAATAGATAGTAAAGAAATTATTGAAAAAATAAATTAATTGAGAGAGATTAATATTAACTAAAAGAATAACTTAGTCATTTAAATTCAAATTGCCGTGGCAGGAGAAAACCTGTCTTAAAAAATATCAATAGCTTATATTAAAATACTAGTATAAAAAAATTAGTGCGTATTTATTAAATGATTCTCTTCAACGGATTATATTTATGTCCTATTGTCCAAACTCGAAAGTTAAAAACCACCAACCATTTCAATTGATGCGATGAACCGATTGGACAAAAGCATAAAAGACTGGTTTAACCCGAGAGCTTTACCCGACATTCTGCTTTGAACCAACCTTTGCTTGTCTAATAAGTAATAACGGCAAAGACATTTCACCTTATGTTTGTCTTAATGAATGATTTTGAAGGATTTGCTATGTTTTACCTTTAAGGACTCAAATTATTCTCACATTTCACCACGGGTCATGCCTCTATTGGAGGAAAAATCTTTAATAAGTCAATAATTGAGAACACAATTCAGGAAATTAGCCGAACTAGTCCTTCAATATTTGTTTCTTTGAAGCGGTGGATTTCTCTTGAATTACTGAGGATGGAATTTGGTACAACTTTTTTGTATTTTTCGAGGTTTATATAAGGAAATTGATTATGGAAAAAATATATATAAATAACTTTTTTTATTTAGAATTATAAAATCCTATGGAAATACATCTATCAAACTCACACATACATATATATAAAATAGTTAAACATTATGAATAATTGAGTTAAATTAGATTTTAGCTCAACACTTTTTAGTCAAAATAAATATGTTTTAGATTTAACATTTAACCTCAATATTTTTGAAGAAAAATAATAATAATTGAGACATGGATGGGATAGACAATTATTTATTGAAGAAGTCCGCTGACTAAGCAATTTATTGTTGAGTCATCAAGTTTCTTTAAGGTTATTTGATGAAAAATAAGACTGTTTTTTTTTGGTGGTGAAATAATAATGGAATTGTGGTGCGACAATTAGACCCTTTTTAAGGGCAAAAAATTCTCTTTCTCCGGGTGTGTTCCCGTGTGTGTTTCTAACTAATCACAATTTACCATGTGTATATATAATTGAAAAAAATATTTATATAGTAAATTCTGATTGGTTGGGGATAAGATTAGGGATAGGAATGGGGACAGAGGATTTTCACCCATTTTTCAAGGCTCTTGCTATTTGAGATAGAAAAATTCTAAGGGGATTAGGCTTATAGATTTCACTTTCTGCTAAAAAGATGTCTTGTGCTTTAATTAGTTTATACACTTGCTGTGAATTCTTTTCCAACTCTGGCCCTCTTCTTCACTTTACATATTCAGACCCTTTTCTAGGGGTGAGCACCGATTTTGAATTGGTCAATTCGATCATTTGAATTCGCTTTTTTTATACCTAAAAAAATTGACCGAATTCAAAATCGAATTCCGAATTGCCTAATTCGAATTGATGAATTCGAAATTTGGTTTCGACCGATTTGGCCGAATTGGAGGGTACAATTTTTTTCCAAAATTCTGTTAAAGTAGTTCAATGTAAGTTCTCAAAATAATGACACTTCGGGAAAATAATTGTGCTTTTTCCTTAATTTACTTGGTGTCCAGACTAAAAATAAGGATTAAGTTTATACAAAGCTGCACCTTTAGATGGCCAAGAGCATTTTGGGCTCTGAGATCAGCCATGGATGCTTCAAAATCAACATAGAAAACCAAGTCATCCTCAAAACAAATAAGAAGAAATAAAAACAGAGCCAAACTTTGAAGCAAAAAACTCCTATTTTCTTTCAATATCTTTCATAACAACCATATTTCAGACTTCGGAGGCTGATGAGTGGTGGCCGATGAGTGCGATGGAGGCTATTGAGTGGCGCAACCGCTTGAGAAGAAGAGAGAGGAAGCAGGCGGAGGGTTAGGCTTTTTTTTTTTTTATCTTTACTATATATATTTATTATATAATAATATTAAATTATTTAAAAAACTCAATTCAAATTTGGTCAAAATTAGTCGGATCGAATTCGTCCCAAGTTTGCCCATAGCTTAGGACATTGCCTCCCTTTCCCATGCCAAATTCATCTCATCTAAACCTTAACTTAATGCATCCCCCCCACCCAAAAGAATCCATAATTAATTATTCCTTCAAATCTTATGTACCGACATTTAATAAATATTAAAGAAAGAGTGTTACAAAGAATCTGTCGCGGCTCTCACCCTTAATTCTATGCATATTCTCTTTAACACTACTAGGATACTCAACGTGCGTTCGCACCTGATAAACTATAGTTACATTTCAAATTTTTTTGTAGTTTATCTAGATGAGCAATTTTACACAATTCACAAAATAAATAAATATTGCAATATTACACATTATCTAATGTGTGGTGTATTAAGTGATGAGGGGTATTTTGGGCAAGTCAAAAAAGAAAGAAAAAAATATAAATCATTCATGACTCAATCGGTACTTTTAGTATAGTAGAGATATAGATAATAAGATTTCTTCAAAACAAGAAAGAAACTTATGGAACAATTTAATATCTCATTTTCTTTTCATTTTTTCATAAAGAAAAGAAAGAAAATTCTAGAAAAATAGGAGATTGTGTTGGTAGAAGTTTTCACAGATTCATACAACTTTTTTAATTATAAGAAATATCCGTTCATATATTATAAATTAGCAACGTTTATATAAACGTAAACAATTAATCAACTTTAAAATTAGTTTAGTACAATGTTGGAAAAAAATCTATAAACATCGAACTTGTACTCATAATCAAATCTTTCCATTAAGATGATGACAAGTGTGTGATATTTTTTGTTTTAAAGCAAGAGGACCCCATCCCTCTAGTTGAGGGGTCGATTCTTCATGAATTATCATCTGGCCAGGTGGTATCTATATATTTTTTTTACGAGGGGGTATGCGGATCGAACGCAGGACCTCGGTTCTGCGTCCACGGCCTTTTTCCACTGTGGCCAGAAGATCCTACGGTATCTATATAGTTTATAGACTAGAGTTTGAATTTTTTTTTCCCCTTCAAACTCGGTGTTAGAAATTTTGAAATTCTTCAAACTGAAATTATATCTATGAAGAAGAAAAAAAAAAAAAGGAGACAATTTTGTAGTCGGATTCTTTAGACCTTTTTGAAATTCTCATTCCATATAAAGACAAGCATAGATGAACAGTCAAAACGAAATTCTACATCATTTCTACATCGTTCATTAAAATATGAAGGAAGTGTCACATCGAATGCATCTGAAAATTCAAATAATTTATAAGTTAATAAGTTAACATGCCAATTAGTTTTAAGAGAATATGGAGGTTTATTAGCTAATTTTCGCATGATATCAGAACATGTTTAAGAAGACTAGCGTGAATAGTTCCCGCGTGACTCAAGAATGACGTCGGGTCTTGGATTGATTCCTGCCTCAATATGAGAGGAGAGTTGAAATTTTGGTCTCAATCTCAAACTAGTCTAAAACACAAACCAAATTATATATGATTTCAAGTTTCAAGTTTCATTTCTAGACTCAATTCAAAACTGGTTTGAGTCTCAAAACAGACCAAACCCAAGTCAGACCCAATTCAATCACACCATATATAGGGTAGTATAAGTTTCATCTTCCCCTAGGGTTCCTTCTTTTCAGATAAAATTTTAGATTTTGATATTTTTAAATTACCAAAAAGTCTATTTTATCTGAATTAACGCATGTCTTGAATCACCCTTCTTATAATTATTGATAGTACATGAACTTTAATTGAAAGATTTGGTGCTGGATATGGATCCTTAATGGGTTACATCGATATAATTTGTCTTAACTTTTGGGGTGAGAATTGTGAAATTTGGCCAGTGTTTAGCATTATTGGTGATAAGTATTCCTTTTTTATTTTTTTTAGACAAGGGTGTCCACCGTCGATAATAGTGACTAATCCCCTCGCCACGGGGCTCTCCGAAGAGGTAAATGACTAGCCTGCGCTCCCTTTCCATGGGTAAGAATCGAACTTCTGACCTCATGGTTAAGGGATAAGACGAGCTACCATCACGCCACACCTCATGGTTTGATAAGTATTCCTCGGGCACCAATAAAATTAAAGAAGAATTTTAACTTAGTACAATAATTTATGTGATAAGAACATTCGTACGGTTAGAGGTGTTGTACTAATTTCATTTCATGCGGCTTCTTAGTTAGAAATAGTATGTCCTTATAAATGTTTTCATCACTCAAATTTCATTATGTATATATTTCTTTCAAAAATAGTATGGCCATTGATAACATATTTTTTCTCATGCAATATTTTTTTTTTGCTAAATATTCTCATGCAATATTGTTGAGTATTCAAAGTGTTGACATTTATAGAACCCCATCTTTCTCTCTCTTTTTTTCTCTCTTCTTCTCCCTCTTGAAGTTTTCTTCATTTTTTTAGCTTCTATGACTAGATCCAACCAAAAGCTCCGAATTTCAGTCAGATATTGGTTGGAACTAGTCATCATTCTTTCACTTTTTGTGTCCTCATCCCCTTCTTTTGCCGTAAATCGTGATGAAATTTTTTTCAAGGCATTATTATTCAAGATTCAAGACTCAAATGCAAAACCTACTTCAGATCCTTCCAGATCTGAAGTTTCTCTCTAAACTCGAAGTTGTTCTGGGCCCTTTCTCAGTTTTCTTCATCTTTCCGAGACAATCTATGGGACGGTTGATATGCCCATGGTATCGTAGATTGTTGATTTCTAAGAAAGGTGTTGAAACTGAGCTTGCTACTGTTGTTCCAGGGTCTCGGAGAAGCTGTCGTGACTAATTTTATCATATATTTATTTTTTCTACTGTTTTTTGTGTTGTTTACCTAGTCCGGGATATTGACTTTTATCACCATTGTATGACTTTTATTTTTCTTGTATTTTCGTTTTATCTTTGATTGTAATGGCCTTGGCTATTTTATGATTAATGGGTAAATTCTTATTTAGCAAAAAAAATATTAATGGGTAAATTTTTTTTTTAATAATTAGCTAAATAATAAGTATTAAGGCTATAATTCTTTGAACTTTTGTTTAATAAATTCATAAGTAAGTAATGGGTAAAAATAACATTTTACACTTGTGTTAAATTGATTTTGATGACAATTCAATTTGAATACAAAATTGATAAAATAGGTATCCAATTAATAAATGGGGTAGACTTCACCGTGTTTTCAAATTTAACCCAAAATATAAGTAATAAAATACCCAGGTACCCAACCGTAATTTAGAAACTTTTCTCATCAAATTTAATATGGACTATAATGTCAGAAGGCCCAGAACACAAAAGGCTCAAAAGGCACGTAGCAGGACATTAGTTATCCGCTAGCCCACTGAAATGAGAACTTATTTTATTCTCATGCAATATTGTTTTTGAGAAGGACTCATGCAATATTGTTGAGTATTGTGTAAATAATTCGTTAAATCTATTATGTTAATAGGGGGTGAATAATGTTTAATTTGGAATTTTAGTCAATTTTACTTGGTCATAAAGCATTATTCTTATATTTATTACGTCAAAATTGAAGTCGAAAACGCTAAAAACAGGAAATGGCATCAGTAATGGGCAAAACATCATGTCTCCATTCTGTATACGCTTCCTTTCCTCACGGATAAATGTTTGTCACGTGTTCACTTTTTCTCTACGAGTTTTACTATATCTTTTAGGTTATAAAATTTCTAATTAAAAAATTAACGCATGTCAATTTCTTATAAGTGGGAAAAGGGAATGGGCACCGTATAGGACAACATTCCTAGCCTCCGTAATTATAGAGGCACACAGGGAGAGAAAAAAAAACCTCTGAGAGGGAGCTGAAGTCTGAAACTGACCACAGTTATGGCGGCAATGGTCCATTGATACAGTCACTACTCTACAAATTCAAGGGTTCAACTCCAATCCTACCCGAGCAGGTGCAACTAGCTGCGGCACACATCCCAATCTCAATTTGCCACAGGCTCACAGCCCAAGACCGGAAATATCGGGTGTAATTGAATTAATTCTGGTTTGACCTTAAATGCTATACAATAAAAAATTTGGTTTAAATTTAAAACTAATCTAGGATGAAGACCAAGAATCTCAGACAGACTCAATACAATCATACCCAATTCAACTTGGTTGCACCACAAACAGGTATCCAGACATCTCTGTCAGCACGGATAGACAGATGTAAGTTGTCGAATTGATCAGATTATCATCTTCCAGTTAACTAATCAAAGAATCTTTATTACCAGAGAAAGACCATATAACAGATCATAACACAATACTGGATTAAGAACTAAATGAAGAAAGCTAGCACACAATTAGTTGTACATTTCTGGAATTAACAGAACTTATCAATCCAAGTTTCATCGAATGCTTATCAATCCAAGTTGTACACAATACTGTATCGAATTAACAGAACTTATCAATCCAAGTTTCATCGACTAATGCTCTTCAAAACTTAGAACTAGTGTATATTTATGCTCGTACCATTAGACAAGATGCTGCTAGCTTTTTGTTCAAAAATAGGATGAAATATTATTACAGGCTACGTACTTCTAAACTTGGTTTCAGTTTAGACTCCGCGGGAATTCTGCTCTGTTAAAGAGGCAAGGGAACTGATCATAATATGGGATATATTATCAAGATCATACACAGAAAAGAACCTCTGAACTACGTACCAATTTTGCAAACGCCTGGAAACATAATACTCATCTGTTCCAAATAAAAGGAATCATCAATGGCATGAAATCGACACTACTACGTACCAAATATCCAAATAAGCACCAGAAGAATTCCAGTTCTAGTAGTCCCAGAAATATTATAAATGCCGGGGTAAAAAGCAAAGGAAAGAAGCCAACAGAACAAGCACCAGCACAGGCTATCACCAATCCCTACCAAACCATACAAATTCAATCTTAGTAATCGATACTCTCTCCGTCCCAAATTGAATGTCCAAATCTGTATGCAAAATGTATATGAACATGAACACGGGCATTCATTTTGTAACGGAGGAGTACAAACACATACAGACAACTGGAAATAAAAGTATCCCCAAAAAAACAAAAACAATGATAATATTTACACAAGTTGCACCAAAAGTTAATAATCATAGGGGAAATGAACCATGGTGAGAACAGATTCCAAATCTTAAGTATTAGGACTTCCATTCAAACAGACCATTCTACTACTAGTTTAGCCAAAGACCACATAACCTAAGTTATAAATCAATTCCAACATTAAAAAAAATGTAATTTAGGTAAAATAGAACAACAGCAGTTAAGTTGTACTCCCTCCATTCTATAATATAATATAAATCGTGTAGTACATGTAAAAGAGTAATATTGATATGTTGATTAAAAAACATATTTTTTTTGCTTCCTTAGCTTTCACTGCATGTCCTAAAAGATTAAACTAGGGAATACTTATCATTGATAACCACAAAAACAAAAATACCATTTGAAGACATCCAACAATTGTAATAATAAAGAAGTATCAAAACCTTAAACAAAAGTAAAACAAATCTAAAAAATACTAAGATATTCAACCCAGCAGAGGAGAGGTTCTTCTAGACCTCACTTACACAGGCTACAACTATCAGAAATGGATTCATTCAAATCAATTCTATCGTTAAATTCTAAATCCATTATCATCATCCATCAAGAAGTAATTCACTCGGACCGGCTGGCGTACCTCTCCACCTTAGCATCATTGAGATTAATCCCAACCATAGCCTCTCCGAGGCCGCAGCTAATGTCAGCCAACACCTGTGGATCACTGTAATGAGTGACTGCCTGCACAATTGCCCTAGCCCTTCTAGCCGGATCGCCACTCTTGAACACTCCAGAGCCGACGAACACGCCGTCGCAACCTAGCTGCATCATTAGGGCGGCGTCTGCCGGGGTTGCTACACCTCCGGCAGCAAATTGAACCACCGGGAGCCTTCCAAGCTGCTTGGTCTGCATCACAAGATCATAAGGCGCCTGAAGTTTCTTGGCGAATGTGAAAACCTCGTCATCGTCCATGTTTCTAAGGACTCTAATGTCGCCCATCACTGACCGGACATGGCGGACAGCCTCAATTATGTTACCGGTTCCGGCCTCACCTTTAGTACGAATCATTGCCGCCCCTTCCCTAATACGGCGAAGGGCTTCGCCGAGATTCCGGCAACCACAGACAAAAGGAATGCGGAAATTATGCTTATTTATATGGTTTTCTTCATCGGCGAGGGTCAGAACCTCGGATTCATCGACGTAGTCGATTCCAATAGCTTCAAGGATTTGGGCCTCAACGAAATGGCCAATCCGGGCCTTAGCCATAACAGGGATAGTAACGGCTTGCTTGATTTCTTTGATTAATTGCGGGTCGGACATGCGGGCCACGCCGCCTTGGGCCCTGATGTCGGCGGGGACACGCTCGAGAGCCATGACGGCGCAAGCACCGGCCTCCTCGGCGATACGGGCCTGTTCAGCGTTGACGACGTCCATGATAACACCGCCACGGAGCATTTGGGCCAAGCCCACCTTCACGGAAAATGGGGATTTCTTTTGGGTCTCAGTAATTGCACCATTTCCGTACACTGTAACAACACCGCTTCCGGCCATCTTCCGTTCGGAGTCGGGTCGGGTCTGTCTGAGAGAGGAAAAGAGGGATTGAATGAATGGAAGAAGGAAAAGAGTGGCTGGGGATTATGTATCTGTGGATCTCTTTAAGTAGGATTTCTCTTTATCGTTTTTTTATTATTTGGTATATATATAATATTTTACTTTAGATATTTCTCAATTTAAAAATATTTTTCCAGGGTCCGTTTTGATTTATTTATGATTTTCCGGTTTGGGGAGTTATCAAAATTAAAATAAAGGAGATAAATAAGTGGGAGATATTGCAAACGCAAAATCGTACTCGGATACGATGTCAACATTATTTTTTCTATTGTTTTTTTTTAGCCTCACCAGAGGAGGAGAGGAGAGAAAATTCTTGTATGAGACGGTCTCAATGAGCCATGTGAGATATAAATTCAGGAGGGACTTACAATTCAGGTGGGTCCTGAATGATTTTATGTGAGAGTGAGTGTGGGGCCGGTCACATGGGACCATCCCATGCTAGACTCACCCGGAGAGGAGGATCGCCCTAGGAAGAGAGTATTTATTTGCCCCATGTAGGGGAGAGGTGTTGAACCCTCGACCTCACGGTCGTGGGCAGACCATATCCCCACTGAACTATGGACCTCTTGACACATTATTTTTTCTATTGAACATTAATAATATTTTTTTCTTATAAAAATAAAAATGTACATTAATATTAGCACATAGATTTTTCTTCCTATCAGTTACTAAGTAAAATCATTTGATAAAGTACAAAACATAAAGTAAGAATGGAGATTATTAAAAAAAAAGTGAAACTAGGGTAGGCAAGTAATGAGGGCGGCTAATTAATTCAAAGATACAAAGGTCTACTAAACTTGGAAAGCACGCTAATTAAACAACGTAGCAAACCTGCAATTAACAAATGATTTCTTTATTATCAGTCCAACTAACGGTAAATCTGCATAAAATAACGGTTAAATTGTTAGATTAGAATATTTAATAGATGAAAAAATAGTTATTTTTCTTTTTTTAAATAGTTATTAATTATTTCTTTTTTTAAATCTCATTCCTCAAATAAATTATCCACGTCTTTCACGCATCCGCATATACCGAATTTCGTTGGGTCGTTTTGTTTCATCCAATTTTAACGTGGCAGCATAAATCTTCCACACAAAAGGACTAATTTTGTGGTCTATATTCACATGCTCTGCTGACAATACCAAAATTTAGCGTTTTGCCAAATGTTTTTGAACAATTTCCCAAAGAATCTTATAATTTTGTCTTTCTAGTTTTATTAATGATTGTAGAGACAAAAAAACAAGGGCCTCTTGCTCATCATCTCTTTATTTTACCACTCCCATCATTTTCTTGGCAT
This sequence comes from Vinca minor, assembly GCA_026122235.1. Taxonomy (NCBI): domain Eukaryota; kingdom Viridiplantae; phylum Streptophyta; class Magnoliopsida; order Gentianales; family Apocynaceae; genus Vinca; species Vinca minor. The sequence goes on from JAOCZM010000275.1 coordinate 290,999, forward strand.
TGGTAAAGAAAAGTTTGCATGGGTTCAGTGCCATGGTCACTACCACTGGCACAGCAGTACGCCGCAGGGACCATAGATCGCTTACAAGAGTACTTACAGATCACCCACCAACACAATCCTCACGTCGACAGCGAGAATTAAACACTTGATATTTGTAAGAACGTGTCAAATCTTTATTAATTGAGCCAACTTATATTGGTAACTTGATTACACTTTCTTTTTATTTGCTACAGCTTTCTAGTCTCTACTAATTGTTTATTTATTATTTGTCACTTTCTGTTCCATCATTATTCGACCAACTCAAATACTTTTTGGTCTCTCAAAATTTATAGTGATAAAATTCCTATCAATTAATTAGAAAAGAATTCAGTTTTGTGTCTCTGTCCCATCATTATCAAACGATTATACAATTTTTTTTTTTGCTTGAAATTTAAAGCTTGTAGAAAAACAAATACTCTTGATAAGAGAATGAAACACGTATGAATGGAACAGAAAATTTATAAGAGATGAGGATAGATAATTCAAAACGACTAAAAATGTTCATTTTCTTAAAAAATGAAACTCATAAGCCGATTGAATTAGACGGAGAAATTCGCTCATTTTCTTTATATCACCAGTGGTCCGTGATCACAAAACCATACATATAGAATTTAAACATCGACGTTACCTTCACATAAACACAAAATGAATAGGAAATATGACGTTCAATTTGAGACGGTGAGAATACATGAAAAATGTAATGTTATAGTCCACAAGAGAATGAAACATCTGATGCTGCGAAACAAACTTCTGCATACAAATACTATTCCAGATTGGCCTGCCATTGCTACCATGATTGAGGATAAGGCGTCTTCGTACTGGAAAGCTGCTGTCCAAAGGAGACTTATTTTTTGCAAAAATATCTATAATAGTAATTGGTTTGTACCCCCTAAGGGCTTTTGTAAATTAAACTTTGATGCTACATGGGAGGAAAACAAACCATCATATTTAGGCTGTATTTTGACAAATGATGACGGTAGACTACTAGGAGCTTGGACCAAAAGATCTTTAGAAATCTCCCCCTTTGCAGCTGAAACAGAAGCTGCTGTCTTTGGCTGTGCTATAGGTGAGGATATTGGATGCAGTCAGCTTATCATTGAAGGTGATGCTCTTTTTGCAATCCAAGCATTACTAGGCAACAAGAGCATGGAATGCTGGAAGAGCAAACAATCTATCCTTGAAGGGAGGGACTTTTTGAAGAAACATGCCAAATGGGAATTAACTTTTGTACCTAGAATATGCAATACTTTTGCACACAACTTGGCCATTTGGGCCAAAAGAAATAGTTTTGTAGGTTATATTCCCCCTTCTTCTATGCCCCTGTCGAATGTGCTTCCATGTAATAGATTAGGCTCGGATCGCGGTACAAGCTCTGTAGGAGTTATACCAAGCTCTGATGTCAACGCTTTGGATATGAATGACAGCTAAGGTATTTTTCATCAAAAATAAAATAAAAATAAGAAAACAATTCCAAATCATTTCATAAAAGCATATACATTTATGTTCAATCAAGTTCAGGCATCCCCGGAAATACACACAGTACCTACAAGATTCTATTTTCTCAATCCTGACCTAATACACTATGGAGATTTACATTTAATCAGAATGTCATATGGATTATGAACTACAATGGCATTAGTATAAAAATGTCCACACTTAATCCGTACTCTCTAACCAGCATAAAACTTCTGGACGATTCCGCGAATTTGACACTGATAAATGTATGAAGCTCTGAGCAAAGGAGGTTTGCTTCCACAATTGGTCATGTCAAATTTCTCCAATCTTACGAGTTCAGACACTAAAAATTCTCCTAACTTTTTTCGTTGTCCTACGACAAATAGGACATACACTAATCTCTTCAATGACCCTGATATTACCAACATATGGAATTAGACTCCAAAATCTGATAATATTTTCCAGGTAGTTTTTTTATGCAAAGATTATAGAGGGAACTAACCTTGTCCCACAAGTAAAGCAGGCGACATTATGTCCACAAGGAAGAAAGAAGCAGTCACGAAGGGCGTCTAAGCATAGGATGCAAACATTTTGATGATCATTTTTGCTTTCTCCTTCGAGTTTCTTTCCGTCAAGGGTTGCCACTGCAAGTGACTCGTTGAATTCCTCTTCGTCTTGTGACATTGAATCGTAAGAAGAACCCAAACTTGAAAGATCATCATCTTTTGCAGAAGAAAGCAATGGCGCTCTTTCAGTTCCTGTCCTCCCAACTTGGACACCTGCCCCATAACCTCTATTACTCCGAAATGTGCTAGAAAGTTTTATAACGACTATAATGAGGACAGTCACTGAAGCTGCATTACAAGGAAAATTCGAATATCAATAGTATTTTTTTCTTACGGGTGCTATGAAAAAAATATCAGCTGAACATACTCACCTGATCCCATAAAATATGAGATCCATCTTTGACTATATGACAGTTCTACATACCATTTATAGTTAGTTACACCCTGAGAACATCGAAAGAAGTATCAATATTGAACTGATCAATTAGTGGATAAAATAAATTGACGTAAAGGCATGATTGTGCCTTACCGGTTCTGGACCAGGAGAAGTTAGAAGAACGGCATTTGGTTCAAAAAGATGCAAATTCAGAGTACAAGGATGATGAGTCAGCGAACATTTATAGTAGGCTTGAGTCGTATTGTATGTTAGAGCTTCAATGGTGAAATTCAATTGAACCTGCAAAATGTTAAAAGGCATTAAAATATATGGAAAAACCAGTAAGTTACTTCGAGAACCTAAGGAAACTTGAAGTAGTATCTAGGATGTTAAAGTGAAGGAAAGTTCTTATATAACAAGGTCCTGTGAATGTTCAATGAGAAGAAAAGGAAAAACAGAATAACATAAGCTCAAATTCCTAATTTCCAAATATATTCAAATGAACATGAAAACAAAATATAAATATAAGAAAGCTTGTAGAATATTATTGGCTTACCTCCACATCCTGAAAGTTCAAGTTAGCCAAAGCTATGTAATATGTATTAGAGCTCAAGATTTCCTGCTCCATTGTTCCATTTCCTGCAAGAAGTGGATTATCATTTACTAAAAAGCAAAGAAAGTATCTGCCTTTCCATTCCACGCATACATGCCCTTGGGGGAAAAGAGCTCCATATTCTTACCATGAATGATATTCCACGATAAAGTTGTATTTGGATATGATGGGTCCTCAACCCATTCAAGAAGACTGCCACTTCCTGCACAATCAAATAACGGAAGCAAGATAAGAAACCAAAACATGTATATGCTATTGTGAACCATAGTTTCTGCAGAGACAAACTTATACCAGGATATTAGACTTGAGGCCAAGAATATTTTCAAAACGAAGTATTAAGACGCAACTTTAGAAATTCAAGAGAAAAATAAACAAAGAAAAGTGACAAAAATCTTAAGCACATAATCTCTTTTAAGATGTTGATACACATGGAGATAGTCAATTTCCAAAAATAGCAGTGTCAAATCTATACACCATAGAATAAACACAACAAATACTTATTTATTTATAAAGAAGCAGTAGCAATAGAAGAAGTGTGATTGAGATGTTAACCTTGAGCTATTACAAGGGATAAAACAGCAAAACCTGGGCTGTTAATGCTGTAAGAAACATGTATTTTGGAACCAGGGTTCAGAAAGTATTGCCATTCCTGTAATACAAAGATTGTTACAAGTCCACCATTAATCAAGTATAATCAAGGATGGATCTACGATGCTGCCAATCTCCCCCCTCCCCCGGGCAACAATTTTTTTTTTTTTTTTGCGGTGAAATTTCCTTGTAAATGTTGCATTTAAGTTATTTTAAGTTTACCATATATGTCTTTATGTAATTTTCCCCACCAACATATAGGTTCTAGATCTGCTCCTGAGTATAATCTAACACATAATTGAGTTTGAAGCTCTAGGCATATGTCGATGTCGGAAACAGAGGCAACAAGAGAATTTTTACCATATGTTCACCAGATTCAACAACTGCATCATGTTTCTCTGACCAAGTGACAAGAACATCCAAGGGAGGTACTTCATCAAATCCATATAGAATCGGCCCAGGTAAGGACTCATGGATTTCCTTTGCCTGTTAAAAAAAGACAGCTGGGGTCGGTAAAGTGCCCAGCACTGATAAGCTTAGTAGCATTAGATAACCAACCTGGATTGACTGAACCAAGAATGGATTCGCTTTTAAAAGACACGAATAATTTGGTTGCAATTGTATAGTTGAAGATCCATAAAATCCCAGTATCACAGTCAGACATGCTGCCAAATGACCAAAACTAGAATCAAGGACCACCTAAAGTAGACATATTACTTATCAGGTAACAATGAGCCTAATCAACTAGATATTCTACAGTACTAATCTTTTACTTTCTATTTTTGGCACAATTTCATACTAATTCAAATATTCAAAAAAATGCAATTTTTGGAATCATCATCGAAGGTTTCAAGCCTTTTCAAGCATAAAGTACCTATTCAAATAATAACTCGATATCAATATACCATAACAAAATTCAATTCGTCATGACAACTAATAGATAATCAGATCTGCCAATGAGGCCTTGTCTATAGCTAAGGCCTCGCAACCAAACGTTGGGAGGCGAGTTGGTACTGTAACATGTTTGCAGGAATTCTTATCTGAAAACCCCAATATTAAAAAACCAAAAAAGGATACTCAAGATCCAAGAGCCCACTTGAAAAGAATTCAAAATTGATAATTTGCTTACAATTTCGCAGGTATGATAAAAAAATTTAAAAAAAAAACTAGTATAATTAACTTAATACTTTCGACTCGGAAGGATAGGTATCTGATACAATCATAAGTAAAAAAAATGATACAAGATAGAATTAGAGGAGAAAGTACCAAAGATCCACAAAGAAGTGACGACGAAGCAAGCAGAACAAGCTTGATCTCTTATACCGGAAGGAACCTCCCGGAATATGGATACATTTAGGTGATAAGGTCCAGGGCGCTGGCGCCACCGCCACTGGTGGTGCCGGTCTTCTTCATTGTGAACTTCTGTAGAAGAAGATGATGATGCTACGTCCGGTGAATTGGAAGCAACCACAACTGAACTGATAACTGCCTCCATTCTGATCAAATCAAAAGTTGCAAAATCTTAAGAAAATAAACATGAAATTGAAGAAAAATGAATCGATTTTTTTTTTTCTTTAAGTGTTGAAGAAGCAATAATTGGAAGAAGTTGAGTAAAGAAAGAGGAAAAGGAAAAGGGAATATTTGAGAGAATAAAATATTATTTACTTGTAATAGGAATTATCCAATTGGCCATTTGACCGGAGTAAAGAAAAATGTAAAGTAGTGGAAAGTGATGACTCTTGAGGCTTTATTACAACAACCGGTCGCCGGTGTTCTGGATTTCGGACTCCGGCGACTTTTGGTTATGGAAGTATAGTTTGGTTGGAGAATCAATTTATTATATTTGTTTTTTTGGGATGATTTTGGACGTGGCTATACATGGATGGGGACCACTGAATTTGTTTTTTTTTAAGGAAAAGAACGAGTAATATTGAAATAAAGAACGAGTAATATGGAAAAATAGTTTCTTAAGAGACCAATAGATCCCAAGTGCAAGACGTACGTACCGCGATCGGTAGATCCTGGCTCGATCACCTCCGTCTGCGTGCAGTAAACTTTATTCTACCTTATTTAGGTTGTTCTCTCTCCCCAGTGTGGGGCTGTTCTCTCTCCCCAATGTGGGGCAATCGCCTATCGTGGCGTCAAAAAAAAAAAAAAAACCAGTCCGACTCCTGTGCGGAACTTAGGAACCAGGGCCGTTGATTTCATTTTAAAAGAGGTTCCACGGTTGAGATTTAAAAGAGGGTTAAAATGACACATATGTAATTTCACAAATAAATAATAATTATAACAGCAAAAAGTAACACACAACAGTCACATCGGTTGGGTTACCAAGGTGAGAGAAAACGGCAGAAAAGTCAAAAAGGTACATTTCTACAAAAACACATATTTTTGTGCAATGAACATGTTTTTGTATATTGTGAACACATGTTTCCTGTCAGAGAATACATGTTCTTATATATTTGAGATTAATGAACATGTGTTTTGTGCAGTGAACACATGTTCTTGATTATGAACATATGTTTTTGTTTTGTGAACACATATTTTTTATTAGTGAACACATGTTTTTCAAAATTTTATTTTCCCGCCAAAAAAATATTCTCCCAGTTAAAAGTAAGAAAGAGAAAAAAGAACTCAAAATTTGTCCCTAAATACTCCTATTTTGATACAGCCGTTGGATAAAAAAGTACAAAATTCAACGGCTGACAGCTTGGCCCACCGTATATACTGAATTTTCTTGTTCAACATAGTTTCTTAACTATGCATTTACACATAGGATGCATTTACACATCACTCTTCCACACTTTTGCACGTAATATTTTTAATTTTGGCCGATAATATCATTTTTTTTTATAAACAATTTACTTGTTTTTTAATTTAATAATACTATAAAAATTCTCAAATTAAAAAAATCAAATTATATAATAACTCTGGCAAGGTTGATATCTCCCCTCTTGTTGGCTATTGTGAATTTTGTACATAACTATAAAATGTCACATACGTTACACGTAAAAAATATACACAAGCATTTGAAAATATACAAATCATACTTTCTATTGACCATTAAAAGAAATTGCCACACACTTTCCTTTTCACTTCTAGGAAAATTGAAATATTAGGTGAATCGCCAAAGTCTTTTATTTTTTAGGAAAGAAAAGAGAACCAGAAGTGTGATATGTGAGTAGACTTGTTATGACCCTTTTAACACTAAGCTCGCCCAGCCTCTATGTTGTTAGGTTTTTGGGACGAATATCGACAAATTTTTCCTTAAAAAATGTAAATCATTCACGATCTCTATTGGTACTTTTAGAATAGTAGAGATTATGTAGCTCTCTTAGGCACTGTTTGAATTGAGGGAAATGACAGTAGAAAAAAAAGAGTGTAATGGTATAGAAAGGAAAGGAAAGGAAAGAAAAGAGAGTGAATGAACTAATTTCGTCAATTTAGTGTTTGAGTTAGTAAATGAAAGAAGAATATTAATTTAAATAATTGTCTTATTTTATGTGAATATAAGTATTTTAAAATAAGATTAATTTAGTTCCTACAATACATCCCCTTTGTTTCCGTCAACTTTTGGACAGAAAGGAAACTAGAACTTTATAACTAAAGTTGTTCTCTCTCTTAATCCCTCTTATTCCTTTCTTTTCTATTATAAAAATTAATCTAAACAAAAAAAAATTAAATTCATTTCTTTCATATCTTTTCCTCTTCTCTCGTTTCCTTCAATCCAAAGAGTTTGTTAGTCATGTAAAACTAGTGCATATTCATAGAAATGTGAATTTAGTAATTCATACCTTAGCGGGGATATCCAACGTATTGCGTGCGTGATTGGTTTTAATTTGGGTTTGAGTTTTGGCAAAAGAAGCTAAGAAATTGGTGGAAAAAATTCAAATTCAATTTTTTTTCTTCAAATAATGGTTTAAGTACAAAATTTTGGCATCTAAAATTGGCGAGAAAAATTCAAATTCCAAAATTTTGAGACCAAAATTTGGAATTGAACGATTATTTGAAGAAAAAAAATTGAATTTGAATTTCTCCCGCCAATTTTTTAGCTTCTCCTACTAAAACTAAAATTCAAACCCAAACTAAAACTAAAATTCAAACCAAGTTGAGTGGATGGGCGAAGACAGGGGCGCCAAGATTTTTAAAAATACTAATATTTATCGAAATTTTATGTGTATTTTGGAAAAATTTATCAGTTTGGCCCCCCCAAATTTTTTTTTGCCCTTTTTTACTGTCCCCAAGAAATTTATCAGTTTCGCCCCCAACACTAAATTCCTGGATTCGTCCCTGGTTGAGCCGTGATATGTAGTAGCAATTCTCCTCTTTGTGTCTGATGTGCTGTCTTAACAGATTGTTCTCATATTTAATGAAATGTATATATTTCTTTTTAAAAAATAAAAAAATATGCGTCTTTTCCTCTTGCATTTGGTTTTGGATTAGTCTATCCTGTGAGAAGTTTTGCCCAAATGATGATGTGACCAAAACATTTTATTAAATACATCGACATATGGAAGTACTAGAGTTTCTAAAAGATTAGCATAAGAGCCATAGTAATTAACAATATCCAATGACTCATTGATTTGACCTTCGATCTATTATATTTACATTTACACATCTAAATCCCAAGTGGGACTAAGACTAGGGATGGCAATTTAGCCCGTGACCCGCCGCCCTTCCAGCTCCGTTCATGTTTGGGGCAGTCCCGCCCCGCCCCGTACTGAGAACAGGGCGGGGCACGGATTGGGTTTGGATATGGTGGTTGCCCCGCCCCGCCCCGTTCTGCCCGTTGCACGGGTGGGGCGGGGCGCGGGGAGTGTTACCCCGTTGCGGATCACTAGCGCGGAGCGGGTTTGGGTATTAAGAAACCCGCTCCGACCTGCCCCATTGCCATCCCTAACTAAGACTATATAGCATATTCCTAATTAACAAGATATTTCAAACTGTGAGCCCAGCCCGCATCACAAGTAGGCCTGCAAACGGAGCGGATTTTTATCCGTATCCGATTCGAATCCGTATTTTTTTTTAAGGATATGGTAAGCATTTCAGATCCATATACCCGCATTCGAATCTGAATCCGTATAAGAGTAATAAAATGGTTACGAATATGAAATCTAAAAAATCGTATCCGTTAAATCCGAATCCGTTTTAGGTAAAACAATATATATATATATATATATATATATATATATATATATATAGGACTAAAATGGCAATATAAATAATTAGCATATAAATCCTATAAAAAACTTATATTACAAAAAAAATCCTAAATAACAATATATTTTGCCGAATTTATAGGATTTAGGATTTTTTTGTAATATAAGTTTTTTATAGGATTTATATGCTAATTATTTATATTGCCATTTTAGTCCTTTATATATATATATATATATATATATATTCTTAAGGGTTATTAAGACAATAAACCCTAACACATCCGCCTCTTCTTCTCTCTCTCTCTCTCTCCCAGCTTCGATTCCTCCTTCTCCCAGCGCTTTCTTCCGTCTTCTCTCTCTCGTCCCAGCTTCCGATTTCCCTTCTCCTGGCGTTTCTTCCGCTGCAGCTTGTTGGATTTTGTCCAAGTAGTTTAGTAGGATTTTGTCCAAGTAGCATTTTGTTCAAGAGTTGTATATTTTGAACTTTAAACAACAATATAATTATGTATTGTATTATATTATATTTCGTAGAATTATTTGTGGATTATAGTATAATTAGACTTTTTGAAACGGGTTTTACCGTATCCGTATTCGTATCCAAATCAGCGGATCTGGTAATACATATTTTGGATCCGCTAGGATATGGATACGGATATGGTATGAAAAATTAAAAATGGATATGGATACGGAATAGACAATTCCGTATCCGTATCCGACCGTTTGCAGGCCTAATCACAAGGTCTTTACTCCAGTGGAGTAACGGCATGTCCATGACTTTGAGGTCGTGGGTTCGATACCCTTCGTGCGCATGGGGTATACTTTAAATTGTCTCCCTTTCTAAAGTTATTTCCTCCTCCTCTTGTGAAGTGCTACTCTCCCCTTTGGGGTGTACGCCCGTCTGAGCTTAAAAAAAAAACTGTGAGCCCGCGGACCCTAGAGGCCAATGCATATATATATATATTATAAAATTACCTACTTGATAACCGAATTCGCTATTTCAAAATAAAATAGATTTTTAGGGTGATAATAAATACTTTGACTCATCCTTGTATATCAGTCGGAATTTTAGGGTGATAAGAATTGTCTTCATAAAGGATATAAAAATATAATCATAAAAATGAGCTGATAGTAAATACTTTGACGCATACTTATATATCAGCAAAAATTTCAGAATTATTCATGTGAGATGGGGTTCACATGATAAGAATTGTCTTAAGGTATAAAGGATATGGAAATATAATGATAGAAAACGAGTTTACCAAAGACTACTTTGTTAGAATTCAAGAGAATATGCTAAGAAAGGAATATACTTCATCTCTGCAATTCAAGTCACTTCAGGAAGAGCAAGTCAATGAATCTTCAGAAGAACTATTATCCAACAGAAATTGATCATCCACTTATGATAACTTTCACTCTGCTATTGTTTTAAGGGTTTTTTTTATTTTATTTTAAAGATCATCTTTAGTCACTGATGAAAAAGAAGGCGTCGTCGCTAATAATGATCTGCTTCAACAGGCAGGCAGAGATGATTTTCAAGAACAAAATTGCTTTAGGAATGCAAAGATATTTCAAATTTCTTAGAAAGAGATGCTTATATAGGGAGAATGCTGCATTGACACAAGGCAAAGAACCATTCACACTCTATCCAGCTGCTGCTAGTCAAGTATCCATGACCAAAATCTTAAGGAAATTCAACAAGGCCAGTGACATTTTTTCCCTTCTTCTTCTTCTATGTTTTACTCCTTAAGTCCCAAATTATCTGTCCACTTTGTATTTTGCACGAAAATTAAGATTTCATTAAATTCTATGGTAGGATATAATAAAATGTAAAAAATGACCATATTTAATTTTACTTCAGATTTAATTCTACCTTATTTTATCTCTCTATTCTTTTCTCTTCAACATTCAGTGCAAATGGTAGAATTGGACAAATGAGTCATTAATGAGTCATTTATTTAGAAAGTGGACAATTAATTTAGGATACATTAAAAAAAACGTAATCTGGGATGGAGGGAGTATTTTTTTATTTACTATCCTCGCGAACTTGAGGGGACTTAATTCTTCTGAATCGGAAGTGATGCACCAATTGTACTAGTCTTCATTGACAAGGTCAGTGTCTTTTTACTCCCTTCATTTCATAATATACGTCGTTTAGGACACGTAGCGAAATTTAAGAAAGAAAAAAACAATATACTTTGTTTTTTTTTAGTCAAATGATCAATGTTACTCTCTTAAATAGAACTTATATACCACTAATTCTATTTAATATAGTAATATTTATATTTTAACTAACAAAGTATCTTATTTTTTGCTTCCTTAATTTTCATTACATATACTAAACGACTTATATTATGAAATGAAGGTAATACTTATTTTGTCAGTAATTTTGAATGGTGCATTTTTGCATACAGATTGATTGTAACAAAAGGGGCGAGGAAGGTAAGATACAATTTAAAGAAGTGGATCTTGAGGAACTTAAATCACCTTGCCTTGGTGAACTAATGGCTTTCCAGATTAATGTTAGAGAAACCAAGAACAGAATCAGAACTCTTCCTGGTCAACTTGAGGAATGCAAGTTACAAGCAACTGAAGGCAGACCATCACTGTCTATTACTCTTTCTAATTCCACTCTTCTTACTGTTGATCTAACTTGCTCAATCTGCCTGGTAAGTTAACTAATGTACTACTACTCTCTTCGTCCGAATTTAAATTGTCTGCCGTTTCATTTTGTATAAGAAAGTGGAGATAAACTCTGAACACACGAGTAAATAGCTATTTAGGTAATTAAATTATTTACGTTTTTACTGTTTGGACAATCAACTATTTTTTGACTAATTATATCACTCATACTATTTATATGTGACTGGAAATAAACCTTCATTACTTTTTGTGATGGTAACCGACCAAAATAGATACGTGTCGGTCATTTGGTCGATAATCCAGGGGCAAAAATAGAAGTTAGTATGTCAAAATATTCGTGGTCAAAATAAATCTGTCTTTTTATTTTCCACGGCTAAAAAATTAACAGACAAATACTTTGCACAGAGTAAGGTTAGTGCGTATTTTCATTTTTGTCCTTGTATTATTGACCAGATGGATGTCTGATTCGGCCGGAAACCATCACATAAAATAGTGGTGACGGTTAAATACTATGACTGATATAATTAGCCAAAAAATAGTTAAGTGTCCAAAACTACAAAGTGTAAATAATTTAGTTACTTAATAACTATTTACTAGGCTAATAATTTGTAAGAAAAAGTATATCCAAAATAGAATCACACCCACCTGATCTTCCAAGCTATGATTCTTTAGGAGACTTTGTTCGATCCAGTTTCGCTCACATGTAGTCATGTCTTCTGCTATATGTGTGCTTGTTCTGCCGGTTCAGTTACTACCATTGATGGACTTAAAGCTGCACACCCGAAATCGAAATGCCCGTTGTGCAGGAAAGTAAGTAAAAATCTAAATTTACCACCTAAAAGTTTATTATAATTTGCTAATGAGCTGAATTTCTAAGTCAATTATATATGGATTTTGAATTGGATCAGGAAAGGGTGTTTGAAGGGGCTGTGAGAATGTCTCAGCTGACCAAATTACTAAGGCGAAAGTAAGTTCAATGTCCACTCTTCTACTCTGTTCATTTCATAATATAAGTCCGTTTATGACTAGGGATGAAGCGAAATTTTTAAAAATACTACTAAGTATAGTAAATTTTATATGTAGTTCGGAATATTTTATCAGTTTCTCCCCAAGATTTTTTTTACCGTTTTTATATGTAGTTCGACATACTGTTGCAGTTTCGCCCCTCACGTCAAATTCCTGGCTTCGTCCATGTTTATGACATATAGTAAAAATTAACGAAGCATAAAACAAGTTACTTTGTTAGTTAAAATGTCAATATTACTCTCTTAAATATAATTAATGATATACAAGTCATAAGAACTAACAAAATACTTTACTTTTTACTTTCTAAATTTTTGCTAATATTTTAAACGATTTATATTGAGAAATGGTAAAATATTCATTTGGAAGGATTTTCACGAGTGTTTAATGTTTTTTGGGGGGGAAGATTTCCAGAAAACTGGGAAGAACGGCGTAAGAAGGAACGTGAAGCAAGGATATTAGAAGCCAAGGCTCACTGGGAATTTCAGTGTCGTGCATTTGTCGGAATCAACTGATTCATAATTCCTTCGGGAAAGCAATGGGGAGGATTCATTAGCAATATTGTATAATTAGTGTCGCAATAATAAATACTTTCTCAGTCTAAATTAAATATTCACGGATCGATGTAAAATAACTAGAAAATTAAAAATTCAATTTAGGATTCCTAAATTTGTTTCATGTATACAACTAGTTGGGGTTTGTTGTGTGTGGTAAATAAAGCAATACAAGAGTACCATTTATTTCAACTTATTATCATCCACTTTGAAGTTTATTGAATATGTTCATTTTTATTTTCTTTTTTGTACAATTATCGAACATTTTTAGAAGCACGTTCACCTTCCCATATGAGAGCCTATTTGGTTTGGTTGGTTTTCTTAAGTAAAATGTTTTATTTTATACCACACACAAAATTGAATGTTGTGAAAGTAAATTTAAGGTCTAGAGTGGATTAAATTAATCCAACTACTTAGCTCAATTCACATTGAATTAAAAGATTGATTCAACATATGTACATGTGTTTTAAAAATAACATTGACTAAACCGCTAATTTACAAATCAAAAAAATAACCACAAGTAAGTCGTTGTAGTATAGTGGTAAGTATTCCCGCCTGTCACGCGGGTGACCCGGGTTCGATCCCCGGCAACGGCGTAAATATTTTTTTTATCACGAAAAATCCCTCAACTCCAACCGGGCGTAGCCCAATATATCGGGCTTCCGCGTAAAAGCAGCCAAGTTCGTGTAAAATTGTACTGCGGAGCCCATTACCGTAAATTTTCTTATCAAAACCGTAAATTTTCTTATATATATTATATAAAATAAAAAAAAAAGATGAAACACTTCAATCGGCTACGTGTGTTCTTTCGTTTAGGCCCGACTTCAAGCATGTCTAAATTGACATGTGTAACTAGATCTCGCATTTTGAGGATCCAAAATTTTAAAAATCACTTTATTTATATATAACTATTAATAAAAATATTGAAGATCTTAACTTTTTTTTATAGTGCAATAACTGTATATAGATTTTTGTTGACTATTATGATTGTTGTATCTATAAAGATAAGTTTTTCTAAATTGAAGTTGTTGAAGTCCTATATGCATTCTACAATGTCACGAGAAGACTCAGTGGATTAATTTTAATAGCAATTGAAAATAATATTTTAGAGAAAATCAATTATGAAAATTCAATTGGTAATTTCGCTTCAAAGAGTGTTAGAATGATGCTTATCTTTAAAATAAAATATCAATTTTATAATTGTTCAACCTCTCAAAAATTGAGTTTATAATTATGTTTTGATAATTTTGATAATTTATAATTTTTTTTTAAATTTGAGGGATTTAACTTTGATAATTAATATAAATAAATACAGATACTATTATTCGAGACTGTATCTTCTCATTGGACACCCTCAGAGTCAGAAGCCTTGGACTCCTATAAAACCACACAACTTGCTGGCACGCCCCACAGTCAGACACTGTGCACGCGAAGCTTTAGAGAAAATTAACAATGGCGGGATGGATCGAACTCCTCCTTTGACTGTTCTCATCTTCGGAACCCTAAATTTCACTCGGGTGAACTTTTAATTATCATCTTATCTTATAATTTCAGAGCCTTATGTATTCGATCTTTGATTTCACCTTATTTAGTTATGCAAATTCATTAGCAGATCTTCGTCTGAGATTCTTACTTTTAAATTTACTGAGCTTCTGCGGATCCTTCCCTGCGAAGGTGTAAAATTAATACTAATTCAAATCATTGATCCGAATAAGGCATTTCAATACTACAACACAGAATTTACGGTTAATTTCGCATAAAATAGAGTTTTAGGAATAATTAGATGAATGAAAATTATAAACCTGAAGTTTGTTGAGAGTTTGCGATGGAGGATTAAATACATTCCTGTTAGTGTTAATTAGTGTTAATGCAATTGATTTAGTTATTTAATGATTCGGGAAAATGCTGAATACTAGTGATAAATGATGATAGTTGAGAGAGTACTACTTTTGGAAGGAGGAATGAACTCTTTTCTTATTTATTTATTTATTTTTGTAATTGAGTTGTTCCTGCAATTATTTGGCAATATGGTTACGGATAGCCGGTAGTTGG
This sequence comes from Vinca minor, assembly GCA_026122235.1. Lineage (NCBI taxonomy): Eukaryota > Viridiplantae > Streptophyta > Magnoliopsida > Gentianales > Apocynaceae > Vinca > Vinca minor. The sequence continues at coordinate 306,064 of JAOCZM010000275.1, forward strand.
AGTGGAGTGGAGGGGGCGTGTCTGGGGTGGGGCGACTTATGGGGACGCGTGCCATCTTCTCTCACATAAATTCATGTAGGGACCACCCGAAAAATATCTTATAGGTGGATCCTGCAGGGAATTTATTTCGGCATGGTCCCTACACTGAATTTATGTGAGAGGGAGGTGGGCTACGTCCCCATAGTGACCCAGTCCCACCTCAATTTTTTCCGGAGTGGAGGATGGCTTTTGATTTGTGAAACTCTAATTATGTTGCAGTCTAAGAAATCAGACAAGGATTTGAAAGAAGTGACTCACAAGGTTTACTTTGACGTTGTGAGATTGATGGAAAAGCAGCTGGTATGCGCTTTCCTTTGATGTTTGAACCTACATCCATTATTTGTAGTCTGCACGGTCTACTTCTAATTGAAGCATCAGTTTCAAACTTTTGACTCCCAATCCCCAATTAGAATCCCTAATTAGTTGAACGCCATATGAACAGATTGTAGATTACATGCTTTATATGTTGCATCCCTTTTGTGTCATTATTTGCAGGTCACGTTGTGATGGGTCTCTTTGGGAATACAGTTCCTAAAACAGCTGGTACGATAATGATATCATGTAGAAATACTTGAGTTCTTTCTTATTTCCTGTTGAGTGTTGACTAAATTTTTCTCATCTCTTTTGCCTTCTTTTTTCCCTTGCAGAGAATTTCAGAGCTTTATGTACAGGTGAGGTTCCTTCTTGCCTTTTGTTTCCTTAGTTCTATTATTTTTACCCCCAATAATTGATTTTTCTGCAGATGCTTAATAGTCTACTTTACTAATCCCCCGTTCAAAATTGAATGTCCCATTTTCTATACAAAATGAACATGAAAGTGGGCATTCTAATCCGGACAGGGGGATATTTGATAAAGGATTTGCACTATATATCAATTTTTTGTTTCTCTTCACTAGAGTGGAATATTTTTTGTTATATGCAACATATAAAGCATGTAATCTTGATAATGAGATTGGCTTAGAGATGTACAGTTTATCAAGGATTTGATTTTTGCACCTATTTCAGCAAAAAACATAACCTGTTATTTCTATCTTTGTGATCCAAAACCTCGATATCTACTTCCAGGCGAGAAAGGTGTTGGAAAGAGTGGGAAGCTTCTTCATTACAAAGGTATCGCCTTCCATAGAATAATCCCCAGCTTCATGATCCAAGGCGGTGACTTCACCCTTGGTGATGGTAGAGGTGGTGAATCTATCTATGGAGAAAAATTCGCTGATGAGAATTTCAAGATTAAGCACACTGGACCAGGTTTGATTATCCACTATATGCAATTATACAACTCCGAATATCTGTTCTTGCTAATTTCTCACGTTGGTCTGTAACATGTAATGTAATTTCCAGGCCTGCTATCAATGGCTAATGCTGGTCCAGACACCAATGGGTCACAATTTTTTATTACTGTTGTCGCAACCAGCTGGTAATTATATAGCAAGAACTACAAAACATTGTATAGCATTATATTGTTTTTACTTTGCTAGATTTTCATCTGCTGATTTTTTTTCTTTTTGCGATATAATGGAAGATTAGAGTGGTGTCTTAACATCCTTCTTTCGGATTATGCCTCTATTTGTTAACGTGAATGGAGCTTACATTCTATGTCTCCATGCCTCAAGTCTTTGATACTTGCATGTTCCAATTTTTTTTTCCTGCCTCACCCCCAAGTCCTGTTTTTCTCCTATAAAGGTTGGATGGTCGACATGTTATCTTTGGAGAAGTGTTGTCTGGGATGGACGCGGTTTATAAGGTCGAAGCTGAAGGAAGGCAAAATGGTACACCCAAAAGCAAAGTTGCAATTGCGGACAGTGGTGAACTCACTTTGTGATTTAGGCTTCTACATACAGTGAATATGTACCTCTTCTTGCTGCTGCCTTTTTGTTTTAAATCAGTTAGTTGTACGAGTAACCCTTTGTTTTTGGATCAATGAACTTTGATCGTGAAACCATTTTGGATAATTTTATTTTCTGCTCATCCGTATCAAGTGATACGTAAATTGCTCAGTAGTGCTTCGCCACTACCGTAGCTGATGCCGAGTCGGCTCCTATGCCGCTAGCTATGCCCTGCTTGGTCCCCCGGCACGGTGGAGGTTTCGTAGCGCGTCATGAGCACCGGGCTAAGGGGCGGTTGAGCAACTCAAGCGAACCGCCCTACCTTAAACATAGGGACAGAACTTGACATGGAAAGATTTTTTCCTATGGAGTCTTGGCAGGAGTTTGAGGAAGAATACATCACGGTTAGTCGTTCAGCTCAAACTCCATTGACTACAAAGTTGTGCTAAAAATTAACAGTAAAGATCTAATTAGTACTCAGAAGATATATTATAGTGCATAAAGATGATAAATCTTCACGATACGATTACTCATCGTCACTGTCAGCATTCAGAAAGCTGAATTCTGTCTGTTCATCGAGTTTGATTAGCAGTGTTCCCCTGTTTTCTTCATACCATTTGATACCTTCCTTCCGCAAAAGACTGGTTATCTGCATTCATCAAAGGGAATATTGTTAAATGATTGAATTAAGTGAAAACATGCTATGGAGTTTGATTTTATCTCAGTATTGCCAGTTTTCTCCAGGTAAATTGAATGTCAATGCAAGTGGAACTTTTTACGGAAAGTTGGTTCCTAGAAAATCGTCTAATACAGCTCAAGAGTCCCAACCAAGACAAGAAAGCAGATGACATTAATCCTCACAGCAGTAGCAACATCCCCCAATATCCTATCCAAATTGCTTGTTCAAAAAGGGGAATAGCAGACTCTGAAGCAATGCACTTCTTATTTCTCAGTCTTAGACCTCTTTACAATTACATGCATTCTAGATAGAGACTTTTTTTTTCCTGGATGGTACCGAAGACACATTTTGATGATCAACACCAGCAGAATGTCAGAACAGGTTCAACATATCAGGACGTTATCTGATTCCCACATGAGTGAGCTTAATTCATAAAACTAGTGTACTCTCAATCATTTCCAAATTTATTGGTCAACAAAACACAAATTTACAAACCGTACCGATTCTTTAAGCTTCGATTTCCCTACACCATGGCTCCCACATCCAGTGATAACCCTGAATGACCGCACAGCTAAAGCAGGAAAGAAGAAAGGGCATATTATAAACAAACTTCAATTGGCCTGACATGAAACGTCAGAAAGAATCTTTGCAGATAGCATGAAAGCAAGTATGGTGGAACAGCAGATTTACAAACCATAAACAATTCAGAGATGCTTACAGCGTACATATGCCCCAAATACAAGGTGAAGTTTCAAAAGCTTCATTGCCGGCTTGACATGTTGTCCATGCAAATCAATGGTTATCATGTTTTCTATGGTCTTGTTTCTGAAAACCCAGAGAGAGATCAGTTAAAAATTATCAGAAAAAGCAGATTCGTCTGAGGAGAAACTTTTTCCATGCGGCTAAGAGGGCTAACCTCGCTTTGAAGATATCCTGACTAGCCTTTTCATCAGCATCCTGAGCTCTGTTATTGTGTAACCTTCCCTGGGGACAAAGAAAAAACTTAAGAACAAAGCCCTGTGCACACTGAACCTTTTAGAGGTCCAATTTCTTAAAATATTTGATTTTTGACCATATATTTATAGTTCAAGAATTCTTGTGTTTAGTGGAAGTAATATGAAATTTATTTGGCATTTTATTTTTGAGTAGTGATTATTGGATCAAATTTGGATCAAGAAGGCATAATATCACATTAAATTCTAACAATCATTTTCATTTTATACTCTTTGATCCTTGTTTGATCCAAAAATTTTGATCCAACAATCATTGTTTATTTTTAAATGGCAATTACACATCTTCCATATATTTTTCTTGCCGGGAATTGGAAAATCAGCAAAGGTATTAGAAAGTAAAGACCTTGGGCCCCACAAGAACAAGAGGAGTTGGGTACGTGAGAATAAAGAGAGGACCAAGGTTGGCTAAGGAAATAGCGAAAGAGAAAGAAATACATTCTCTTTACTTGGGGCCCACTGGAAAGAGAAGACCAAGGTTGGTTAAGGTTATCAACTTTTTTCCTGATGATGTACCTCACATACCTGCTCAGACATATAAGCAGCATAATCCCCTTCTCCATTAGCAAATGCAGTTGCAGCCTGTAGAATACACATTCTCACTCTTATGAAAATCTCAAATAACTCAACTATATACGCAAACCAAAAACATAGAAATTACAAAGGGAACAATAGATGATGACCTACCTTCTGATAGCAGAATTTCATAGACTCCCAGTGCTGCTTTGCAGCTTCTCTAAACACCGAATACTCATCTCCTTTAGCTACATCACATGATGTCTAATTGTTATTCATCAATTTTTGCAACATCTACAAGCGGAGATCAATCTAGGTGCCAAAATATGGTGAAAAATAAAGGAAACTTATCTTCCATTTTTTGTTATTGCATTGGACCACAGACCCAACAAAAATAACAAAGAATAACAGTTAATGGATTATGAAAAGATTAATGCAGAAATTGGCAAGAAACACATCATGCTACAAATTTTGTCTCTACTCTATAACGTACAATAGCTTGAAGATAGTTCACCGCATGGAAGTGATGTCAACCCGAAAAATTTAAAAGGAATTGGAGCAAGTAAAAAATATTCTAAAAAAAATGTGGAAGTTCAAAATTGGGGATATCAAGAAAAAACAGGACTCAATCTGTTAAAACAGAGAGATACAAGGTACATAAAGAAATGAAAAAGTACCAGGTGAGGGCTTCACTGCTGGAGCATCTAATACAGCAGAAGTTTCTAATTTGTGTCCAAAAGAAGCCATTTTTTTGACAATATTTCTCCAGTTCATAGTGTTAGGCTCATGTTCAGCACTCATAGGTGTGGGCATTTTAAACAAAGATTCCAAAACTTTTTGAGGTTCTGGTTGCAAAGATCCTTGTCTACTTGAATGAGTTTCAGCTGTGTTACCAATTTTGGAATGTGTCCTGAAACAAAATGAATTGACAAGCTTCTAAATTACCTTAAGAGTGATGAAATATTCAATTTGTAAATAAGAGAAAAACAATGACGCCCTCTATAGGGATGACTTGGACAGAAGTTTCCCGGAGAGGATTTGCCAGTCACATGGGTACAGCCTGCAATAATTTTGTTCATTTTCTGTTTTTATTTATGTTCTCTTCCACTGCCAATTTTATGCTAGGACAGGAGAAGAAATATACAACCTTTTCTATTTTTAAAAGTTGATTGCATCAAATCCTTATCTCCTCCCTCACCCTTTCCCCTCCCAAGTCCTTCATGGGAACTATCAGGCACTATACCTTATAGATCTCCAATCCATCCTATTGAAATTACAGTAATGTATCTCAATTTAAACATTTCGTCTGCTGTAATAGATAACCTGGTGTTCGAAAGAAGCATGTATTATGGTAAGCAACATATCCTGATAGAGGGCCTCTTGCCATCCATGCACTTAAACCAGAGATGGGAGAATTCTCTAAAGCAGTTCAGGCACTAGCTCCCATCAAGTATTCATGCTATTCACTCCTTCCAGTATGCTAAAAGAATACCACGTTTTACTGTCTAGTATTGCGAGAGTACCTCAGTCTATTATTCACACCAAGCAATTCATGCTTCGCACAAGAAGGGTGAGGCACTCGAGAAGAAATATAGTTTCTCTTTGAACAGTCTGACATTGCCAATGGAATAATTATTAGAAGGTAAAACCACTCATCCAGCAAAAGAGTAATGGGAAATGATTTTTGCAATCCTCTTATAGCATCTTATTCTTCGCCTCTTTTTTTAATCACGGGAAATACTTTAGTTCCCCAATATCAATAAATCCAACTCAAATAGCACTCCAAAAAAGCTAGACAACGGGTATTTGAGTCTTCTCATATATAAAATAAGGGAGAGGAAAGAGCAGGAAGCTTATTGGGATTTGGGAAGTGCGAAATTCATTTCCCTTAAAAGTGTACCATAAGCAGCCCCTCCCCCAAAAAAATAAATACAGCAAAATTTTATTTTATTTTTCCCCTAAGAAAGGAAACGTACGACAATAATAAAAGTGAATTACCTGCTAAGATGTCCTGTATGCCAAAAATTATCCGGAAAATCACTTTCAGACGAATGATAAGCTGAGTCGGATGTACTATCGGTAAGCTGTTAAAAAAATATGCTTTCAGATCTCAACAAGAGTGCATAAACTTTTGTGCTATCAGTAAGCTGTTAAAAAAAGAGGCTTTCAGATCTCAACAAGAGTGGATAAACTTTTTATATGTGCAAGTAGAGCTGTTATTTGATCCGAACGGTTGAGAACAAAGCTTTTTAGAGTTCGTTTGTATTTGAATATTTCAGAGATGCAAAACCATCAATTTTCACCAGAATAGCCGCAGGTATATCACCCATATAACCCAGTGCATCATATTCGACAAGTATGAACTAGAGGCAAAAGGCATCAAAACTCTTCACTAAAGAAGATGAGTACATAAAACATCATAGATTCATCTTACATTGCCGCTCGCTTCAAGAGAAGAGTAGTTGTAAGCACTACAGTGACCAGTCTGGGAATCCTCACTTAATGATGAAGATAACTCAAGCAACACATTAAGAGCCTACAAAAAGGTGAAGCATATCAAAATCTAAGTTCTTGTATCATTTATAAAGTTCAAAGGACAAAGACGAACTGATCTTCCTGGAACTACTTAGTGTAATTAAAAGTGTACTAGAACACAACTAACAAGAAATCCCAAACAATAAAACTAGACGGGTAACAGATCAAAATACCCAACACACAAATCCCCTAATCCTGCAACAAAAGAAGAAATGAATTTCCAGTCCAGCAGGAATGGCGTCACAGCATAAAAAATGTCACGTTTGCTTAGAACTATAACTCCATTGTTGGGGTTTCATGAGGTTTCCCCTACGAACTCTAGATTAAAGAGCAAAATCACAGAACAATGAGGTAAAATCATCTACCTTGTGGCTAAAGAATATCAATGTTTTTTACGGCATTAAACTCACTGTACTGAATGAAGTATACCCCAACTAAGTAGCAAAAGAAGTCGCTACGCGTAGTAATTCTGGCACTGAGCAAAAGATTTATAAAAAACTGCAATGCTATCAATTTGAAACGACAAATTGATGAATGGAAAGCATCAGAGCTTCTGGGACTGGAATACAATGACATGGGAACAAAGGAGAGTCGGAAAAATAAAAATAAACATTATAAACACAGAAAGAAGTGCAAGAAAAGCCTTACCCTGTCTATATCATATCCACATTGACCTGTCAAATAGAACTCCAAGTCATAAAATAGCCCAATGCAGAAATCAAACTAGTTGGATAGCATTTGATAAACAAACGGGCACATACACATACAGGTAGTCCTGAACATTACTCAATCAAGTCCAAAGTTTACAATGTTAACTCATAAAATTATGTATGAGTCCATCCATGCCTGTGACTCCTACCTCAGCTTTTGCAATATGTAAAATCATACTTGATGGAAATGAAAATACAAAGGTTTAGGAAATAGTACAAGAGAAAATTGGGGAAAAGATCATTTTGTTTTGCAGGGTAGTTTGATCTTTTTGTTAGATTACTTCTTAGTTAAGCTATGTTAGATTATGTTTTGTGGTACGTTTTAAAGGTCTTAGAAATGATAAAAGTAGAAGGGTCTCCTTAATTACTTAACCGGGAGAGTAATCATAAATTATTTGGTTATTAAGTAGCTAGCTCACCAGCTCTATTCTTTTCTTATCTTCTTCTTCTTCTTAATCCTCAATTTTTTTTATCAAGTCTCTAGTCTAAGCTGTCCTCTCCCCTTCTACTTCTTCTTGATCCTCAATTTTTTTTATCAAGTCTCTACTCTAAACTGTCCTCTCCCCTTCTACTTCTTCTTAATCATTCATCCACTTCTTGTATTCGTTACCTTCTTCCCCTTCTTATTCCTCTTATAACCTAAATCACCCGCCGGACTTTCAGACCAGAAACACCGCAGATCATTCACCTACTTCTTCTGTTCTTTACCTTCTTCCCCTCCTTATTCCTCTTAATCATAAAGAACTATAGCCTAAATGCAGAATTTTTGCTGACATTATAAGATCAGCGCGTCAATACTCTAACCACAAAATTATTTACAAATAGCAATAAATTGTGGCAAGCTAACATACACGAGAGACACAAACATCTTATTTGGAGGATTTTATCAAATATCTTCCAACTAAGTGGAGACTTAGCTGGTTTATGGAGATTGAAGATTATGAATGTTGTATTTGTGGAGATTTCACTGAGACTCATTTTTGATGATAATAATTAGCTATATTTCCACCCAAAAAAATAAGAAAAAAAGCAATAAATTACTTACAGAGCACATCTCTAACCACAGCCATGCTCAATTCACATTCATCCCCTAGCATCGACGACAAAAACTGCTCCGTATTCTCCTTACTCCAGCTCCTATCGCTAAATCCCTCAGATTTAACCGAACTCCTCTTCGGAACCGATCTCACATAGTCCTTTCCTAACATGGTAGAAACCGTCCCAGCCGTTGCTACCACCACTTTCTTGGACCTACCTTTCTGAGCAAAGTCAGCGGCAACAAACTCAGAAGAGGAGGCAGTTCCGGAACTCGAACAGGATGCCAAATTTCCGCTGGAGGTAGAGCAAGTTGTGCTCTGATCATCAGTAGAACCGTCATCAGCGGCCAAAGAGTTGCCTAAAATCTCCGCCGCCTTGTCGGCGTCACCGGCAGCTTCCTTGTAAGCAGCAGCTGCTTCTTCAACTGAAATTGAAGCAAAAACTTCCACCAAATACTTCAGAACCTTTTCCTGTTCCTCGATTTTGTTAGCTTCCTTTGAAGCAGCAGCATTCTTCACCTCACCAACACCGCCCTTCCTTAAAGCTCTCGATCTCTTCTTCTTCATCATCTCTTACAACAACAACAACAAAACTATATCTACCGATTATTAAACTTCTATTTGTTCAAATCAATGAACCGAACATGATTTTCAAACGATCGGAGTCTTGGAGGGAAAACTAGAAGTGCAAAAAAAAACAAACAAAAAAAGGGGGGAAAATATGATCATGTAAAACTCTAACGGAAAAATTGAAATTGAAAAGGAAAGCCTGGAGATTTTGGATTTAGTCAAAACAAAAATAGGATAAGAAAGGATTTTGGATAAGGGAAGGAGGAGTAAGGAGAATCTGGGAGTTACAGAGAAATCGGAAAGGGGAGAAGTCTGAGAAAAATTGCTAAGTTTAAGGAGGTAAACGCGTGAATGAGTTCGAGTGAAATTTTAGTGGCTGGTGTTGAAATCCGGGATCAGATATTTCTGTAGTTTTTTTTCTACAAGTCCACGGCTCCACCGGTCGTAATGGTATGAAGTAAAATTTAACAGGTGTTACAATTTTTTTTTGTGTCATGTCTTCCTTCTTTCTTAATGAATATCGGACTTTAGCAACTTAATACTTTCCATCATTCTTAAATATAATATTTTAATTACGTATTGCGAAAATTAAGTAAGTATAAATTAATATATTTTTATAATTAAAATATCAATATTACTCTTTTAAATAAAATTTAGTGATATACAAGTATTATTTAAGAGAGTAATATTGATATTTTGATTACAAAAATATCTTAATTTATACTTCTTCATTTTCGCAATACGTAATGAAAGTTTTATATTTAGGAATGGGAATAGTATTTGTTATAATATGTATTTTTCTATGATGAACAAATATTTTAATGTATATAATACACGTTTGAGTGTAATAGATGTTCGCTAAAAAAAATAACTGTCAAACTTTTTATACGATCATCAAAATAATCTCGAACGTGCAGTATTTATAATGTTCTGTAGTAGAATTAGACGGAATTTACAAGTCGTTTCCTCTCTTTGTTGGTTTTTATTTTATTTTATTTTTCTAAAAAGGTTATTTGGTTTTTTCTTATGATAATTGTGACGAGATTACACTATAAAAAGACCATTTTAATTTTCTCCGGAAAGAGACTTTTTCTCAATGTCACCTTTCAATGATTGATTCGAAGATTGTAAGTTTTTTAAATTATAGTTGTTATGACTAACCATTACATGACAAATGAGAATATGACTAACCATTATATGACAAATGAGAATATGAGATGACAAATGATGCTCATTCGTAGCAAAATATAAGGTCTTTTTTTTTCTCTTATCTAATTTCTCAAAATGTTTTGTTTTTTATTTATTTTCATAAAAAAATTTATTTATATATAAATTAATAAAATTAATTAAGGATATAATTAGTGACGGAAAGGCAGGCTCCACCCCCACCCCCCCCAAAAATCAAATTTTTTAAAAATTACATATTAGTACTAGAATTTTTTTTTTTTTTTTGTGTATAAATAAGTTCTTATATCTCTTTTTATTTTTATCATTTTTCTTAGTTTCTACATTTTTTTTCAAGATAAAGTATAATTTTAACTTCAAATCATTTTTTTTTTTTTTTGAACGCCCGTGGGCGGAACCCCAAAGGGGAGAGAACCAACTTCAAAGTGGAGAATAACACCTCATAAGAGGAGAAGAGTACCCTAGAAGGGAGACAATTAAAGCCTTACCCTACGCTTTGAGGGAGTATCGAATCCCGACCTCTCACTGACGTGGCCGACTAACGCCCTCACTGGGCTATTGGACCTTTGATATAACTTCAAATCATTTAATACAATATATCATTCTACTTCAAATATATTGTCATACATTGTAAATAAATTTTAATTCGGCCCCGGTAAGTTCAAATTCTGGCTCCGCCACAGGATATAATAAGAACAAGTTGATTCAGCTGCAAGATTGAAAATAAACATGAACTAATCTATTTCTCATTTGATAAACAATTATGCCATTACAAGCTAGCTACAGAAACTTCTTGCTTTGGCATCTGTTTTATTCAGAATTTTTCAAGAAACAAAAAATACAGAAAACATAACATTGGGGAAAGAACATGTAGAAACATCTTCTTCGGTTTCAAGATCTACTTTCTGCTGACTGAATTGGTTCTTCATAAACACTATTATTAACTAACAGTTTCTGCTGATGCTGACTATTGCAATGCTGATGTTTACGTTGTTCTGAATCTCTAGGAGAGTGCGGCAAATCCCAAACGGGATTGGAAGAGATTAGTTTGGCTGCAGCAAGTGCCGATTGGAACTTGTCGTGATCCAATGGCTTATCAAAATTCAGTCCATTCTCGTCTTGCCCCTCGATGCTGCCAAGATATTGCAAACTCCTCTTCTCTATCTCATCCTTGACTCTCTGCGCATGGAAAATGAGTGACATGAACGAATATAGATGGATGACCATACGAAATAAGATGAAAACCTCTCTCCCTCTCTGTCTGTGTTGAGGGGGGTTATAAGCCCCTTTAGTCAGATAACTATCCTTCATGCTTAGATTCGCCCTCCAGTTATGCAAAAGCAAATTGATGGAAAGAGAAACATAAGAACCACTCAGCAGAGTGCAAGTAATGCAAACTATATAAGAACATCAACAACAATCTCATCATATTGAGAAACGTTTCAAGCTTCACTATGCTAGAGAAGAAACTCGTGATGGGTTCTTTACAAAATAGGTGGAAGAAAGGAACTTTTCTATTGCAAATAATTGGTGTGGAACAATGAGCATCAAGCAGTATCCTTTACATTTTGCTGGCAAAATGCAGGAGAACTTTAGTCGACGATCCCCTGCAAAGCGGAGACGAGAGATTCTGCCAAAAGATCTCTAAAGAGATGGCAGGACAAAATTTCTTTCCCAGTTCTAGACAAATCAATTTGTAACATATTCACTACGCACTACAACCATGGTTCTAAACGACTTATATTAAGGAATTGAGGCAGTACTATTTTCTTAAACATTTCTAAACATCTAAAAGCAGACATTTCACTAACAAAATCAACCAACTTAATATAATTATAATGCAAGCACTAGTAATTACAACTGAATCACAATTAAGAGGAATCTCATGCAATACCTGCAACAACCTCAAATCGAACTTAGAAAGACCAATTTGCCCAACAGTCAAGGACCCAAAGAAGTTCCCCAACAAAGCAGCATCTGGGATGCTCAATCCATTAACAAGCCCAACAACAAACCCTCCTAAAAAACTATCACCGGCGCCCGTTGGATCAACCTGAACAGTTGGAAAAGGAGCAATCTGTAGCTCCCCATCTTTCCAATACACAGTGCATCCATCTTTTCCATTCGTCACCACTAAACAACACCATTTTCTAACCTCTTCTATATCTACATATGTTGCCTCCTCAGCAGAGGCCTTTAGAACACCAATTTCCGGAAGTAATCCGAAATATTGGGTTTCTTTTAAGTCAATTAGCTTCACTGTTCCATCAATAGGATCAAAAACCCGAATCAAAGCTTGAATATCGACGAAAACGAATTTACACAAACGCACCATTTCCCCCAAAGTTTCTGGCGTAATTTCACCGCCGACCCCCACCGCCAACCCAAAATTGAATCGTTTGGAATTTAACGGGAGATCCGAAGGGGAAATAGGATCGCAGGCTCGGACCCTTTTCAAGATCCGATCCTGGCGTTTGATTTCCGATGAGAAATAGGCATGGAAAAGGGTGGTTTTCGAAGAGGGAATTACAATGGGTTCATGATTGACGGAATATGAGAAATCGGAACCCACTTTACAAACGTAACGAGAAGGAATGTTAAGGCCATCAAGAACTTGGGAAATAAAAGAGGCGGCGCCGCCGAGGGATTCAGCTATGATTGAATCGTCTTTGATTAAGACGTCGTGGCAATAGTTGCCGACGATTAGGCAGGTGGTGGTGGGTTCTTGATTTTCTGTAACCATAACGGAAAACAAGATGGAAATAATGGTACCTCTGCGTCAAAGAAGAGGGAAAACTGAACCATTAGTAAGATAAAAAAGTAGAAATGTTTTCAGAATTGAGGTTGTTTATTATGATCCATCTCTGAAAAAAAAAGGTGAGGACAATGGGAAGATGGGTTTTTTTATTGGAAATTTGTATAGAGTTGTGGCAGTCCGGCTCCTGTGCGGAACAGCCGTAACAACAGCCGTCGGATGGAATTTTGAACGGTCCAGATCTGGAGAGAGAAAAGTTGCGGCTGACTTAAAAAATAATAAATAAAAAAATTTCTTTCTCCAGATCTGGACCGTTAAAAAATCTTATCTGACGGTTAGAAGCGTGTCCCGCACCATACGGAACAAAAGCTGTTCCGCATAGGAGCCAAGACGGAGTTGTGAAGGGTCATTCTCTCGTCTCACGTACCTTTCATATAAATTTAAATAAGAAGTACTTGTAAAGTATGCCCGCCTCAACTCATTAAAAGGATTATGGAGTCAATCTCGTAAGACAGTTTTATTGTAGAATTTTTCGGTGTGAAGTAAGCAAGGACACGCGGCGACTTGTTTTTATTTAGAATGATGGTGCTAAGAGAGGAGTTGGATGGGAAATTGAATATTGCTCCAACTAATTTTACACATTTGTAAGATTTTTTATTAATAAAAATATAATGTTAATAGAAATTAAGAATTAAATGAAATTAATCGGATCACGTAACTATTGATCACCAAAAAATTGCTGGACGGTAAGGAAATAATGAAAGCTGGGGAGAATAAATGTGCGCTTTTTTTAAAGGTAAAATGAAAGGTGGCCGTCGATGGTGCATTGAATTGAGAACCATTCTCTCTGCAAATTGCTGTTCTCTGGATTCTCTCTGGACGGATTTCTAACGCTTCAGCAATGAGTACGGTATAAAACAGTCTGGCTCCTTTGCGAAATATTTTTTTTACCTTAAGAACAGGTGTTCTGAAATAAGAATCGATATTCATTTTAAATTAATCTCAGCCGTCAAAATTTTAATCCAATAGATGAGAATTCGTTCCGCAAATGCAGAACAAAATTTATTTTGCATAGGAGTCGTGGTGGGTATAAAAGGGTAAAATTTAGTAAATATTGAAAAAAATTTACAGTTCTGAATGGTTGAATAAAAACTTCTAAAGTTTAAAAAAATTCGGCATACATCTATTATGATTTTTTATATACATTTTTTTTGGTAGATGAATTTTTTTATATACATACTAAGTAAGACGTGTTATATTTTTAAGGACAAATGTTCATTAAGATAAAATATTTGTGATAATTTTACGATTGTGTTCATAAAAAGATGACACATTTTACATGAAATTTGACACATTTCCAAAAACATGAATATTTATCCAAAAAATATTCTGATGTGTTGAAAATAGTTAACAAACATTATCCTTTTCTCTTAGAGTTTCATTATTAATTTTAAATTTTGGACTTTTTTTTTATAAAAAGGTAGTGTTTGGAGATTACTCGATCTATTTCCGTATCGCTCTTTACTTCTTAAAATAAAATTTGGAATGATTATGCTTCATATTATATTTCAAAATTCATTTAACTTTGAATGTGGTAATGTTGTTATACCATGTTGAAGCAATAAAAAATTTAAGTCTGACTGTAGTAATTGTTGGGGTCCTTAACCGGAGGTCCGGTTGCTAAAACAATTATCATATTGAAGGCAGAAAAAATATTTGTTTATCTTTATTACACTTTAGTTGTGATAATTGTTGGGGTCCTTAACTGAGATCCGATTGATGAAACAATTGCCATGTTGAAGCTAGACAAATATTTATTTTTATCTTTATTAAACTTTGTTTGTGATAATTTTTGGTGTCCTTAACCGGGATGCGGTTGCTAAAACAATTACTATAATATAAGCCACCTTTCAAAATATATTTTAAATAAAACAAGACTTTAATTTCGGAAAAAAGGATAACAATCATTCATACCTTTATTTAGGGATGTTCAGAAAAAATCGAAACCGATAAATCGATTTGAGCGTTGAACTGGTTTCGGTTTGAACTAAATTAAAACTGAATTTTCGGTTTGATTTTAAAAATTATAATCCAAACTGAACCAAATCAAATATATATATATATATATATATATATTAAATAAAACATATTTTACTTCTTATTTATACCAATGACAGGCAAGTTTTTCATGTGCTAAAGTAATAAATTGAAGAGTCATCAGTTGGTATGTGATTTTAGACTCACCTAAAACTTTTATTTTATTTTGAACTAATAATGGTGTAATTTTCTTTTTTCTTTTTTCATTTTAGGATAATTTTGCAGTAATTTGTTTGATGTTCAAGAATGAAGATCAAGAATTCATGTTTAATTTATTTATTTAATTTATTTAGTTTAACTTGTGAAAAAATATAAATATTTCTTTATATTTTTTTCTACTAAATAATTGTGTAAATAATTTTTTATTTTTATTTTTACTTTTATAATCAATCTATTTTGTATCTCACAAAAAACGAACAACAAAACCAATCCAAACCAAACTGATACAAACTGAGATTTTAAATTGTTTGGATTGGTTTCAAAATGTGTAAAACCGAATCAAATCGAACCATGAACACCCCTTACTGAAAAAGGGCAAACAAAACTCAATTTTCTTTCCTTACCAAATAAACCATGACTAGCACTGTCAAACGGATTGGTCCGGTCCAGTTCGATCCAAGTTCATAACGGATTAACTTTAAACAGATCGTACTGGACTTAGTCCATTTTTTACGGACTTCAAAATGATAAGTCTATACCCAATCAGTTTATAATTCGCGGACTACTGATTGGTTCACAGACTTACTCCTTTTTTTTTTTTAATGAAACTAATAAATAAAATTTAAAGAATATGTAAATTATTTTTTCCTTACTCCTTTTTCCACTCTCTCAAGTTTCAGATCTCTTCTCTTTCCTTACAAGAAACAGAAACCCAACAATATTTTTTGAACTAATTTTTTTAGAAATTATGCAACTAATTAATGTGACTTAGTTCACAAACAAAGAAAGAAAAACCATTGTAATGTTGTACCAATCAACAAACTAAGTAATTGACGAACGAATTCCGGGTTTGGGGGTAACTAATAAACTAATTAAACAGAATTAATGAATAATCAACTAATTAAAGTGAAAGTTTATAATATATAATACATGTAGCTTTGAGGCCAAGTAATTAAATTAGAATCTATATTATTATTGGAGTTAAGTCTGGAAATGACTTCACAAGAATCTGATTCAGTTTCACCCTCCTCACAATCCCCTTCAGCCTCAGACTCTTCATCGTCAGGTTCAACCACAATAACACGGTCAGATCTTGATTCTTCTGTGTGATGCTTCATTCCCCTTTAATTTTTCTAAAGTTATATTTACGTGTAAATACAAAAAGCCACCCCATTTTCTCGTTGCATTAAAGAGAGAAAAAAGTAAGTATATACAGGTAAATAGAGAGTCTGATTGTCCTTTCCTGACAAAATTGACCGGAGTTTCCAAATCGTATTTGAACTCTTCTAATATAAATTTCCATTGTATAGTTTATTCTTATGTCAGATTTTGAGAGAGTATGAGTATAGATGTAGAATCTGAAAATAGCAGTGACTTCAAATGCAAGTGAGTATTTCGAATTTGATGTGGACTCACCGACGGAAGGTTTTGGTAGGCCTTCGATTTGACACTATTTGATCACTCAATTATGCAAAACACTCATATCTCTCTGTTTTTTCTTCGATATTTCTCTTTTATATTTTTTTCTCTTTCTATTCTTTCTCTAACCATTACCCTCATTTGCCTCAGCTATTAACTCCCACTAAATTATTTTTCAAAAACTTACTAAGCAGTCCCAAACTTTCTAACATCCATATTTAAGTCTCTCAACTTCCCAACTCATCAAATGTGCCCCTTAACATAATAAACCCAGAATGTAACACATAAAATATTTCATAGCACATAAAAAAATGCAATAACAATTAATCATACAAAGAAATAAATATACGACATGCAAACACATAAGCAAAAGCCACGAGTATCACGAAAAGCACTAACCACCCATTTTGCGGTGGTTTCCCGCAACTTTCGTGCACTCGACTTGCACATAACTTTTAATGGAGAGTATATTTGTATTTCCAGGTTAAAGTAAAGTTGTTTGATAGAGAGTATATTTGTCTTTCCAACTTTCGGCCCCAACCTAGAAAGACATATTTACCCTCCATTAAAAGTCATGTGCAAGTCGCGTGCAAGTCGTGTGCATGAAAGTCATATGAAGCCTAAAATATTGCTATGAATAGATGCACAAAACACAGATAAAGTAAAATGTGAAGCCTAAAATATTGTTATGAATAGATGAACAAAACACTTTAAAACTAAACATGTGAAACCTAAAATATTTAGTTAACAAAAGCTGCAATAGTTAACATTAATGAAATTATACACTCGAAATACCAACATATAAGGGAAGAGCAACTAGAACGTCAACTACCGAACATAAATCAAAACTTAAACTTATTTCGAATGTGTCTTGTATGTAATTAATTAAAGTTGGCAAAGCTCTAGAACCAACTTGTATTTGGGGTGAGATATTGAGGTTGTGTTACCTAACCTTAACCTTAGGCACCTCAATACCCACCATTTCACAAACATAAAAGTAAGGCAAATTAGAAATAAAGCTTATGACCGTTGTACGTGATATCCCCACAATTCTTTAGGTCCTTAACCAGCTTCCCTGCAAGAACGTGAAGCAATGTTATCCTCCCTGATCTTATTACACTACTGACATTTTGTAAGATTTTAAGAGAATGTCTATTTGGCTGAAATATGCCCAATTTAGTTAAGAAAATATCGACAATGTCAGCTTACATAAGTCAGATTGATAATCACATTGCTGAGATGACTGTAAGATAGACATTAGATTTTGCAGCTAGATGTCAAAGTGCAAATCAACTCTTTTTAGAATACATGAGAGATCTTCCTCATCTAGAGAAGGAAAAAAACATTCGTCCAAATCCTGATATAAACACATACATGAATGCCTAATCGATTGCAGGTAGAAAGCACAATGTATCAACTGACTACTACATGAAAATCCTTGGGTCTTGATGTATGCGCAGATACAATTGTTTGTAATGATATGCTTAGGGGCATTTCAGGGGGGCAAAGAAAAAGAGCTAGTTTAGGGGATAAAGTGGTTGGGCCCTTGAAAGACGCTCTTTATGGATGAAATATCCACCAGACTTGATAGCTCTACGACATATCAAATTGTCAAATGCTTGAAGAATTTTGTTCATTTGATGGACGGAACTATTCTGATGGCTCTTCTTTAACCTGCACCTGAGACATTTGATTTATTCGATGATATGATGGTACTGTCTGATACTTATCTCGTGTATCAAGGTCTCAGAGCAGAAGTTGTCAAGTTCTTTGAGTCTTTAGGTTTCCGATTGCCACCTCGTAAAGGTGTTGCAGTTCTTTCTTCAAGAGGTGACATCAAAAAAATACCGGCACGATACTGGGCAGACCATTCGAAACCCTATGCATTTCTTCTTCTTTCAAGAATGGCGGAAGCCTTTCAAAGCTCCAAGTATGGCCATTCGTTGCAGTCTTCTCTTTCAGTTCCATATGATAGATCCAAGGACGAAGACAATTGGGTGGGGGTGGGGGTGGCAGTCTCCCCCAAGATTTCTAAAAAGACTATTAGATATAGTAATTTTATATGATCGAAATATTTGATCAAATTTGCCCCAACATTTTTTTTGCAGTTTTTATATGTAGTTCGGCATACTGTTGCAGTTTTTGCCCCTTCCCCCAGCGTAAAATTCCTGGCTTCGTCCATGGATAGATCTAAGACTCATCATAAAAATCTGCCCAAAACAAAGTTTGTTGTCTCCAAATCGGAGCTTTTTAAAGCATGCTTCTACATGGATCTGCTTATGATTATTAGACATCGTTTTCTCTATACCAATAGGATGTACCAAGTACGTTCTATATTCTTAAATGAATTTCGTGGTTATTTTCAACATTATTCCGAATTAATCCAAAAAAAAAAATTACTGATCAATGTACTCCTTTACATCGATGAGAAGTAGAAGATTATCTTCATCAGACGTAGCGAGTTCACGATTTAATTTATGAAGTTTTCTTACATTGACCATCTCGGTAGTTTGAACTACTCTGTCACCTGCCTCCATACGTCGCAGAAAAGTGAAGTTACTTTTTTCCGACGACATCAACCGCTCAATCGCCGCCCATACAAGCTCATCCTTATCATTTTTAATTTGTGAATCATAACATATTTAGTTAACAAAAGATGCAATAGTTAACATGAAAGAAATTAGGCGATCGAAATACCAACATATAAAGGAAGAGCAACTAGAATGTCAACTATTGAATATAAATCAAAACTTAAACTTACTTCGAATGTGTCCGGCATGTAATTAATTAAAGTTGGCAAAGCTCTGGAACAAACTTGTACTTGGGCTGGGAAATTGAGGTTGTTATATCTAACATCAACCTTAGTCCTAACCACCCATTTTGCGGTGGTTTCCGCCAACTTTCTTGCACGCAACTTGCACATGACTTTTAATAGAGAGTATATTTGTCTTTTCAGGTTAAAACGAAGTTGTTTGATGGAGATTATATTTGTCTTTCTAACTTTCGAAACCAACCTGGAAAAACAGATTTATCCTCCATTAAAAGTCATGTGCAAGCCACGTGCAAGTTGCGTGCACAAAAGTATAGCCACGTGCTTCCATACTTATGTTCCGTGACCTAATTCTTAATTTATATTTTATCCTAATTCTCTTATGTTTATATTTTATTTTTATGAGCATGATTTAATTCTTAATTTAAATAATATTTATAACAATTACAATGACAATTCATCCCCCACCCAAAAAAATCCGGTATTTACAGAATAATTCATTTATATTTACCGGACAAGAAAAGAGTAAAGGACTAAGAATATATACCTCCCTGGTCTTAATATGCCACTTATGTTATTTAAGATGTTGAGAGAATATTTGTGTGACCGGAAAACTCCCAATTTAGTTAACAAAACCTGCAATAGTTAACATGGCAGAAGTTAGGCATCCAAATAACAACGTATAAAGGAAAAGCAACTACTGAACATAAATACAAAATTAAACTTACTTCGACTATGTCATAAGTGTAATTCACCAAAGTTGGCAAGGCTCGGGAACCAACATGTACTTTGGCTGAGATATTGAGGTTTTGATACCGAATCTCAACATTTGGCACCTCAATATCAATCCTGTCAAAAATAAAAGGCAAATTAGAAATGAATAAACCAAAAAATTCAACAATGCACGTAAGAGGGAATGGAGGGAGTTGAGTACTACGATCAATTACCTATCAACGGCGGCCAATACAAGCTCCTTTTCATTCAGAGCAGCTGCCATTATCAAATATCAAGAATGAGAACTTAGAACTTATAGAAGTCAGAAGAAATGAAGAATGAGAGCTCTGAACTTATGTGCTGAAGAATGAGAAATGAAGAATGAGAGCTTATGTGTTGAAGAATGAATAATCAATTCAGTCCTGAACTTATATAGAGAGGGATCCTGTAAAAAATGGTATCTTCTTTTCAGAATAACACAAATCACCTGTAACAGTAGGCTATAATGCATATATGAAACTCTTGCTATAATTCTATTTAACTGTAGGCTCCCATTCTGCTCGAAAAGCTGTTAAAATCATGACTACGCACAATTTCTCGACTTGGAGAGTCGAGGCTACCAAAGAAACAATAGATACAAGACTTTTAATAGAGAGTATATTTGTCTTTTCAGGTTAAAACGAAGTTGTTTGATGGAGATTATATTTGTCTTTCTAACTTTCGAAACCAACCTGGAAAAACAGATTTATCCTCCATTAAAAGTCATGTGAAGCCACGTGCAAGTTGCGTTGTATGGCCAAACATACTGGATAAGTACCTAAAGAAAAGTGGGGATAAACGTTTCGAAACCCCAATCAAATCACTATTTCAATCTAATCACTATAACATTCAAAAGATTCTTATAAACATTAATTTATCTAAAAACAAGAAGGGGTTCAATTCTTTACCTCAACGCGATAACAGAAAATCCTAAAATCTGCACTGTCCAGTCTTACTCTCGGAACTATAACTTTCTGCTCGAAACTCAGAATGATGTTCCGTCTGCGCTCACTCGAAGCTTATTCAATAATCTTCGATTCGGTATATTATGGACTGAAAAAGGACAGATAACGCTCCCTCAATGATATATCAGAGTCTGACCAGAAATCTCAAAAACTCACCAAGAATTCCAAAAATTACCGACTGTGACTCGCCACCAAGCCGCCTAACTTTCTCCTTCTGTTTACTGCTCTTCACGCTTCCCGAGGTAGCTTTTGTTTAATTTTTCTTCTCTCCAAGCCAGACCCACGAAGCAATATATATACACTGTTTCTTTTTAATTATATTATCCATTTTCTTTCACTCCTCATTACACGAAATCCTTCTTATACACATTTTCTAAAAAAAATATAACGGCTAATGCTTCCGATGCTTTTCCATTAAATCCTATTTTTAATACTAAAACCCCCCCAATAGCTGCCCTTTGATTTGCTTTTTCTTTCAATTCTTATTAAATTAATCTAATCCCAATTAAATTCCTAATTATGATACGTGTGCGAAATGCCCCTCAATAAAACGTGCACATAAAAAAACATGTAACATGTTATAAAATGAAATGGACACGTAATCAAACGAAATAAATTATGGCTACTACGCTTAATCGCGAAAAAATAATTACATCGTCAAATATCACGTAAGCAAAAGTTACGGGTATCACACCAACTTTTATTTGGGGTGAGATATTGAGGTTGTGTTACCTAACCTTAACCTTAGGCACCTCAATACCCACCATTTCACAAACATAAAAGTAGGGCAAATTAGAAATAAATCAACCAAAAATTTCAACAATACATGTAAAAGAGTGAATGTCAAATAAGGATGTATATATAGGACATATGCACGAACATAAGACAAAAAAGTATTACTTGTCAATATCGATCAATGTTCATTAAGCTTATGACCGGTGTACGTGATATCCCCCACTTTTCTTTAGGTACTTATCCGGCTTCCCCGCAAGAGCGTGAAGCAATGTGGACTTTCCCAGAACCACGAGGTCCAAAAAGCAATATTATCCTCCCTGGTCTCATTACACCGTTGACATTTTGTAAGATGATAAGAGAATATCTATTTGGCCGAAATATGCCCAATTTAGTTAAGAAAAGATCGACAATGTCAGCTTACATAAGTCAGACTGACAATCACATTGCTGAGATGACTGTAAGAGAGACATTAGATTTTGCAGCTAGATGTCAAGGTGCAAATCTACTTTTTTTTTCCGAATACATGAGAGATCTTCCTCATCTGGAGAAGGAAAAAAACATTCGTCCAAATCCTGATATAAACACATACGTGAAGGCCTAATCGGTTGCAGGTAGAAAGCACAATGTATCAACTGACTACTATATGAAAATCCTTCGTCTTGATGTATGCACAGATACAATTGTTGGTAATGATATGCTTAGGGGCATTTTAGAGAGTCAAAGAAAAAATGTTATTACAGGGGAGATAGTGGTTGGGCCCCGAAAGACGCTCTTTATGGATGAAACAATCACCGGACTTGATAGCTCTACGACATACCAAATTGCCAAATGCTTGAAAATTTTTGTTCATGTGATGGACGGAACTATTCTAATGGCTCTTCTTTAACCTGCACCTGAGAAATTTGATTTATTCGATAATCTGGTGGTACTGTCTGATGGGTATCTCGTGTATCAAGGTCCCAGGGCAGAAGTTGTCGAGTTCTTTGAGTCTTTAGGTTTCTGATTGCCACCTCGTAAGGGTGTTGCAGTTTTTCTTCAAAATGTGACCTCAAAAAAGACCAGGCACAACACATAAAATCATGCAATAACAATTAATCATACAAAGAAATAAATATACGATATGCAAACACATAAGCAAAAGTCACGAGTATCACAAAAAGTCCTAACCACCCATTTTGCGGTAGTTTTCCCAACTTTCGTGCACTCGACTTTCACATGACTTTTAATGGAAAGTATTTTTGTCTTTCCAGGTTAAAGTAAGTTGTTTGATAGAGAGTATATTTGTCTTTCCAACTTTCGGCCCCAACCTAGAAAGACATATCTACCTTCCATTAAAAGTCATGTGCAAGTCACGTGCATGAAAGTCATATTGTTATGAATAGATGCACAAAACACAGATAAAGTAAAATGTGAAGCCTAAAATATTGTTATGAATAGATTAACAAAACACTATTAATGTAAACGTGTGAAACCTAAATATAACAAAAGCTTCAATAGTTAATATTAATGAAATTAGACACTAGAAATACCAACATATAAAGGAAGAGCAACTAGAACGTCAAACTACTGAACATAAATCAAAACTTAAACTTACTTTGAATGAGTCAATGCTTGAAGAATTTTGTTAATGTGATGGACGGAACTATTCTGATGGCTCTTCTTTAACCTGCACCTGAGACATTTGATTTATTCGATGATCTGGTGGTATTGTCTGATGGGTATCTCGTGTATCAAGGTCTCAGGGCAGAAGTTGTCGAGTTCTTTGAGTTTTTAGGTTTTCGATTGCCACCTCGCAAGAGTGTTGCAGTTTTTCTTCAAGAGGTGACCTCAAAAAAGACCATGCACCATACTGGGCAGACCATTCAAAAACCTATTCACTTTCTTCCTGTTTCAAAAAGCGCGGAAGCCTTTCAAAGTTCCAAGTATGGCCATTCGTTGTAATCTTCTCTTTCAGTTCCATGTGATAGATTTAGGGACAAAGATAAGGGAGAGAGGGTGTCAGTCGCCCCCAAGATTTCTAAAAATACTACTAGATATAGTAAATTTTATATGTAGTTTGAAATATTTGATCAAAGTCGCCCCCAACCTTTTTTTTTTTTTTGCAATTTTTATATGTAGTTTGACATACTGTTTCAGTTTCCGCCCCCCAATGCCAAATTCCTGGCTTCGTCCCTGGATAAATATAAGACTCATCCTAAAGCTCTGCCCAAAACCAATTTTATTGTATCCAAATCGGAGCTTTTTTAAAAGCATGCTTCTCCAGGGAACTGCTTATGATTAGTGGACATCGTTTTCTCTATACCTTTAGGACGTGTCAGGTACGTTCTATATTCTTAAATGAATTTCGTGGTTATTTTCAATATTATTCCGAATTAATCCAAAAAAAAAAAAATACTAATCAATGTGTTCATTTACACCGGAGAGGAGTAGAAGATTATCTTGATTAGACGTAGCCAGAGCTCGTCTCACGATGAGTTCACGATTTAACTCTTTTTCGGTGACATCAACCGCTCAATCGCCGCCCATACAAGCTCCTCTTCATCGTTTTTAAATTTATTATCTGTATGTGACTCACTTACATTCAGAGCAAAAAAATTATGTGATAAAAGTAAGATAAATTAGAAATAAATCAACCAAAAATTAAGGCAAATTTGTGCTCGCGACATAAAAGTAAGGCAAATTAGAAATTAGAAATAGGACGTGATTTCAATTTGTGCTCGTCTTACTTTTATTTCTAACCACCAATTTTGCAGTGGTTTCCGGCAACTTTCGTGCACGCGACTTGCACATGACTTTTAATGGAGAGTTTATTTGTCTTTCCAGGTTAAGGTGAAGTTGTTTGATGGAGAGTATATTTGTTTTTCCAATTTTCGGTCCCAGTCTGGAAAGACAAGTCTACCATCCATTAAAAGTTATGTGCAATTCATGTGCAAGTCGCGTGCACGAAAGTCATGTGAAGCCTAAAATATTATTATGAATAGATGAACAAAATGCAGTTAAATTAAACATGTGAAACCTAAAAATTTTAGTTAATAAAAGTTGCAATAGTTAACATGAAATAATTTTTTTTAAAAAAAAAGCTTATGACAGACCAACATATATGATATCATTAATACGAAAATTGCTTTTTGATGATGAAATACCTGTCTTTGTTTTTGGTCAACTTCCTTCGGAAGGCGCAGAAAAGAAGAAAAAACAGAGGGACTCAAAAACAGTCACTTGCGGAGAATGTATGTCATTTTGTTCAACATATCCTAAAACCCTTGCAAAAGTGTGCTGTTGTTTTGGGTGACCAGATATCCTAATGTCAGCTTCTATATAGCCACCAGTCTTCCTTCCAGCAAGGACGTCCATCAATGTAGTCTTTCCTGCCCCACTCGAACCAACTAATGCTGTGAGAACACCTGATGAGAATACTCCACTTACATTTGACAGTAGTTGTAGCCTGTTTTCCGTTGCACCTTGTGAAACCTGAAAGCCCAGCATATATATTATGTTCACTGTTATAAGTATCAAATCTAGCAAGGAAGAAGATAGTGCATAATGGTTGTAACCTTTGGCAAGTCAACAAAATAGTTGACGTTATGGAAAGACATTATCAGCAGCTGAAATGGAAGAATCATTCCCGTTTTATTACCCTCGTCCTTATCAATGGAGCCATTTGGTTTAACATTCTTCCTACCTCCTGCCAATGAGTCAAGATTCATATGAGAATGTATAATAGAAACAGACTACTGGAGAAAGAAAAAAAAAAGAGAATGAACCTTTACTATTCTCAACTCCTTCCTCCTCCACTTTATCTACAGAAACAATTGCCTGTGATTTTCTAATAGCTACATGAGCGAAGAGAAATAGCACTATTATGAACCAATTTATGCTTCTCAATCAATTTTTTTTTCTATTACCAAACAGAAAGCATAACCCATAAAATCTCACTTACGATTTAGGTAAGTCAATGCGACTATCACAAGGATGTTGAAAATTAGAGCATAAAGTGAGAGAACACCAACTCCTAGCCAATACCAATAGTCTGCATTGGGTAGACCATGTGATTGCAATATGATGTCCCCTGCATTACTGTTTTCTACGGGCCTCTGCTAAATGAAAGTTCAAGTTAGATAAATCATTAATCCAGTAACGGTAGTCTTTATGATTAACATTCTTCCATCCCATTAATGCAGTGAGTGGTCACTTAATATGAGGCAGTAAATTCGTTAACAGAAATTGCACGCTGTGCATAGGACAATGGTGACACCCAAAAGGCCCATAACCACCAAGGCTTGATCATATCTGAAAGAACATTAAGTTTCATTAGGGAAGAAGAAGAGGAAAAACCAAACACTTCATGTTAAGGTGAATCAGCTTACCTCCTTCCATCTCTCAGCAGTAAATTCGTTAACAGAAATTGCACGCTGTGCATAGGACAATGGTGACACCCAAAAGGCCCATAACCACCAAGGCTTGATCATATCTGAAAGAACAGTAAGTTTTATTAGGGAAGAAGAAGAGGAAAAACCAAACACTTCATGTTAAGGTGAATCAGCTTAACAAGACCTTTTGGGACAATAAATCCACCCAGCAGAAAAATGACTAACATTGCAGCTGAGCCAAACGTAGTTGAAACGATCATATTTCGCGAAATTGCTGCCGTTGTTCGAAAGAGACCAAGTGCCATTTGGTGAATGGTAAAGAGTAAAAATATATACCGGAAGAACCTGATGCAAGTTCAAATTGAACGGGTAAGAAGAAAACATAAATACCATATCGTAGAAAAGAGAAGAAGAGTGCCGGGAGTACCTCCCAAAACTAGGAGCAAATCCTACTGTGTGGTAGACAACCAAAGACCATATTATAGATTCAATAACCGAGTAAGGTACACGTAAAATCCAGGTAGCAACAGCCCAGGCCCATGCAGGATGAAAAGAATTATCTCTTTGCTTGTAGAATACAGGAAGTCGGGAAATCATGATAGAAATCTCGGAGAACCCATTAAACATCATGTGGGTCAATCCAAAAAATAGACATGAAAGATGAAGATTCCCATTAATGACATCCGTGGGATGTATTCTTGCTCTTAGAAATAAGGTACAGGCCACGAGTCCGACAAATGCACCCTGCAACATCAGGCACAGAATATTTAAAATTTCCAAATGGTAAAAGGCACAGTTCTCGACTGGTTAAAGCAGAAAATTTTCATAAATATTCAGTCCCTAATTTGTATAATTCGATCTTTATTAAGATACTTCTTCAGAAACTCTTTTTTCAAAAGACCAAATAGATTATATTCCCTTATGCTTTTGAACACTGAAAAGACCTTATACACAAACAAACATTTCCTCTAAATGATTAATGCATTATTTAAGCTTTTCCTACCAGCAATCCCTACACCTTCAAAGATTATGGAAAAATAACCAAGAAATTCATTTAGGAATATAGAACAATACCTGGCACATCCTAAAGATATAGAGGAAACGGTGTCTATTTGTCATAAGTGAAGGGATTCATGGGCGGAAACTCGTTCCAAACACCCATGGATCCTCCCCTGAAGGATCCGCTCATATGAAACAATTCGAAAAAAGCAATAAAGAACTTACGTTTCTTGGATTCAAGAAGCTACTTCTTGAATGGAGGATGACGTTTCTTGGATTCAATCTGCCACCAATTGATCTCCCTTGCGGAAAGTCCCTCTACCGGTATCCACGCGACGAAACGGGCAGCGATTGCTAGCTCTTCGTCTTTTCTGATTTTCGGGAATTAGAGAGAAAAGGGAGAGGCTGAAACTGAAATCTAATTTCAGAGAATTGGTAATATTTCGGCTAAAAAAAATCATAACCTAGGGTTTCGGCCAAGAGATCATTATATAGGGTGTGAGAGTTTGTTCCCATAACCAACTCTCACATCCTCAACTCCTCTCGGCAGTGGGAGTCTCTAACTCCCACGTCCCCTAGACTTCTGCTGGTAGTGGGAGTCCTTATCGGATAATAACTCCCATGTAATCCCAGCTATAGTAAAATACCAAAATTGCCCCTATCTCTAATTCGAATAATAAACACTTTATTATTTTCGGAAAGACAAATGTCGGATACTAATGAACCTAGACACATTCTAGATTCATTGAATCTGACATGAAGCTCGTTAGCTCGTCTATGCGTGTGACCCTCGTAGGGTTCATCTCACAATGGCAATGAAAACACACTTAGTAGTAGTATGTGTTCATAAATCACAAGCGGTCCCCTAACGAGACATTGTGACTACCCAAAGTGAATGAATATACAACTGAACCTAATATCAATCCACTATTTAATCCCTTTGTCTCGCGATATCCTAATTAAGCATAAGGCATGGTGGTCGTCACCCTTATTAAGCTTAATTGTATTTATGCTCGATCTCCGTGTAGATTGTTTCGACAAATAGCATTTGATAACCACTTTATCAAATACATTTGAGCACTGGCCATGCATTTAAACAGTCTTTCCCTATCGAGGGCCCATGGATATCTCTCTCAATAATAGAGAGGGACAAATTCCTTACAATGTCTCTCACATTCAAGCTATGATAGGACACTACATCCGATCTCGGTCGTATTGATTACTCTGTTACAAGTAACGTCCGACCGAGTCAAAACGTGGCTCCATTCATACTAGAATCAATGAAGACATAAGGTCTAAGGATTCTAAAATAGTATTGAGGAAGTAATACTTATGACTTAAGACCATGAAGTATTACTTCTCGGCTGCATCACGTCCCAATACAATGTATCCCTATATATTGCATCTATGATGTGATTTGTATTCATTACACATGATCAGTAAAACAAGATCATCAATCAACAATCATACTAGTTTTATTTCAAAGTAATTAAGCATTACATAAAACTAGGGACTTCTAGAATAGTAATTACATAAGCTAATGAGTTTTACTATCAAATCACACATTTGATAATCAAAAGCAAAATTAACTATTCAATTACATGCCCAAAAGATAGCAAAACGCACAACATGTGCTAATGGTCCTAGGGCACTACTAACAATAAGCAGCTCCCTGGAGAAGCATGCTTTGAAAAGCTCTGATTTGGATACAACAAACATTGTTGTGGGCAGAGCTCTAAGATGAGTCTTAGATTCCTCACATGGAACTGAAAGAGATGTCTCAAATGAATGACCATATTTGGAATTTTGAAAGGCTTTTGCAATTTCTGAAACGGGAAGATACGCATATGGTATTGAATGGTCTGCCCAATATTGTGCCTGGTCTTTTTTTGAGGTCACCTAGTAAGAGAAACCAATACCCCGAATAAACAACACTGTAACGCACATCAATACAGAATCACAAAATATTGAAATATGTACCTCTTGAAGAAAATCTGCAACACCCTTACGAGGTGGCAATCGGAAACCTAAACACTCAAAGAACGCGACAACTTCTGCCCTGGGACCATGGTACACGAGATACCCATCAGATAGTACCACCAGATCGTCGAATAAATCAAACGTCTTAGGTGCAGGTTGAAGAAGAGCCATCAGAATAGTTCCTTCCCTCTCATGAACAAAATTCCTAAAGCAATTGACGATTTGATATGTCGTAGAGCTGTTAAGTCCGGTGGATATTTCATCCATAAAGAATGTCTTTCGGGGCCCAACCACCATCTCCCCTACACAAGAAGCAGTCACGTAATAATATTAGAAGGGGCCATCAGGGTAATTTCCTCGGAGGAAAAAAATGCAAAGGAGGAATCAGGAAGATACCTGTAGTAACTCTTTTCCTTTGGCCCCCTGAAATGCCCCTAAGCATATCATTGCCAAGGAGTGTATCTGCGCATACATCAAGACCAAGAATTTTGATGTATCTATCAGTTGATACACTGTTCTTTGTACCTGAAAAACGTAGCCGTCAGTCAAATGGCAAGGCCTGAGAATTTGATTCACTTAATGATAAACAGAGATAATGGGCAAACCTGAAAAACGTAGACTTGCACCTTGACATCTAGCTGCAAAGTCTAACGTCTCTCTTACCGTCATCTCAGGGATGTGATTGTCATTCTGACTTATGTAAGCTGCAGTCCTTTCAACACAAAATTCCTCAAACTTATGACCATTGTACCTGATATCCCCACTTTGCTGAAACCGAAAGAAAAATAAAATTAACAACAATAATGGTGATTATGTATGAAATTCCGACAATAGTTACTTGGAAATCATTTATAAATTACAAATTTAATGTTGTAGTGTACCAACCTTTAAGTCCTTATCCAGCTTCCCAGCAAGAGCTTGAAGCAGTGTGGACTTTCCAGAACCAGGAGGTCCCAAAAGCAGTGTTATCCTATTCAGAACAAAATACACAAGAATTAAATACGCATAGCCTTCCATCAGTATAATGGAACAGTTACAAATATAATAATTATGATATAAGGCAAAAAACAAATAATGGTACTTCTACTTACTGTTATGAAAATTAAGTTTCAAAACTCCAACAAATACTCAGCAAAATATTATTTCAAATATTCAAACATTCATTTTCAACTCCCATTTTTCATTGTAATAATTTTCTCATTGATGTCAAAAATTGTAACTCCTAATTTCTTAATAGCAAAGGAGTTAATGGAGAATTACTCTCCTGATTTCTATATAAATTTCTCACCCGTGCACTCCTTTGTATGTAGGATAAAAAAGAGCTTTTATTCTCACATTCTCCAGACAAGAAAAGAGTAAAGAACTAAGAATATATACCTCCCTGGTCTTAATATGCCACTTATGTTATTTAAGATGTGGAGAGAATGTTTGTGTGACCGGAAAACTCCCAATTTAGTTAACAAAACCTGCAATAGTTAACATGGCAGAAGTTAGGCATCCAAATAACAACGTATAAAGGAAAAGCAACTACTGAACATAAATACAAAATTAAACTTACTTCGACTATGTCATAAGTGTAATTCGCCAAAGTTGGCAAGGCTCGGGAACCAACGTGTACTTTGGCTGAGATATTGAGGTTTTGATACCGAATCTCAACATTAGGCACCTCAATATCAATCCTGTCACAAAAATAAAAGGCAAATTAGAAATGAATAAACCAAAAAAATCAACAATGCACGTAAGAGGGAATGGAGGGAGTTGAGTACTACGATCAATTACCTATCAACGGCGGCCAATACAAGCTCCTTTTCATTCAGAGCAGCTGCCATTATCAAATATCAAGAATGAGAACTTAGAACTTATGGAAGTCAGAAGAATCAATTCAGTCCTGAACTTATGTGTCTCAGCACATCACTTATCACCGTTCTCAGAAACAGCAACAGCAGAATCTGAAACAGGCACTGGCACATCAGCAGCGGAATCGGGCGAATTTTGTGCTAATCTGATGCAACGGTGGACAGTGAGGGGGGCCATTTCAACACTTCATTGGCCTATGATTATTTTAGATGCCCCGGTGAACATGTTATGTGGAGCAAGGAGGTATGGAATTCAATGACTTTACCTAAGCATTCTTTTGTTACGTGGTTGGCTATACGTGGAAGATTGGCAACAAAGGATCGACTACACTACTTGGAGACGGACTTGAAGTGCATGTTGTGTGGAAGTGAAGATGAAACTCATGATCACCTATTCTTCAAATGCTCATTTAGCAAGGCTATTTGGGGAGATATTAAACAATGGTTGGGAATTAGAAGAGACATGACTACTTTGCTTAGCTCTCTTAAATAGCTAAAGAAAGAAGCTCGGGGGACTGCTTGGTACAACAAAGCTAAGCGAGCGGCGTTTAATGCGACGGTGTACCACATTTGGAAAGAGAGAAATCAGAGATGTTTTGAGGGTACCAAGGTAGCAAGGGAGCATCTAGTCACTAGGATTAAAACGCTTGTATACATTGTACTTTATGCTTTGTATCCATTTGTTTTGAACCTTATTGATGTGTGAATCATGGAAACTTGATTGAGCCATTAGACTACTATCTTGTTAATGGCCAATCCACCTTTTGTAGAAAGTTTTTGATCTTATATACATTTACATTTTAGATCAAAAAAAAAAAAAAAGAATGAAGAAATGAAGAATGAGAGCTTATGTGTTGAAGAATGAAGAATCAATTCAGTCATGAACTTATATACACTGAATTTTCTGGAAATTTTATTTCTGAATAATGATTAACACTGAAGAGAAAACATTTATATACAAGTGTAGATAGCTAACTATTGCTAAAGCTGCTTACTATCTAACTTGTACTGGTTTATTCACTTGTGCTGCTATCTTGAGCTGCACTGCAGGTCTTCTTTTCTTTACTCTTGTTGACAGCTTGTGTAGTAACCATTCCAAGTGAAAGCTTGCTGTCCTTTCTTTGTGTTTGCTAAGTATCCATATCACTTAACTGTAGGCTCCCATTCTGCTCGAAAAGCTGTTAAAATCATGACTACGCACAATTTCTCGACTTGGAGAGTCGAGGCTACCAAAGAAACAATAGATACAAGAACACTAAAAAGTAATTTTTCACCCAAAAAAAGAAAGAATAAAAAGTACATTTTCACCCAAAAAAAATAAAAAATAAAAAATACCCGTAACAGGGAAGATTCTAGGGGCGGGGTCGCCCCGAGATTTTTAAAAATCTTACTAATATGGTAAATTTCATATTTAGTTCGGAATATTTGATCACGTTCGTTCTCAATATTTTTTTACAATTTGTATATATAATTCGGTATACGGTTGCAGTTTTTTCCCACAATATTTTTTTTTTACAATTTTTATATGTAATTCGGTATACTGTTATATTTTTTCGTCTCCAACATACCATTACTAGCTCCGTCCTTGCCCCCTAAGAACAACAAATGTTTTCAACAGTAATTTCAGGGTTTTCACATACACAAGCCGTGGCGCATGAAAATGCCCACTATCCACTCCCCGGGCAATGCTATTTCTCTCTTTAGGAGATAGGTGAAAAAGTCACTGGTTTGGTACATATACCACCCGGATTTTTCCGTAACTATACTATAAATAATTCATACTCCACGGCTAATCAAAACACAAAGAGTAACTTTACTGAAAGAGGGCAAACAAAACTCAATTTTCTTCCTTACCAAATAAACCATGACAAATCAAAGTATGACTAGCATTGTCAATCGGACAAGTCTGGTCCAGTCCGGGCCAACTTCGCAATGTACTAATTTTAAATAGATCGGATCGGACTTATTCCATTTTTACGGACCTCAAAATGGTAAGTCCATACTCAATCCGCTTATAATACGCGGATTTTCTCCTTTTTTTATAATTTTAATTAAACTAGTAAATAAAATTTAAAGAAGAGGTAAATAATTTTTCTTCCTGTTCCTTCTCCCACTCTCAAGTTTCAGATATCTTCTCCTTCCTTACAAGAAACAGAAATTCAACAACAATGTGTTTATGAAGTGGTGTATAAGAGAATCAAAAGCTAAACAATTCAACATGGATTTTTCTAATATGGATGAGGTCCACATGAACTTTGTACTCCAGAATTAACCACGCCATCACATAATTATTTGTCTCCTCATTCTTTAATGATGTGGCCAGTTCTGAACCAAACAATGAAATTGATACATATCAGAACTATCCATTCCACATTTATGCGTACTTTTCATATATGGTATGTATTTTAACAACTGACCTTTTCACTCTCTATAATGCAACACAAAAATGGTGTGGGCTTTTTTTTTGGGCTCAGCAAAGAGTTTACGGGCTTTGCAAGTGGGTTATTTATTATTTCATTGTTTATTACTAGTGTTTTATTTGAACAAGATCTACTCAAACACTAATCAAGTTATTGCAATTGTTAACCGAGGAAAGAGATCTCTGTCCAATTCCTATTACACCAGAAACAAGAATTATTAGATAGATTCTAAGTTGATTTTGGGATAAGAGTGATAAATTAGAGATTCAGTGCGAATAGGTTAGAAATGAAAATATTGGAAAAAAAAATTAAATGAAAAAGGTTAATGTTAACAAATACGGTAGTTTATCATTTGAAAGCAAATTACCTTGACAATATTACTAGCCTTATTTGTTACATTCATAAATAGTTAGCAAGTATTACCCTTTCCAACTCATCAAATGGGCCCCTTAACATAATATACCCAACATATAACACATAAAGTCATGCAATAACAATTAATCATACAAAGAAATAAATATACGACATGCAAACACATAAACAAAAATCACGAGTATCACAAAAAGTCCTAACCACCCATTTTGCGGTAGTTTCCCCCAACTTTCGTGCACTCGACTTGCACATGACTTTTAATGGAGAGTATATTTGTCTTTCCGGGTTAAAGTAAAGTTGTTTGATAGAGAGTATATTTTCTTTCCAACTTTCGACCCCAACCTAGAAAGACAGATCTACCCTCCATTAAAAGTCATGTGCAAGTCGTGTGCATGAAAGTCATATGAAGCCTAAAATATTGTTATGAATAGATGCACAAAACACAGATAAAGTAAAATGTGAAGCCAAAAATATTGTTATAAATAGACAAACAAAATACTGTTAAAGTAAACACCTAAAATATTTAGTTAACAAAAGCTTCAATAGTTAACATTAATGAAATTAGACACTAGAAATACCAACATATAAAGGAAGAGCAACCAAAACGTCAACTACTGAATATAAATCAAAACTTAAACTTATTTTGATTGTGTCTCGTATGTAATTAATTAAAGTTGACAAAGCTCTTGAACCAACTTGTACTTGGGGTGAGATATTGAAGTTGTGATACCTAACCTCAACCTTAGGCACCTCAATACCCACCATTTCACAAACATAAAAGTAAGGCAAATTAGAAATAAATCAACCAAAAATTTCAACAATGCTTGTAAGGATGTATATATAGGACGTATGCACAAACATACGAAATAAAGTATTACTGTCAATACTGATCAATGTTCATCAAACTTATGATCGTTGTACGTGATATCCCCGCTTTTCTTTAGGTCCTTATCCAGCTTCCCTGCAAGAGCGTGAAGCAATGTGGACTTTCCAAAACCATGAGGTCCCAAAAGCAATGTTATCCTCCATGGTCTTATTACGCCGCTGACATTTTGTAAGATGTTAAGAGAATATATATATCTGGCCGAAATATGCCCAATATAGTTAAGAACTTTTTGACAATGTCAGCTTACATAAGTCAGACTAACAATCCCATTGTTGAGATGAATGTAAGAGAGACATTAGATTTTGTAGCTAGATGTCAATGTGCAAATCTATTTTTTTTTCATAATACATGAGAGATCT
Organism: Vinca minor; assembly: GCA_026122235.1. Lineage (NCBI taxonomy): Eukaryota > Viridiplantae > Streptophyta > Magnoliopsida > Gentianales > Apocynaceae > Vinca > Vinca minor. Next base: position 341,066 of record JAOCZM010000275.1, read on the forward strand.
TCCTCATGTGGAGAAGGAAAAAAACATTCGTCCAAATCCTGATATAAACACATACATGAAGGCCTAATCGGTTGCAGGTAGAAAGCACAATGTATCAACTGACTACTACATGAAAATCCTTGGTCTTGATGTATGTGCAGATACAATTGTTGGTAATGATATGCTTAGGGGCATTTCAAAGGGTGAAAGAAAAAGAGTTATTACAGGTGAGATGGGGGTTGGGCCCCTAAAGACGCTATTTGTGGATGAAATATCCACCGGACTTGATAGCTATACGACATACCAAATTGTCAAATGCTTGAAGAATTTTGTTAATGTGATGGATGGAACTATTGTGATGGCTCTTTTTCAACCTGTACCTGAGACATTTGATTTATTCGATGATATGGTGGTATTGTTTGATGCTTATCTCGTGTATCAAGGTCTCAGTGCGGAAGTTGACAAGTTCTTTTAGTCTTTAGGTTTTCGATTGCCACCTCGTAAAAGTGTTGCAGTTTTTCTTCAAGAGGTGACCTCAAAAAAATACCAGGCACAATACTGGGCAGACCATTCGAAACCCTATGCATTTCTTCTTGTTTCAAAAATCGCGGAAGCCTTTCAAAGTTCCTAGTATAGCCATTCGTTGCAGTCTTCTCTTTCAGTTTCATATGATAGATCCAGGGACGAAGACAAGGCGGTGTGGGTGGCAGTCGGCCCCTAGATTTCTAAAAATACTACTAGATATAGTAAATTTTATATGTTCGAAATATTTGATCAAATTTGCCCTTACATTTTTTTGCAGTTTTTATATGTAGTTAGGCATACTGTTGCAGTTTTCGCCCATCTCCCCCCGTGCCCAACGTTAAATTCCTGACTTCGTCCATGGATAGATCTAAGACTCATCCTAAAACTCTGCCTAAAACAAAGTTTGTTGTATCCAAATTGGAGCTTTTTAAAGCATGCTTTTACAGGGATCTGCTTATGATTAGTAGACATCGTTTTCTCTATACCTTTAGGATGTACCAGGTACGTTCTATATTCTTAAATGAATTTCGTGGTTATTTTCATCATTATTCCGAATTAATCCAAAAAAAAAATACTGATCAATGTGCTCCTTTACATCGGAGAGAAGTAGAAGATTATCATGATCAGACGTAGCCAGAGCTCTTCTCACGGCGAGTTCGCGATTTAATTTATGAAGTTTTCTTACATTGACCATCTCGGTCGTTTTAACTACTCTGTCACCTGCCTCCGTATGTCACAGAAAAACGAAGTTACTTTTTTCCGGCGACATCAATCGCAGCCCAAACAAGCTCATCCTTATCGTTTTTAATATGTGAAACATAATATATTTAGTTAACAAAAGATGCAATAGTTAACATGAAAGTAATTAGGCGCCTGAAATACCAACGTATAAAGGAAGAGCAACTAGAATGTCAACTACTGAACATAAATCAAAACTTAAACTTGCTTAGAATGTGTCCGGTGTGTAATTAATTAAAGTTGGCAAAGCTCTGGAACCAACTTGTACTTGGGCTGAGATATTGAGGTTGTGATATCTAACATCAACCTTAGTCCTAACCACCCATTTTGCGGTGGTTTCCGGCAACTTTCTTGCACGCAACTTGCACATGACTTTTAATAGAGAGTATATTTATCTTTTCAGGTTAAAATGAAGTTGTTTGATGGAGATTAAATTTGTCTTTCTAACTTTCGGACCCAACCTAGAAAGACAGATTTATCCTCCATTAAAAGTCATGTGCAAGCCATGTGCAAGTTGCGTGCACAAAAGTATAGCCACATGCTTCCATGCTTATGTTCCGTGACCTACGAATCAAAATCTATGTTATAGGTTCCGATAAGAGTAAACATGTGAAACCTAAAATATTTAGTTAACAAAAGCTGCAATAGTTAACATTAATGGAATTATGCACTCGAAATACCAACATATAAGGGAAGAGCAATTAGAACGTTAACTAATGAACATAAATCAAAACTTAAACTTATTTTGAATGTGTCATGTATGTAATTAATTAAAATTAGCAAAGTTCTGGAACCAACTGTGATACCTGTAACTTTGCTTACGTGATATTTGACGTGTAATTATTTCAATTGAAAAGAAAATCAGAGAATCCCTTTTGTCTTTTTACTGGCCAAACATAATATAAAATCCTTTACCAAAACAAAAGTCTATTAAGTCGTTTAGCCTAAAATCCAATAATTTCCAATCCGTAATTTCAGAATCAAAACAATAGATTTTCATATAAAAATAGCAAAACGTTTAATTTTGATATACAACATCATACTTTAATGAAAATAACATACTTGATTCCTCATTTTCCATATAAAATAAACGTTTCGAAACCCCAATCAAATCACTATTTCAATCTAATCACTATAACATTCAAAAGATTCTTATAAACATTAATTTATCTAAAAACAAGAAGGGGTTCAATTCCTTACCTCAACGCGATAACAGAAAATCCTAAAATCTGCACTGTCCAGTCTTACTCACGGAACTATAACTTTCTGCTCGGAACTCAGAATGATGTTCCGTCTGCGCTCACTCGAATCTTATTCAATTATCTTCGATTAGGTATATTATGGACTGAAAAAGGACAGATAACACTCCCTCGATGATATATCAAAGTCTGACCAGAAATCTCAAAAACTCACCAAGAATTCCAAAAATTACCTCCTGTGACTCGCCACCAAGCCGCCTAACTTTCTCCTTCTGTTTACTGCTCTTCACGCTTCCCGAGGTAGGTTTTGTTTAATTTTTCTTCTCTCCAAGCCAGACCCACGAAGCAATATATATACACTGTTTCTTTTTAATTATATTATCCATTTTCTTTCACTCCTCATTACACGAAATCCTTCTTATACACATTTTCTAAAAAAAAAATAACGGCTAATGCTTCCGATGCTTTTCCATTAAATCCTATTTTTAATACTACAACCCCCCCAATAGCTGCCCTTTGATTTGCTTTTTCTTTCAATTCTTATTAAATTAATCTAATCCCAATTAAATTCCTAATTATGATACGTGTGCGAAATGCCCCTCAATAAAACATGCACATAAAAAAACATGTAACATGTTATAAAATGAAATGGACACGTAATCAAACGAAATAAATTATGGCCACACAGTTAATCGCGAAAAATAATTACACGTCAAATATCACGTAAACAAAGTTACGGGTATCACACCAACTTTTATTTGGGGTGAGATATTGAGATTGTGTTACCTAACCTTAACCTTAGGCACCTCAATACCCACCATTTCACAAACATAAAAGTAAGGCAAATTAGAAATAAATCAACCAAAAATTTCAACAATACATGTAAAGGAGTGAATGTCAAATAAGGATGTATATATAGGACATATGCACGAACATAAGACAAAAAGTATTACTGTCAATATCGATCAATGTTCATTAAGCTTATGACCGGTGTACGTGATATCCCCACTTTTCTTTAGGTACTTATCCAGCTTCCCTGCAAGAGCGTGAAGCAATGTGGACTTTCCAGAACCACGAGGTCCCAAAAGCAATATTATCCTCCCTGGTCTCATTACACCGTTGACATTTTGTAAGATGTTAAGAGAATATCTATTTGGCCGAAATATGCCCAATTTAGTTAAGAAAAGATCGACAATGTCAGCTTACATAAGTCAGACTGACAATCACATTGCTGAGATGACTGTAAGAGAGACATTAGATTTTACAGCTAGATGTCAAGGTGCAAATCTACTTTTTTTTCAGAATACATGAGAGATCTTCCTCATCTGGAGAAGGAAAAAAACATTCGTCCAAATCCTGATATAAACACATACGTGAAGGCCTAATCGGTTGCAGGTAGAAAGCACAATGTATCAACTGACTACTATATGAAAATCCTTAGTCTTGATGTATGCGCAGATACAATTGTTGGTAATGATATGCTTAGGGGCATTTCAGAGAGTCAAAGAAAAAAAGTTATTACAGGGGAGATAGTGGTTGGGCCCCGAAAGACGCTCTTTATGGATGAAATATCCACCGGACTTGATAGATCTACGACATACCAAATTGCCAAATGCTTGAAAAATTTTTGTTCATGTAATGGACGGAACTATTCTAATGGCTCTTCTTTAACCTGCACCTGAGAAATTTGATTTATTCGATAATCTGGTGGTACTGTCTGATGGGTATCTCGTGTATCAAGGTCCCAGGGCAGAAGTTGTCGAGTTCTTTGAGTCTTTAGGTTTCTGATTGCCACCTCGTAAGGGTGTTGCAGTTTTTCTTCAAAATGTGACCTCAAAAAAGACCAGGCACAACACATAAAATCATGCAATAACAATTAATCATACAAAGAAATAAATATACGATATGCAAACACATAAGCAAAAGTCACGAGTATCACAAAAAGTCCTAACCACCCATTTTGCGGTAGTTTTCCCAACTTTCGTGCACTCGACTTTCACATGACTTTTAATGGAGAGTATTTTTGTCTTTCCAGGTTAAAGTAAGTTGTTTGATAGAGAGTATATTTGTCTTTCCAACTTTCGGCCCCAACCTAGAAAGACATATCTACCCTCCATTAAAAGTCATGTGCAAGTCGCGTGCATGAAAGTCATATTGTTATGAATAGATGCACAAAACACAGATAAAGTAAAATGTGAAGCCTAAAATATTGTTATGAATAGATTAACAAAACACTATTAATGTAAACGTGTGAAACCTAAATATAACAAAAGCTTCAATAGTTAACATTAATGAAATTAGACACTAGAAATACCAACATATAAAGGAAGAGCAACTAGAACGTCAAACTACTGAACATAAATCAAAGCTTAAACTTACTTTGAATGAGTCAATGCTTGAAGAATTTTGTTCATGTGATGGACTGAACTATTCTGATGGCTCTTCTTTAACCTGCACCTGAGACATTTGATTTATTCGATGATCTGGTGGTATTGTCTGATGGGTATCTCGTGTATCAAGGTCTCAGGGCAGAAGTTGTCGAGTTCTTTGAGTTTTTAGGTTTCCGATTGCCACCTCGCAAGAGTGTTGCAGTTTTTCTTCAAGAGGTGACCTCAAAAAAGACCAGGCACCATACTGGGCAGACCATTCAAAACCCTATGCATTTCTTCCTGTTTCAAAAAGCACAGAAGCCTTTCAAAGTTCCAAGTATGGCCATTCGTTGCAATCTTCTCTTTCAGTTCCATGTGATAGATTTAGGGACAAAGATAAGGGGGAGAGGGTGACAGTCGCCCCCAAGATTTCTAAAAATACTACTAGATATAGTAAATTTTATATGTAGTTTGAAATATTTGATCAAATTCGCCCCAACCTTTTTGGCAATTTTTATATGTAGTTTGACATACTGTTGCAGTTTTCGCCCCCCAATGCCAAATTCCTGGCTTCGTCCCTGGATAAATATAAGACTCATCCTAAAGCTCTGCCCAAAACCAATTTTATTGTATCCAAATCAGAGCTTTTTTAAAAGCATGCTTCTCCAGGGAACTGCTTATGATTAGTGGACATCGTTTTCTCTATACCTTTAGGACGTGTCAGGTACGTTCTATATTCTTAAATGAATTTCGTGGTTATTTTCAATATTATTCCGAATTAATCAAAAAAAATAATAATACTAATCAATGTGTTCATTTACACCGGAGAGGAGTAGAAGATTATCTTGATCAGACGTAGCCAGAGCTCGGTGACATCAGCCGCTCAATCGCCGCCCATACAAGCTCATCTTCATTTTTTTTAAATTTATTATCTGTATGTGACTCACTTACATTCAGAGCAGAAAATTTATGTGATAAAAGTAAGATAAATTAGAAATAAATCAACTAAAAATTAAGGCAAATTTGTGCTCGCGACATAAAAGTAAGGCAAATTAGAAATTAGAAATAGGACGTGATTTCAATTTGTGCTCGTCTTACTTTTATTTCTAACCACCAATTTTGCAGTGGTTTCCGGCAACTTTCGTGCACGCGACTTGCACATGACTTTTAATGGAGAGTTTATTTGTCTTTCCAGGTTAAGGTGAAGTTGTTTGATGGAGAGTATATTTGTTTTTCCAATTTTCGGTCCCAGTCTGGAAAGACAAGTCTACCATCCATTAAAAGTTATGTGCAATTCATGTGCAAGTCGCGTGCACGAAAGTCATGTGAAGCCTAAAATATTATTATGAATAGATGAACAAAACACAGTTAAATTAAACATGTGAAACCTAAAAATTTTAGTTAATAAAAGTTGCAATAGTTAACATGAAATAAATTAAGAACTCGAAATATCAACATATAAAGGAAGAGCAACTAGAACGTCAAGTACTGAACATAAATCCAAAACTTAAACTTACTTCGAATGTGTCCCGTGTGTAATTAACTAAAGTTAGCAAAGCTCTCTGGAACAAACTTGTACTTTGGCTGAGATGTTGAGGTTGTGATGCCTAACCTCTTTTACGGTGGTTTTCGGCAACTTTCATGCACGCGACTTGCACATGAATTTTAATGGATAGTATATTTATCTTTTCATGTTTAAGTTTGTATATGGTAATTATTGAACTACTTAACCGGAGGTATGATTGCTAAAACAATTACTATGCTCAAGACAAAAAGAATATCAACAACGACATACCATCCTCCCAAGGATCAAATCATTCATGAAATGGCATGGTTTATAACTGTTTTTTCATCCAAAATTGCAAATCCGTAGAGACCGAAATATCAGTCTAGGATTGATATATTAGTTTTTGTTATATTTCTATTTTTAATTCAGTAAACCTACGATCCTGGTCAAAGTATCACTCTATAAATTCTGTTATGTTCTGTTCTACAACTGTTAAATTGAGAAATCTGTCTGAATTTCTCAAGGATTCTTAAAATACTTTTTCTGTAAAATGATTTTGTTTAAAATATACTTCTTTACATTTCTGCCGTTTTTTTGAAAACTATATATATGTAATCAGATTTTTTCGTGAGGTGTTTCTATACTTATTGAGTTGTAACTCACTCCTTGCAATTGTTGTTTTTACCGATTATGAGTCAGAAGGGTACGATAGTCCATACGAGGAGGACTGGGTGTAGAAGCAATTATGGATTACTATCGGAATAAAATTTTAGGATAGTTCCATTAAGAGTATTTTTCTCTACTTTAATATATTAAAGTTTATTGATGAATTTTGATAGTTGAAGTAAATGGATAATTAATTCGGTTGTGATATAGATTCTCTGAATTTAAGGAAATTGTATTCTTGGAGTTTACTTTGAGAATACAATAATATCGGGTTTTCGGATACAGACTTATAAACCAAGGTTCGAGATGTGACATAATCAATTTTTATCCCATAATATCCTAACAGAATTGATTCTCTATATAATACTTTATCAAATAAATAATGTAATAACGGCAATAATTATCTTAACTAATCACAATGCTAATTGAGATTCATTCACCTATTGTAGAAATTCGTTGTAAGGTTGTAATAATGTTGTAGAAATTCATTTATTTCCTAATAATGTTGTAAACTGTAATCGTCTATGACCAATCCCATGACATATTTCATTGGCGTGCTCTTTTTTTGTTAAATTTTTAAAAAGTATAGATGTTGAATGTATACATACAGAATAACAGTTGTTTCGCGCTATAACCATTTCAAATTGCTTTGGCCCCCTTTTGCAAACTAGTCTTCCCTGTCCAATTCTTGTCCACATTCTCCGTATGCTTTCTCCATATTATTATTATTATTATTATTATTATTATTATTATTATGTGTACCAAAACATTTTTTGTTTTTGTTACCAAAAAAGAAAGAAAATATTTTTTGTTTTTTCTAATAAAAAATAGTCTTCATTGCTGGCCTTGATTCTTTGTGATTTCATGATTCTTCTATATTTATCTATTCGAACAACATTTGATTAAGTAAAAATGAACACTTGTTTACAAGAATAGTCAGAAATAAAACTAATTTACTTGTAGATTCAATGCAAAAACAAAATGACTATGAGGTACATTATTTATTGAATAAGAGAACAAATATAATTGTCAACAAAAACAAGAAACTTTAGATATTATCTTTGGTACATGGTATTTTTATTACTAGTAGTAATTATGGAAATATTAGATATATGGAAGTCTTGTTGGTGTCAACAAAAAAGCTATGAAAATTGTCGAGTCACATAGGCACACACAACTTAAAAAAGTAACCTAGGGGTGGTTCACGGGAAAGAAATTATCAAGTGAAAAAGAAGATGAAAAGCCTTATCTTATCAAGGATTTTGGAGAAGATGATGCGAAGAATTTTATTATGTATTTATTTTTTCTACTATTTGTAGTGTTTAATCAGTCCAGGGTGTAGATTTTTATCTGTTATCATGGTGGTCTACCCTATTGTATAACTTTTATTTTCTTGTATTTTCTTTTTATCTTTTGATTGTAATGACTTCGGCTATTTTATGATTAATGGATAATTCTTATTTAGCAAAAAAAAAAAAAAAAAGCCTTATCTTATCAGAAATGTATCCAAGACAATAATACCCAAATAAAGAAGAGAAAACAAAATGGTAGGTTATCATATCTATCTATATTTATATTACATAATGTCTTTTCAATTTTTAGCTATCTCAAACTCTAAAAAATATCACGTGTAATTTTTTAGAATATTTTGTTGATTAATTAATTTAAAAAGTATGATTAGTTACACATATTTTTTGTCCATTAAATTAATTATAAATTTTAAGGATTTAATTAAACATTTGAATCGTTAAGTTAGATTGATCTTTTTAAATTATATCAATAAGCTAAAAAAAATTAAATTTTTTTAAAAACATTAAAATCTCTCAAACAAAATTATACTAATTAGGATGTTTAAGATAATTATTTTTTTATGACAACTCCAACAAATTACCCAGTGCTCGGAGGTTATACATTTCGTAAACCTAAATAGAAAGAAGCATCATTTATCAATTCATGAGATTACTATACTAGAACTTTGCGACTCTCAAAATGATGGGGGGAAAGAGAAAAAAAATTACATATCTACAAGACTACAAGTTTCTTACCTATATATCTAGTTGGTCTATAACAGATGGTACAGAAAGAGATACAAACTCCTCCTGCCTGCGCTAATACTAAAGTGAGTAACTCGTAGAGATAATCGAGCAAAAGGGGGAGAACCAAGTTGAGCAGACAAAAACAAAGACCAAGTTGCTCCGAAAAGATGAAAGGTTTCTTCCCGGTTTTCCTACATAGCAGCCTACCGTTTCTTGGACGATTTTGATTCATAAGTTTCACGTTTCCTTTTTGTGCTACACGAACTGGATTCTGAATAAGGTTTCTTGGACTTCAAATTCTTACCCTTGGAGGTGCGAGTGTCATCATCAGAATCACAGTCACTGTCGCCCCCAAATTTCTTTCCTTTCTTTTTCTCTGCTTTTCCACAAACGACAATCTTTCTTTCCTCTCTAGGTTCATCGATGTCAGATTTCTCCTTTGGCCTCCAAATGAAAATTGACCTGAGAGCAATGTGTTTATGAATAAGAGTATAAACAATTCAAAAGCGGAACAATTCAACTTCAACACGAAGTCACCGACCTTGAACTACCAGATGCCAAAATATCATAATGTGGATGCAGCTTGTTAACAGGACTGATAGTAGTAATGTTCGGATCCATGACCTCAGCAACTAACTGCCCTGTGCTGATGTCTATAAAATCTATGGGATGTAAAGCAGCTCCATTGTAATTTTCACTTATATAACGCCCAATGACAACAAGGGTCTCAGAGGGATCCTGTAAAAAAAGGGTATCTTCTTTTCAGAATAATACAGATCACCTGTAACAGTAGGCTACAATGCATATATGAAACGCTTGTAAAGTAATCATGTGTAGCTGACCTTTGGGTCCCATTCTGCTCGAAAAGCTGTCAAATGTCGGTTAAAATCATGACTATGCACAATTTCTCGACTTGGGGAGTCGAGGCTACCAAAGATTGAATCCCATACACGAATACGATTATCTTGTGAAGTTGTAAGTATTTTGCTGCCACTATGTGGTGAAAAATATGCTGAATTAACAACACGTTTGTGAGCAAGATCATAGAGAGAAGATCCAGTCTCCAAATGTCGCATGTCCCATATGCGAGCCTGAGGTGTCAAGTTACATAGTTTGGTAAGAATGTCAATTCGGAAAAATAAAATAATAAAACCACCAACAACAACAATAGCAACAAGAAGAATAAAAACTACCCCGTGAGAACAAATGTTTTCAACAGTAATTTCAGTTTTTTCACATACACAAGAAGCTCTTTCAACGATAAAGGAGATTAAGAGAGCTGATCTAACCCCCAAGTCAATGGAGTTGCATATCTGGGAGACAGCAAAGGAAAAATAACAGAAGGACAGAGACTTTACAAAATGGTCGTTTCCACAACTCAGAAGAAGATCTGGTTGATTGGGGTGGCAGTGCAAACCCACAACTTTGCTTCCTTTCTTATGTATCAAAATAGGTTTTCCCGTCAAGTGATTAGATCGCATATCGACCCTGCAATTTTTTATAACAGAAAAGAACTCAATCAGGTGGAAACTTTTATTACTTTTGCATTTGCTCAAGAAGATAATCAAGTTAACTTTCTCCCTTCTTCTTGAACATCTTCCAGCAGTTCAAATCCTATTGAGTATACTACAGTACTCATATCTTGACAAAATCGAATAGATGTAACTGAAGATAGCAGAGAAATGAAACAGATATGATAAAATAGAATACCCATGAGAAATGTTTTATGCAGGACTCCAGAGCATACATATTTAACCTTTACGAAAATCACTGTTCCATGATTTCACCGTGAAAAAACACTTCTGGCCAAATTTGCAGTTGAGAACAGAAAGGCGTTGGAACAAAGAGAACTTTTCAGTTGAAACCTTATAGCGAAATTGTAACACAAACTTTTCATTGTTCTACAAATTCAAACATACTATACTGACATGGAATTTAGCACAATAACTTCCCTTCGGTGAAACTATCTAAAAATCGGTAAACAGACATTAAGTTCATTTCCACACTTGGAATTCTCAATGGCATGCTATAGAACATAGAAGCTAGAAGACACACGTACATATAAAGATATCCAAAATTATCTGCAAAAATCACATTGCCTTTCTCCGAGTTTATGTCCAGCCCGTAGAGCATTCTCCAACTGCTTGGACCCTGGACAAGAGCCTTATAAGTACATAACATACACCAGAAGCAACTTAACAATTTTCAAAACCACTTCATCTTAGGTTCACATTCTCACCCATTTCCCAAACAACTTCCCTAACAACAAGAAAGGAGTTCACACCATCAATCATCAGTACAAAGTTACCTGCCACCCATCAGGATTAAGGTTTGTCAATGGAGATGAAATTCCAGTCTCCAGGTCCGTGTAACTGATGGTTCCATCGGAAGACACAGTGTATATCATTCCATCATTTCTTGGATTTAACCTACATTAATTTTGTACGTGGCAAACATCAAATTACAAATAAAAAAGGCACCACAAGCAATTTCTTAAATCAGATCATCAAATGGCATAAGCAAAAACACCAGCAGAACACTCACTTCATGTTGTTAAGTATGCAACCATGTATATCACCATAGACTGTCTTCTCATACACCTTCTCAAAATCCCAGACTCCAAGTTGTCCTTTCTGTACAAAAAGCATGAGCAGAATGTACTAAAAACCAGAAGAATGCTACCAAAACCTCAGCTGAAAAACAAGTCAACAACCAAGCCATATGTTTTAAGAACCACTGACCTTGTCTCCAGACAGTAGAATATTGTGCTTTGTTGGATGAAACTCCAAGCAGGTTACTCTCCTACTATGGTATCTTATAACTGCACATTGCACTTCATCTGGAGTCACAAATGCTGGTTTCATCTATCACCAAATCAGTATTAATGAACAAAGAAAAGAGAAAGTGAGAAACCACATTCATGCTGAAGTTAAATGATGAGTGCAAAAATATTTTAAAGGAGATATACTTTAAAAGTACAAAAGATGAAAAGAATATACAAAATGGATTTCTAAAAGCGTGAGAGAGACTAACTCATTTCATCGAGTCCGACAGATGAACCTTAAGTGGGTCGTTTTTATTTTTATTTGGGGGGTAAATAAAAGAGATACGGTATCCTCAGAAAATCCTTGGATTCATGAAACTCACAGGCCAAATATGGAGAGAGTCGAGGAAATACAAACTTTTGAACAGTTTTACAGACTCACAAAAAACATTCATCATGCGCAGAGCCGCAGACACACGCAAAAAGAAAAGAAGAATGTCACGGAAGCGCAATAACTGAATAGTTTATAATCGGATAAGGTTAATGAAGAGTGTCATATTTCAATGCTTTGCATGCACGGAGAATCTGCTTCTAATCCCTACTTCCTACCAACTAACACTGACAAAGCATTCAATAGAAAAAAATTATCACTAAATTGTAGTAACATACTTTCTGCTTTAAACCTCATTCAATATCCAAGGGACTAGCTTTGTTGAATAAATCCCTTGTATTTGATTCGAAGGCATTCACCGGTATATTCTTCGTAAAGCAAGGAGACAGTCAAGGTTTAATTCATTACTTGAATCACTTGGAACAAAAGAGCAAAATGTTGGTAATTTGGTATCTACACTAGCATAGAAAACTGAGGAATCCGGAATCTTAAGGGAAATTAGCTCTAGAAAAGGGAAAATGAATTATAGGGATCACAGGGATATCTTAAAAACAATGCGGTTAAATCACAAGCTTACTTTAGGAATATGATGCCTAAGCTGACGTTCAAAAACGAAATCCAATGAATTATGAGCATTGCGGCGGGGAGCTGGGACAACTCCAAATTCAATAGCCACTCTGTGTGGACAGGTCATAGTTGTGTGCCCTTCAATCCCCATAAACATGTAAAAAGTATTAGCATCAGCATATTTTGTTAAGAACGATACAATAATCCTAGTAAATATTTGAATCCAATCAAAAGTGGATAAAAAAAAAAATAGCACACTTTTAGCAGGAAAGAGTAAACTTTCACCCAAAAAAAAGAAACTATTCAGCTCACGAATAATTTCACGTATGGAAACAAACAAATTACTGAAACTAAACTTCAATAACAATACATCTCAAACCTAAATTTAAGACCTTTTTCCCCCAAACCGAAACAAAAAAAAATGAAAATTACCAGGCATTTTACAGAGAAAACAGGGCTTCATTGGACAGTCAATGTACGTAGCCCCCTTAAATCCTGCTTCATGGCCCGTCTTCTTGCACACCTAATGAAAAATTGTATATACAGAAATGCAATTACAGATTAAATTCTCTAGGAAAATTATATAAGTAGTTTAGGAGTTGTAACGAAAATTAATAAAGTAAAAGGCAAGTTAGTTTGTTAGTTCAAATATTGATATTACTCTATTACGGCGTTTATAGGGCTAATTCTATTTAATAGAACAATATTGATATTTAGATTAAAAAAATACATTTTTTTTTCTTAATTTTTGCTACATGTCATAACCTACTTAGAGCGAGTATAATTAAAAAAAAAAAAAAAACCTAGTGAAATACTGAGCGGAGACAAATATAAAGCCGACTTACCTTGCAAATTTTTTGAAGACTAATAGTGATCCGAGGTTTCTTAGAAACCATTCCCTCTTTAGCTTCCTCCATATTTCTCTTCAATTTATTAATTTTCACTACTTTTTCTTCTTCATCTGAGGTTTCTTCCTGGTCTATGGCGTCATCCATTTCTTCTTCGCTCGATGAACTCTCTTCGGAATCGGTATCGCGTTCAATCACGACCTTAGGGAACGAATTTGTTCGAGTTCTCGGAGCCATTTTCGAATCAGAGGAAGCTTGAAGCAGAGAAAGTGAGGGGGGAAGGAGGGGTTTTTGGGTTACTGTGGAAGTTGAATCGAATTGAATTTGGGGGCAAGAAAGAAGTCCCAACGGCCGACTTAGGGAACTATAAATAATGAATTGCCGATTGTATCCTTGGTATGTTCGGTCCAGGTTAATTTGGTCCGGGGGTTTATGGACATTATCTGTTAGAAGATGGCGGGAGTTTTACGTGGCATGTTATCAGCCGTTTCATTTGCCTTTATGGTCCCATCGGGGTTGCTCACTTCCCCTAGAGTGCAGTGAAATTTCTGTCGGAAAAATACTTTGGAGTTTTTTGGCCTTTTTGCGCAAAAACACGAATCACTCAATCATATTAATGTATTTGTGGAACTAGTTGCGCACCCTTCTCATATAAATTGAGTGAAACCTATATTTGTAGTAGTCTCTATACAATTAATTTGAATGGGTTGTAAGACCCGTCCCACAAATACGGTCATATGATCGATTTTTCCCTATAAAGGGCTCACGACAGAGGCGGATTTACATGGTATGCAAAGTATGCACAGGACCACCCAAGATTAAAGAAACAAGTTTAATTTCCACCCTAAATTGTTGAGGGACCACCCTAAATTTCAATCATAAATTGTCTAATATGCAACGAAATTTGTAGGTTCCCCCTAAATTGTTGAGGGACCACCCTAAATTTCAATTCTGAATCCGCCCCTGGCTCACGACTCCCGTATATAAAGCATTTTGTTCAATAAAGAACAAAAGTTTAACCGTTGAATACGAAATCTAACATATGTAAATTTTTAAGAAGGTAGAACGTTTGTTTTATCTTAAAACACCAAGACTAAACAATTATTCTTTTCTTGAAAATATTTGTTCTCAATAGATAAATATTTATTCAATATTTTAAACAAAATAACATGTATTTTTTTAGGAAAATATCAACTGTCATCTCTCATATTTGAGAGGTGATATTTGTTTACATGCATTCCACACCAGAACCAAAAGATATGAAGCCAACCCTTATGCACTCCCTCAAAAAAAAATATCTCTTAAAATTTTAATTTTCTAAGATAGTAACTTAGTTAATAAAACATTACTTACCATATTAAGTACTATTGGATTTAATCTTAATCTCACACGCACTTATTTCCTTCCACTTTCCCCCTTTCTCGTCCCTAAAAATGATTCTTATAAATAATTTACTTTTACATATAAAATATAAGTTTGAAAATAGCACATTATTGTATTATGAGGAAGTACTGAATAGGGACTGAGTTTGCTAAATACTTTCAAATCATAAGAATAAGGGTGTGTGTGTTTGTTTAACCTTTTAATCCTTTTTTTTTGTTGTTGTTACTTAGGGTCTCACATTTTCTCCTACAAATAATTAATTTTTTCATTTTCCTTTTTTTTGTTGTTACTTAGAGAATAGTCCAAATCAGTCTCTCTTGCATTGTCATATCTCCCCAAGTGGGGCAAATAATTTCTCTTTCTTATGAAGGCTAAATTCCCTCCCCAAGCATGGGGCATGCTATAGTCTCTCTATCTATAGTACTTTCCACTCTCTCCCTCTCGGAGACAATCGCCCAACGAGTGTCAAAAAAAAAAAATCTCTCTTGCATTGTCTAACTTGTGAGATGAATTTGAAACAAGGTATATGTTTGATTTTAAAGATGAAATGTGTGTCTAAATACACTCTTTTTTCAAAAGGATATCCAAATACATTCTAAAAATAATACAAGATTCTCAAAGGTTATAAATGAATTATTCAAAAGAAAAAAAAAAAGCCATAAGTATCATGCATATTTGGATTTAAGTTTGGTTAAAAAAAATTAGTTAGGGTGTATTTGGATACTACATCCTCACATTTCAGTACTTTACATCTTATAATCATAAATAATTTATTTTTTTCATCGAGACGAAAAACTTAAGATAAAAATATCAACCCGACTACACCTATTAGTAAAAGTGAATAGTTAGATAAAATATATACTTCATTCTAAATTAAATGTCTATATTTAACGTATACTATAAAAATTAAAAATAATTTAACCATGACTAAAATAATTTAACCAGGGAAGAAGATAAAGGGGGCGGGTGGGGGCCTCGATATTTTTAAAAATCCTATTAGATATAGTAAATTTTATATGTAATTCAGAATATTTGATCAAATTCGCTCTCAACATTTTTTTTGGCAACTTTTATATGTAGTTACTATTACATGTTTTTGCCCCCTTCAACCTCAAAGTCATGACTTCGTCCTTGAATTTAACCATGACTAGTGATTAAGATTAAGGACGTAAATGTCATGAATTTAAATATCGTACAATACAAACATTCTTTTTTTTTTTGCTGAATCTAAAATACAAACATTCAATCGGATAAGAAGTTGCTACAACAACAACCAAGCCTTATTCCCAATATATTGAGGTCGGCTACATGAACCAAAGTAAGAATCACGTAAGGTCATCCACATTGATGCATTCTCTTCATTTCTTCATTTCTTTCGATCTTAAACACAACTTTCATCTAGTTCTAGCAGATTAATATCCCCTTTTATCACCTCCGTCCATGTCTTCCTCGGTCTCCCCTACCTCTTACGCCCTTAATATTACATAATCATTCAATTCTCCTAACCGGGAATGGGATAAAAATAAAAATTTATATCGGTAAATAATAAAATAGTGTCCAAATGCACTTGAGAGATATTTTTCCGTTTTTATTTTATTTTTTCCAGAAAGGGCCAAAGAATGTGCCCCGTCCCAGACAGCTGGGTTTATCGAAGATAATAAAAAGAGTGGATAATGTCGCCACAAATCAATCAACAGCCCGCAAAATTATCTAAAAACATACCAGGTTCTCCCATTCCCGGTTTTGGTTCCTCTGTACACTCTTAATTCCAGAATTGCCCCTGGTCAAACTAACTTGAACCAATCGACTTCTTCCAACTTATCTAAAAGACTAAAATACCCTCACACTAACTACCGATTGTAGATTCACGTTGACGAGACGAGAGCAGATTAGAACGCCTCGTCAGTACATGAAAATTATAGAAAAAGTTACGATGTGACATCGACTGAGGATAAGGTTGTAATTAGCTTACTAATAATATCCGATTAAACAGATATTTAATAGGTAATGATATTGCCAATGCAAGTTCCTTCTGTCAAGGCAATTTGACTTCAAATGACCAACATACCCTTTTATTCAACATTAACCTCTCTCAATTAATTTTTTTTCAAAATATTTTTTTTCTTAATTTATTCACACTCAATCTCTAATTTTTCTCTTATTAAACAATCATCTCACAATCTCCAATATTTTTCCCATAATCTATTCTCACTCGATTTTAATTTTTTCTCTCTCTTACAATAGTGGTAGTTCACACAAAATAAACAAACACTATAAAATTTTCTTTTACTTTAATATTTTTGTCATACTTATACATTAAATCATTTTTTACAGATGAAGTAAGTAGATAATACAATCAAAGTCATATTGCTCAAGTACTATAAATTTACAATATTTTTGTCTTGCTTATTAGTTGTAAGGAATGAAAATCATAAATTTCTTTTGGTTTATATCCTTTTTTTTTTTTGGTGAACTTCTACCACTATAAAAGAGAGAAAATTAAAGATTGAATATGAATAAAGTAGGGAAGAAAATATTAGAGAGATTGTGGCCTAAATGTTGGGATATGAGAGAAAAATTAGAGATTGAGTATGAATAAATTAGGAAATAAAATATTTTGGAGAAAGATTAATTGAGTGAGATTAATATTGAACATAAGGGTATATTAGTCATTTGAAATCAAATTGTCTTGGTAGGAGTAAACCTGCTTTGGTAATATCACTAGCAATATTTAATTAACGAATCATCTGTCATCCATTTATATTTTAATGACTATTTGAACTGCTTATAAATTATTATGTAAATATGAATAATAGTTGTTAAAAAAATGTAATTAAAGAGATATTTACGTTACGAATCTCTTATTATTTGAGACAGTTATAAGAACATTAATTAGAGGGACAAACAAATTTTCCTCCTCAATAACTAACCCCTATTGTTCTTTCTTCTAATTAATTAATTCATTATAACTAGAATTACAAAATCAAAAACAGCTCTCACCAGAAGAGTGAACTGAAAGCCGACGACAACGTCTATCTTCGCAGATTCTTTTGCGGGATTGATTGCATTGGTATTTTCAAAAATCAATTATTGTGAAGAATTCAAAAGTTATGGTTTGTGGGAATTGAGGAAGAATTGTTATCGGAGGAAATTAAAAAAAAAGGTGATGATGGGTTCGCCATTCAAGGATTCTCTTAAAGCTCTTGAAGCAGATATTCAGCTCGCCAACACTCTGTAAGATTTTTATCTCATATTTTCTTTTTTCTTTTTTCAAGAATTAGTTTCGTTTTGGAGGAGATTTTATCTCATGTTCTTTCTTTTTTGGTTAGTTATGGTAGGAAAATATTTTCCTTTTTGAAGGTTTTCTGCAAAATTTGTTATATTCAGTGGTCTTTTTTGCCATTTTACCTAAGATATAGTACTCCCTCAAATTCTTAATATAACTAAATTAAGGAAGCAAAAGAAGATAATTTTTTTTAATCAAAATATCAAATTACCTCAATTAAATAGAATTAGTGGTATACACATCATATTTAATAGAGTAATATTGATATTTTGACTAACAAAAGTAACTTGTTGTTTGCTTCTTTAATTTTTGCTACATGTCTTAAACGACTTATATTATAGAAATTTCGGTTAATTTTGAGACGGTTTGGATTGAAATTGGAAATTTTTTCTGGGTTTTTCTTAGTCAAAACTTTTGATGATAATGAACCTTGTCCTCTGTTGAGCAGGACTGCCATCCTATGAAGATTTTAGCTGCAGAACATATTTGAAGCAATTGCTTTTTGTCTTTCTCTGTGTGTGTGTGTGTGATGGGATGGTGGGAATAGAATTATTTCAAATCTCATCCCTGTTTGATTTGTAAAAGGTTATACATTTATAACTACTTGTCTAAAGTAATCTTCTTGGAACTACATTGATCATGTGGTAACAGCTAACAGTTTAATGTTAGGTTGAATTTTAGCATCTGATATGTCGACCAAAGTTGTTGATTCGGCTAAAAATTAATGTGTCATTCTGATATTGTGTGGCTTCTTATTTCTCTGTCTGCAATGTGGGATGATATGAGCAGAATACGCGACATTTTGTCGAGTTGCTGCAACTTGAACAATCCATAGTAGCACATTTACATTGCAATATACTGTTGACGATTCCACTTAAAAGTTTGTTCTTGTATCTTCCTTTATCAGGATGCCACGTTTCAATAATTGCTTGTTTGCTTGTAAAATACTATGTTCGTCTGGGAATGACGAGTATTTGGTTGTTTGATTAGCTGGAATAGCATTCCATTTGTTTTTTTGTTCGTACCTAATGTAATGTGTGTTGTTTGCTCCCTTCCTGATGGTTCCAGGGCTTTGAGTTGTCCTAGGGAACGCGATGGAGCATGCCTTCAAATGAGGCTGTCATACACTCCAGCTGCGAATATCTTCATGTGCCTTGTTCAGTGGTTTGATTGTCAGGTTGCTGGCGCACTTGGGTTACTTCGTGTACTTGTATACTTGGTAAACCCCCCCTTTCTTCTGCATTTAGATGTTAATACTATTGGTTTACTAAAAATATTTGGTATAGCTTATAGTTTCCAAATTGTCATCATAGTTATAATATTCTTCTTATATTCTATATTGAGTGACAATAACATTGTTTTTGTCTTGGTGGCAAATTTGAATTTGTTTCAGACATATGCAGATGGCAAATCAACCATGCTGGTTTATGAAAGAAAAGCAAGCCTCAGACAGTTTTATGGTGAGTGAAATCTTAACGACTCCATAATCATTATCGTATCTTTAGTTATTGCTTGAGAAAATCTCATATTAATGAGCTATTGAGCTTATTTCTTTGTCCTCGCTGCTACACAGGTATAATATTTCCTTCTTTATTGCAACTTCAAGGAGGGATTACAGATTTTGAAGATGTGAAACAGAAAAAGATGTGTTCACTTAGATACTCAAAGAAGGACGATCTACATCGTGGGAAACTCTCTGAAATTGACGCCGAAAGAGAAAAGGAGTGTGCAATTTGCATGGAACTCAATGACAAAGTTGTGCTGCCCAACTGCAGCCACGCTTTATGCTTAAAGTGTTATCGTGATTGGTAAGTCAGACTTCATATTTTTTGTTTTCTGTTTAGATGCTATACAATTGATATCTTGTGTTCTTGGTTTGGTGCATAAGACCAAGTAAAGGTAGTTCTGTCTTTGCGATTTTGCATTGCTGTGTTCAATTATTTTTCGTCTGCATCCTTGTGCTTATCTCGTAATCCTCATCCAAAAGTTCTTGTTTCACCCTTCGGCGGACCCAGGGGCTAATCAATAATTTATACTTTGAGTGGCCGAATTATAAAGGGACATATATTGTAGAAAAACTTTTTTTTTTTTTTTTGGGTGTTTGTGGCTTTCCGTTTGTGGACCTATGTTTCTTGGCAGAAGCTGCATCATTAGGAACCCCTCGAGAGTCATAGCATGCATTATTCTTCGTTTAACCCTGTGAAAAGGACCCTTCATTGCTATTATGTGCAGGATGGTTTCTTGTTAAATTGTTGGTTTGAGTTCATGCATGTTTTTAAAAGAAAATGGTTGGATTTCATTCTATGTTTACAAATTTTTCTCAGGCGAAGCCGGTCACAATCATGTCCCTTTTGCCGGAATAATATCAAACGAGTGAATTCAGGTGACCTTTGGATATGTCCAGACAGCACTGAAATTGTTGATCTATCATTAATTTTGAAAGAGAACTTGGATAGACTATTTATGTACATTGACAAGCTGCCTCTTGTTTTTCCTGATTCTGTGTTCAGTCACTATGATTCCCATTTCCCATTTTAGGTGAGTCACCTTCTCAAGGTTCTCCCCCCTTCTGTATAGCAAACCATTTCTGTATATAATATTAATCTGATATAACTAAAAACCTTTCTAAATTGCCATTTTGCCGTTTGTTTTGAAGTAACTGCAACATAGATGTGAAGAACTTCATTCTCCATGTTTCAAGGGGCATGTGACTATGAAAATCACCGTACAACAGAACAATTCAACTTTTACGAACCATAACTGCAGAATAATTTCTTACATGAGCATATTTCCATGCATACATAAATTAAATACATAAAAGAATGCACCATTTGAATCATATCACTAATTTTGTAATTGCAAATAATCTCTATAATAACGTGGCCCGGATTCTTCTTGAAGATCATTATAAGCATATCCACCATGTCTGGAGATATCAAGTCCAGCAATTTCCTCATCAGTAGAAATCCTTAATATGCTAAGCTTGTGAAGCACCCAAAACAGAGGTCCCATTGTAATACTAACCCACCCTATAATCACCAGAACTTCAACTACCTGAGCTCCGATCAGCCCCCACCCACCTCCCAACAACAACCCATAAGGCCGGAAAACACCGCTAACACCCGAGTCGTAGACTTGAACAACAAATTCTTGTTTAGCAAATAAGCCTGTGAAGATCAACCCCCATGCACCACAGCCTCCATGCAATTGAGTTGCTTCTAATGGATCATCAAACTTTAGTTTCAAAGCCAATATATTTAGTCCAATCAAAACCCAAGCTGCTACAAAGCCACATACTATAGCAGCCCATGGCTCCACAACAGAGCAACCAGATGTGATTGCTACAAAGCCACCAAGAACTCCATTGCATACATCTAGTGCATCCCAATGGCCTATTAGTAACCGGCGTCCGAATAGGGTGACTATTCCAGCTGTGGACCCCGACAGCGTGGTTGTTACCGCTGTTCGCCCTACTCCGGTCCAGTTCCCTTGGTTCGACGTGTTGGGATACGCGACGAGGATTTTCTCAAACGAGCCAGGGTTGAATCCAAACCATCCAAACCATAATAGAAATGTGCCAAGAACTACTAGAGTAGCATTGTGGCCTCTCATTGCCACTGCTTTACCAAAGGCGTCAAACCGGCCTACTCTTGGACCTTCTATCAATGATCCCCAAAATCCAGCAATTCCACCTACCAAATGAACAACGCCGCTCCCGGCAAAGTCAATGGCACCAGAGCCAAACAATAAAGAACTAGAGTTAGGACAGAGCCAGCCACTAGATGACCAAATCCAATGAACAACAATTGGATAAACAAAACCAGTAAGGAAGAAAGAAAAGATAAGGTAAGCAGAGAATTGAGTTCTTTCAGCTATGGAACCACTAGTAATCCCAGCAACAGCGATAGCAAAAGCCCATTGGTAAAGAAAGTAACTGTAATCGAAATCGGTTGATGGGATGTCTTTAAGAGCGAAGAATTTAGTACCTATGAATGGGTTGGAATTTGAGCCATCGCCAAAGGCGAATGCAAAGCCGAAGAGATAGTAAGAAATGCTGCCCACAACGGCATCGACTACGTTGGTTAGCATTATGTTGAGGGCATTTTTGGCTCTGACTGAACCTGCACAGAGCATTGCAAAGCCAAGCTGCATTACAAAGACTAGGTAAGCTGAAAATAGGAGATAAATGGTGTTTATTGAATCTGTCACACTTTGTTCCCATGAAGTATACATGGCTGCCTCTTCTCAGTCGGTGAAACAGATGAAACCAGAGATAAAGAAAGATATTGTTGGTTGGTGCTAATTGAAGGAAGAAGAAGAACTGAAGATAGCTACTGGGCTGCTATAACACTCATGGCTACGTTGAATGGTAGTTCTAACCGTAAGTACATTGTACAATATATAACCTGGTTGCTATTTGAAAAAAAAAAATTAAAAAGTTGGGGGAGATGGGCATGCCTGCATCAAACTCGAGACCTCTCAGTCAGGCCCCCCGAGATTTTTTAAAATCCTACTAGATATAGTAAATTTTATATGTAGTTCGGAATATTTGATCAAATACGCCCACCCCCAACATTGTTTTTGCAGTTTTTTTATGTAGTTCGGCATACTGTTATAGTTTTTCGCCCCTGTAACCTAAAAGTCCTGGTTTAGTCCCTGCTCTCAATATGGGATAACCAGCCGGTGAGGCGGGTTTAATGGGTTTGGCTGGCCCCATCCCTCTCTATCAAATTCCTCGGCCTACCCTACTTGTACTTCACCTCCCTAGCCGAGGTAAGTTCCTCCTCGCAAGAGTAGGGCCAACTGAGGAATTCGAGAGTCCAGGTCCACTGGATCTGTCTCATCCTCGTTTTCTCTCAGTATGGTAATTAGTGTTCAACTAAGCTATTGCCTTATCTCGTTGTAGCTAGTTGTCATAGCCCACAACATTTCCTTTGGAATCTTCTGGGGTTACTGGGAAGTAAGTTCTGCATTTACCTATTCTTGAACATTAAAAGAGGGCAGGTAAAGGCATTAGTCTTTAGTACATATCTGCAGGTCCCAGACTCCCAGTTGCCATGGCCGACAAAGTTGATGGGTGGAGAATTTTGATTCAGAGATTTGGGAGGATAACGAAGATAGGAACTCCCAAAGTTCCCATTTTCATGGAAAATGATATCTGGATCATTTGTTTTGTGAAGTGTGTGGAGGTCCTCAGACATCTCCATCAACTCTCATGTTGAACCTTCTCTTTCAAATCCATGTGTATTAGATAAGAATACCTTGCCTCCCGAGCACATGCGAATTGGCAAGACGTTGGTTTAGCGATCCCAACAACGCGGATTGAAATCTCATCTGTTAGCTCTCTCTATTAGGCCTCTTCCAATTCGTGCATATCTTGCAATTTAAATTCTACCCGGCTAATTAGTCCCGAATTCGGGTGTAGGGTCTGACTCTCGGGTCTTACCCTTTGAAAAAAGAATACCTCACGAGACAACAAAAAGTAATTCGACTTTTTTCCCCTTGATGATTAAGGTGACAGTTTGAAATGAATGTTCAAGGAAACTCTGCAACATTTCTCTAACCAATTAAATATTTCGTGGTCATACCATATTTTGTAAGGTAACAATCAAGTGTTCTAACACCACCTCCGATCCATTTCATAGTAGTAATTACTATATACAATGAGTACAATATATATGTATACAACTCGATAAATCAGTAGGCTTCCATTTTAACAAATGTCGCCTTCGGCATCAGTTCGAGCAGGTCTCATGGTTACAATTACCGACTCATTCGCTCCGGCTCTTAGAGCAGTCCTTCCGGCTTCCAAGAACCTCTCAACTGCAGCCTCAGCATACCTATTTGCTTCGGCTACGGTCATGATTTTCACAATATCAGGATATGAGTTGAGCACAAAATCACCGTTAA
Source organism: Vinca minor (assembly GCA_026122235.1). Taxonomy (NCBI): domain Eukaryota; kingdom Viridiplantae; phylum Streptophyta; class Magnoliopsida; order Gentianales; family Apocynaceae; genus Vinca; species Vinca minor. The sequence goes on from JAOCZM010000275.1 coordinate 365,234, forward strand.
GCTGAGACGCAAGCTGGATCAATTCCAGTTGAAATTCAGACAGTTGAACGTCTTCTCTGGGTCCCCGCAGCCTCAAAGATCGCTTCACCTCCGGGAGTTTCACTGAACACCAATCCAAATTTAAGTAATTACACGTGCTTCCATCATTTTTAACGATATAATTCCTCGCACACTTCATACAACAGAATAAAGTTCATTTCAAATGGGGGGAGGAAAAGAGAGTAGGACAACCGGGAAAAGCGTCCCCAAAAAGATTGCCTTTGACAGTAACATACCAACTTATAAGGAGTATGGTCCAGAAAACCTTATAAACAAATTATTAAACAAACATTTCCACCCACCCCCCCCCCACCCCCCCACCCCAAAAAAAATATGTACTACTAAAGCTCAAGAAAGTGAGGACAAAAAATGTGTACTACCAAAGCTCAAGAAACCGCTTTTCTCTAATAAAATTTTCCACCTCCCGCATCTCAGGTGAGTGGCAAAAGAGATGACCGAGAAAAAGCATTAATAAGAGATAAAGGGAATAAGTGTCGAAGGAGAAATTATTGATATATTCTGAAGGGAAGTTGCGACAAGGAATTGTCAGTGAGATTGGGTCCTAAACTCAACCCGTAAAGTTTTGAAATACCTCTTAGCCGCATAAAATCTTCTAACCATCTACAAACCCTGAACTTGCTTCCATAATCATGCAATAGAAACAACAATACTGATAGAATATTTACATCCTCCACCAACACACTTATCTTGACAGTGTTCAGTTTATAAATAAAATTGCAACTATTTCAAAGCTGAGTTCATGAAAACTCGTGAGGAAAATATAGGGGACAAAAATGCAAACCTGGGAAATCATCACGTGGAGTTTCACGAAGCTTCAAGTTAACTTTCAAAAGTTCCAGCCCATTTATCCCTTTTGGTTAAGAAGTTTGATTTCAAGTTGAAAAGTTTCTTCAAAGTTGCAGGTATGGATGAGTGCTCAAACTGTGAGTACGGAGTTGGCCCATTTGGCTCATGGATCACTGCATGAGCAACCATAGGTCAGTTTAAAAGGAGAGACGAAGAAGCATATCCGCCCCAAATACATTTGACTGACAAACATTTAGAGCAATGTCCAACTCATCAGTTTTGAAGATCAACAGAACACGCAGAACTAAATGCAGCTCAAAGCAAGCCAGCTGATCCTCATGCATATGAAAAACAGATCATGAAAATGCTTTAGAAGCCAAGCCACCAAGCTCCATTAAAATTTTCTTCTGAATTGGACTCCCTTCGTCAATGTCCACTTTCCTATTCATCTCGCATAGGAAATTCGACATTTGGGACCGAAGGATCAGTATTTTACATGTTACCTAATCGTTTTCCCAACATCCCATGTAATTTGAATTTCACTTTTCTTCGAACTAGTAAACCTATCAGCTTTAACTTCACAATAATAAGATTCATATCTTGAATTAGTCTTTGGCTCTCCAGAAAGAATGTAGGATTAGTGAATTAGTTTTAACGAGAAAGCTTTAATCTTTACCATAGGTGAACCAACATTCTTTTTTATGTGCATATCATAATAAGTCAATAATCATTTCCACAAATAACTTATACGCAAATTGGACAGAACACTAAAATCTACACGCTTGCTCAATTTTATGATGGTACGAAATACATAACCAAAAATCAAGCATACAAATAACTTAAAAGCAATGCAAACGATAACTTACCAGTGCCTTATCAATCCAGGGAGAGATCAACAATGTGGGCACCCGAACACCCAATCTATCAAATCGAAAGTACCAAGGGTCTGGTCCAACAATTCCATCCGGGTTAGGCACCCCCTTAACTGGAGTCGGCACATGATCATAGAACCCACCATGCTCATCATATGTGATCAACAAAGCCATCTCTTTCCACTGTGGACTAGCCCTTAAAGTCTCATAAACCTCTTTAACAAACTTTTGCCCTAATGCAACATCATGGGAAGGATGATCATCGTTCGCCGGAAAAAGATTAACATCAAAATATCTCTGCTCAATCACTACATAATTCGGAAGTTTCCCTAATTTAGCATGTAATTTAAACTTCAATGCAAAATCATGAAAGTTAACTATATGTTTAAGCTTTCTTAAGCTCTTGAAAAAGAAGGTGGCAGGGATATTTTGGTAATAAATCCCAAACGTTAAATCATTCTCGTCTAAAGAATCGAAAATTGTTTTTTGAGGAAACCCATGAATTAAATCCTTCCTTACATATCATCAAGTGCTTTGGCCCGGTGGGCAAGTGCTTGGCCCGGGACCGAGAGGTCCCGGGTTCGATACCTCCCTCACACAAGGGGAATGATTTAATTGTCATTTCTTTGGGTTCCCTTGTGTGAGGTCTTATACACCCCTCACGGGGCACCCGCTCAACGGGACTTCTACTACTCCTCACGGGGCACCCGCGCAACGGGACTTCTACGACATCCGCTCAACGAGGTCATCTACTTCTACCCTCTTGGGGTCCTTATACGACACCCGCTCAAAAAACGGGACTTCTACGACTCCCCTCAAGGGGGCACCCGATCAACGGGCTCTTCTACGACACCCGCTCAACGGGACTTCTACGACTCCCCTCACGGGGGCACCCGCTCTGCCGGGCTTCTACTACTCCTCCTCTGGTGAGGCCGACCTCCTCTGGAGAGGTCTAATATATAAATAATTGTAATAAACTAGACCATACTTATAAATGGTCTAGTTTTAAAAAATCCTTCCTTACATTGCTCGATGCTCCGTGAGAAGTTGCTGAGTGAACATAGAACCGATTCGGCTGAGTTGACGCGGGCACCGACGCGAACCACTTATCAAACACGGCGAACTCGTTAGCTAACTCAGTATAAACCGGAACGAGTTCCGGCTTAAACCCACTCATAACATTTTTCGACATCCCATCAACGCCCATACTCTCCGCCTGCTGAACGAACCCGTTCATCGGAGCCGGGTCGGCTGAGGTATCAGCACCCAACCCAAAAATCTGTTCCCGGATAGCTTGAATGGAGTGACCCGGGTCAGAGTCAACGAATCCGGCGTCGTCGCTTACGTAGTACTTCGGCGAGTTCGGGTCAGAAGCGTTGAGTCTGTTGAACTCGGACCCTTCAAGCCCGTCAATATCGGGTCGGGTCATCTTCAGCCAACCAAGAATATGGTCAAAAGATCGATTCTCCATGACTAAAACAACAACAGTCTTAATGGGTCCATCGATTTTGTGCATTTTGTGTTTCTTTGGGAAGGGAAAAGAGAGTGAAGGAGAAGGGACTAAGAATAGGTAAATAAATAAAAATAGGATCTTGCGGCGGAACATTTTTTCCCGGTGGCCGATTATTGTCGGTCTCGCCGGTGATCGGATCCAGTGGCGGGAAGGAGGTAGAGTCGGACGGTGGAATAAGAATATATTAAGGGAGAAGATATAGGGATATGCCGTGATGCTTCGGGAATAATAAGGTAAAGCGTAGTCATGGTTTAGACCACTAAAGAAAAAAATGAAGTTTCGTTTTCAATTCAATTTCTTTTTCTTCTTAAAGAGATGAGTGATTGATTAGAGTGATCGATCTTTTTGTTCTTTAAAATTAGGGAAATCAGCCTCTTTAGTCCCTCAAAATTTTTTGTTTAGCCCGCATAGTCCCTAATGTTTAATTTCAGCCTGTAAAGTCTCCCAAAATTTTTTGTTTAGCCGTATAGTCCCCAATGTTTAATTTCATCTTGTAAAGTCCCCCAAAAATTTTCGTTCAGCATGTAAAGTCCCCCAAATTTTTTTGCTCAGCCCGTATAGTCCCCAATGTTTAATTTCAGCCTCTAAAGTCCCTTACCTATTTAAAGGGGGGGGGGGGGGTGCATATAGAGGTTCCACCGCCTCTTATGCGGAGGACTTAGGGGAAAATGAGTTCCTCCAAATTAGGGCAATAGAATTTGGAGTTTCCTTTTTATAACCATTTTTATACTATTTTTTGTATTTTGTAAATTTTATTGATTGAAACTGATAATTATTCCCCCGCTCATTAAGCACGTGGATGAAATGAATTTGGGACTGCCCTGATTCCGCCGCAAAAGAGGTGGTGGAACCTCTATATGCATCTCATATAGGGATGGCAATGGAGCAGATCGGGGCGGATAGTTGAAATATCCGATCTGCTCCGCGATTGCCCCATGCCGATCCGATCCTCTCCGCGATCCGTCCCAAATCACTATTTTTTGCTCCGTGATCCGATATGTCCGGAGCGGATCCGATCCGATCCGCCCCGTTCAGATTTTTTTTTTAACAGATCTAATATGCATCAATTTGGGAGAGCAACAACTGAGTCTGTGATGAAAGTGATTAGGGGCATATATCTGAGTTCTGTGATGAAAGTTAAAACGCCTGGATTGCTAAAGAACATAGAATAACACAGATTTGCACAGTCTTTTCTCCTCCAAAAGACCCCAAATTCATAAGCCCCACAACAAAAAAGTTCTTGATTTTTAGATAAAACCCTAATAAATAATTTACTCAAGCATTTTCACTGTGTAGGAAGCTTGATTGAAGAAAACCCAGATAAGAAATTCACTGATTTGGGTAAAAATAAATGACCTTCGCCTATGAACTCTCAAGAACTTCAAGAATACAACTTTTAACAATGCAATTTTCCTCCAAAAACACATAAATACTGAGGAGAAGCAAAGAGTGAAAAGGAAGAAAGAAAAGGAAAAAAAAGAGGTGGCGGTAGTAGAGCGCCGAGAGGAGAAGGGGGTCGGTCGAGGGAGGTCCGCCGCCGAGGAGTGAAGAAACGGGGGGAAAGGGAAAATAATTTGGGATTTTTCTTCTAGGGTTCTCCAAGATAGTATATATAATATGGACTAAAAGTGCAATTAAATTATTAACACATAGAATCCTCTTATTATTATACATGTGCGGAGCGGATCGGATCAGGGGTGAAATCCGAATTTGATCTGCTCCGTTCATGAGCTGGATCCCGATCTCGCCCCATTTTATATACGGATCAGATCTGATTTGCCCCAAAAGCTATCGGGGCGGAGCAGATCAACGGATCACGGGTCAAATTGCCATCCCTAATCCCATAAATAGATAAGGAACTTTACAGGTTGAAATTAAATATTAGGGACTATACAGGCAAAACAAAAAATTTTGGGGGACTTTACAGGCTGAAATTAAATATTATGGACTATACAAGCTAAATAAAAATTATTGGGGGACTAAATAGGCTAATTTCCGTTAAAATTAAAAAGAAAAAAAAAACATTCCAGTACATAACTATTTATAGCGGCTGTTCAAAAAAAAAAAAAACTATTTATAGCGTTTTTATTTATTTATTATGAAAATAACTATTCATAGCGTTAGGGGTGGAGTGAGTTGAGTCGGCTCGTGAGTAGCTCACGATTCGATATTCCGCTCAACGAGCTAAACTCATGAGCTAAATGAGCAATACATCAGCCAAAATTTTTGACTCGTCTAAAATATGAGTTGAGCTTGAGTTAGATAGCGTTCGACTTATTTAGCTTATGAGTTGGCTCAATATATATATATATACCCCTAAAAAATGTAGTCGCACATACTCTCAAGAAAAATAAACCAAGAAAACTCTAGAAATCTCTTATAATCTTCTTAAGGTGAAAAAGTTATGGATGCATATCGAGTTTCTCTGCCCAAAAACAGTTAAAGCATTGATTTAAGTAGGATACTGTCTTCAAGTCACTTATGGAATTAAGAAGAAGCCCACGTTATAGTAATACTTGTCTTTTATTACTAATGATCATCGCTTAAAATGTTCTTTTATGACAATACTATATTTTATCTTTTCAAATGGAAGAACATGCCATATAAATTAAATTGATTATATGAGAAGGATTCAGGAACACAGTTTATTAATAATGATTAGAATTTTTGGTAGCTAGACTTTTGCTGGTTTACATTGGTTTTATTTTATATATTTTTAAGATCTTTTCTTCTTTTTGGAGTATTTAATATTATAATTAATAAAAAGTATTAAAATTCTAGTATATGTCAGTGTGTTAAGAAAATCTCTTGATTTATTTGGTATCACTTGTGTATTAAACTCATACTATAAGTCGTATCTTTTCTAAAACATTCGTAGATAAATGAGATGAGCTGAGCTGCTCGTGAGCTATTGATGAGTTGACAGTTGACAGGTGAACTTGAGCTGAGGAAATTAGCTCACATCAAATATGAGCTGAGCTGAGCAAAATTAGTGTGAGTTGAGCCTAAACTAGCCTTAGTTCAGCTCATTTTCACCCCTACGTAGCGTTACTCATAACTTAATGGTACACTTTCATTCCGAATTAATAGACATTCAGGTCATCAAATTATTTTCGCCTAGTCACTTTTAATTTTTTTTTTTATCTTTTTGGATCACCAAAAATTTTACGGACCGCTATATTTGTCATTTCGTCCAAAACTCCGATTTAATCTGTCAAAAAGCTTACGTGGCAAAACAGCACAATTCACACACTCTCTCTTTAAAAGGCATTTTAGGAAACACAAAATAGATTCTCTTAATTTTACCCAATAAAACCCGAATAGGGCAACCAATTTGATGAACCCTTGTCCATTTTCACACCAAAGAGTAAAGAAGAAATCCTTCTTCATAGTTGATCATTTTCCCCAATTCTTGAAAGCTCCATCTTCAAAATCCTTTACCTCTTTTTTGTAGTTAATCTCAAGATCTATTGTCATGAAGATTCATCAAAGTGGTAGCCACAACAATGGTAGAAAAGGTAATTTGAATGAATTTGATAATATTGAATTTGAGTTTGGTTGTATTGATGGTGAATTCACTCCAAGAATAGATCATAACTCGAAATCCAATTTGGAGGAATGTTTGTTTCACAAAAACCCATTGTCAAAAGTTAACCCTAGGAGGAAAATGAAGTAAGAGTCAAGAAAGGGAATGAAATGCGATATGTGTGGCAGGGCAGAGAGTTCGAATGTGGAGAAGGAAAGTCGTGGTCTTGAAGAATTTTGAAGAAAGATAGCTAAAAAAGATGCCGAATTAATCAAACAAACTTGGATTATCAAGATTTTGGTCATCGTAATCAAGGCAGTCAAACTCGCGATCCTACGTAGGATCGGAAGGGCATACGAGATCGTTGAATCGTAGGATCGTAACTCGGATCGTAGATCCTACTTTATTTAAAAAATTATTTGAAAATATATATGTACTCTTAGAAACACATTTCAATCACAAATTTAAAATGTTTTAAAGAAAAAAAGATAATCAAATACTCAAAGAAAATCATTCAAGCTATTAACATCATGTACTAAAATTAAACATGTTCATTAAATTTAATTTGAAGTTAACAAAATTAAATAAAGGCAATGTAAAAAGATTCTGTAAAATTAGCAATAACAAGAAGTAAGATATAATTTGAAAGCAAATAATTTACCTGTTATTGAAACATGATTCAAATGGCGAAACTTCATTTTTAATGACTAAGTATTCAGCAAAAAAGTCAATCAGAGTTAATTTAATTGGTAAAATGTGCGTAATTTTTATTTTTAATTAAGATTCAAATATCTCCTGAGATATATAAATTTGTATACATCTTAAAGTATCATTTATGAGTATAAGAAATGATAAAAAAAATATACAGAAAAAATATTAAGTGTTTCAAAAAAAAAAAAAAAAAAAAAAAAAAAAAAAAAGGTTTGAGTAGACTCGTAGGATCGGTAGGATAGTAACGATCCTACCGAGTTTACTCCGATCCTACCAGATTTCCGATCCTACGTAGGATCTAACTCGGAAGACCCCTTAAAACTCGTAGGATTGTACGATCCTACGAGTCAACTCGCGAGTTTGACTGCTATGATCGTAATTGTATTCCTCTTTGGTTGTTTTGCTACCAAAAATGGTTACATGTAAAGCTTGATAAGGATATTTTGGAAAATGGCAAATGTATTAGAATAATGGTATTTTGGAATTCACTAAATGGAATTCACAAGATAGTCTACTTTGGTTTATGAATACTTTGGTTTATGAATGTGCCACAACCATTCGCTTTAACAATATAATCTCAAAACCATATATATTTTAGGATAGAACAGTCATACAAAGTGATTCGAAATCCAGCATATTACAGACAAAAAAGATCACGAAGTGATTCCAAAATAGAATAACAATGTAATTGCTTTGCTTACAAAAAGTGAAAAAACCAAGCATTCCAAAACAACAAAATGATTGAGTTTTATAACTATTACTAAGTAGTTTAATAGTTGCATAGAAAAAGATTAAGGAATGCATTGTATTCCATTTAGTCATTCCAATGGTCTCCATTCCTTTTTAGTCCTAACAATAGATTTTGTGATTTGGGTATGTTGCCTTGTTATGTCCAACTCGTCGACAATTCCCACATTTGATTGGTCTCCTAGACTTGTTGGCAGCCTTTCAAGACAGAAAAACCAACCATTGTAACAAAATGAAAAGTTGAAACAAGATATGAGCAATTTAAGGCATCCTTCTTATACAAAACAAAAAAAAAACAAAAAACAAACCTGGGATGTTGGCAAGTCTGGTACAACATTAGAATTTCTGCCAGTTTGGTGTTCATCATAGTAATAATAAAGTAGCAAACAAATTGTGCACTAGTTATTAATCTGATAAACAGACAATGATTTAATGTATGTCAATGCAGCAGGTCTGAAATTGCATGAATATAAAGAATGCCATTCAACTCAGAGGCGGATCCAAGGGGTGGTCAAAGTATACCCAGGACCACTCAAGATCAAAGAAACAAGTTTAATTTCCACCCTAAATTTCAATCCTAAATTGTCTAATATGCAACGAAATTTGTAGGTTCCCCACCTAAATTGTTGAGGGATCACCCTAAATTTCAACCCTGAATCTGCCATGCCCTACAAGTACATATTCTTAAGGTTATATCTACACTAAACTGATCATCACTTTTTTTCACATGAAACTTTGAACCTCCACAATAGACAGCATACCAGAATTTTGATTAGGACTTAAGCTTCTCCAAGTTTTTCCTATTCTTGGTCATTTTCTACCTTTTTGTTTACCTATTCAAGTTCTTCTTGCTTGAAGTCTTAACATTATGTACTCTCTAACTCTTTCTAAAGTAGCAAAGATTGGCTTGTTCCTAGCAGAGAGTATACATTTGTTAAAAACTTCTGAATGATTGTTCAACAAGACATCACACCATGTAGTAGTTCTGAAATGAGATCTACTTCATTGCTTGGGATCAGTATTGCTTTTCAACCACTCATGTGCACTAGGATTGAATTCCTTAAGTGCTTCCATCTCCCTTTTATATTTATTTACATATGTTGCTTTTGCACACCTCCAAAACTTCACTTTTATAAAAACAATTTTATCTGTCTCTTTTGAGATGCATGATAACACAAGTTTACTACATCATCATCTGTCCTAAAAAAAAATCCACAAATTTACCCTTTAAACCTATGTCCATTTCCACCAAAACCTAGCATACTCATTATATTATAACATGTATACCATTTTATCTAATTCTACTATGGACATTTCTTCGCTAGTGCAGTAGTCAAATATATCTATGCAGTCTCCCTCATAAAATTTATTGTACATAATTATTTTATATTTTACTTTATGTTTCTTTTTCATTTACTAAATTTGCGGTGCACGTCGATGAAATATCTTGGTAATGTGACACCCCCAATCTTCTCGGGTCAGGAATGCAGCGTGCCTCTCGGCATTGAGTAATATCTTTTACACCATAAAGTACATGTGGATAAATAAAAAAATTGTAAGAAAAAATATTATATTCTACGGCTTGTGAGTTGACTTTGGTCTTCGACTAGATTCAAAAGTCTTATAATCTTAGTTTGTGTCTAGTCTTAACTCAGTTCTTTATCTTGAATTCTTTAGAAGGTTCTTGTTCTATTATGCTCAATCTTGCAAAAACTTAAACAGAAACCAGAGTGGGCTATAAATAGCTCAGTGAATCCCCAATGAAGTGAGTGCCAGTGTTTTGAAATTTATTTTATTTCGCAAACATTTTTCTTTTGAAGACACAGAGAACCTTTATTTAATTAGAAACACTTTTCCTTTTCAAAAATATTTCAAGAATACTTTTCTTTTCGGAAAACATTCTCTTTATCGGGAATATTCTTTCTTTGATTCATTTTCAGAAATAAATCCTTCCGGAATAAGAAGACCATTCCGGATATCATATTCAAAGTAAAAATGGTGTATGACTGGCCAAGTAACCAACCCTTTAGTCATTACCAGTCTTACACCATACACGGACCATGATTTCTCAACCACATACCCAGTTATTAAGTGTGAGCTGGGTACCCGCCAGTTCGAGTCCACAAACTAAAGCTCTGGAGTCAAATCTCCTAACCCAAGAGACATCCAGGCTTCCAGAAGACACCGGAGGTATTTACAGAGGAGGCCAGTCAGCCTGATGCTTTCCCTGCTCCAACCGCTTTCCCAACAGGCCATGGATCCCATTTTATAAATAACCAGAAGTTCAAAACCAAAGGTTCGAGATGCCCTTATACGAGTGACTAGCCTCGCACAGTGCAGGCCCCAAATGGGCAGACAAATGGGCTACCCTTGTGCAATAATATCATACTTTCAGATGCTTTCCTTTACTTTCCTGAGATTCTTTCAAGAAATCCAATACATTACAGAGTTGTCATTCATTTACTTTTCATAGATACTTTTCAGAATTCTATTTTAGAAATACTGTAACTTTTTCATTTGTAAACAATTTCTATAAATACATTTATAAAATAAATTCTCCGATTTTGAGAGGGAACTCACCTTAGTCTTTTACTGTCGGTAATTTCTTCAAGATCTGTACCTATTTTGCAAATATCAAATCTTTAAGAAATACTTCTTAATGATATGCAAGCCTTAATATGCATATTGCTATTTAGAATAAGTTTCTAGGATATTATGGTCTTTTGGTGTAAATTCTTTGAGTATAGGGACCAAATTGCAAATTCGCATAAATTAAAGAAACTATTGAAACTTGTAAAATTTATTCATTTATTATATTTTTATATCATTTTCATAGTTAGGATTACGTTATAACGTTATCTTCTTCATAGGTATAGCTTTCTTTAAAACGCATGAACTAAAGTGCAAATATTTATCCTATGTTATTTTAATCCTTTGAAGATATAAATATCTCATATGTATGACTATTAATCTGATAAGTTGTCCAACATAGTCAATGAACATTAGATTAGAAGGATCTTAAAAGTAAAATATAAAGTTATATGGACTAAATCGTAATTTATAAAATTACTTCGTGACTTCCAATCTGAGTTATATTTTATTTTAATCATTCCTTTTATTTTAATGCCAGATTAAATATTTAAAATACAAAGGGGACAAAATAGGATTTGTTTGCAATATAAATATTTTGTAGGACTTATGTGATAATTGTTATTCACCTTTTTTGGTCCTTATTAAATATTTCCTTTTTCCCGTTTCTAAAATTCTCACCCTCACTAGATTATTCCCCTTTTTCTTCTTCATCGCTACCCAGCCCCCAAATCCCCTTTCACAGTGCACACCTATCATCTTCTCCTTCTTCGAGCTCTACACAACCGCCACCGCCACCGTTACCGTTACCGTCCTTCTCTCTTCACTCTTACACCGACACCGATCATTTGATTCATTCCAGTAACCCCAATCACCCTTCCCTTCCTCTATTTTAATTTTCCCCAAACTCCAAAATCCCTAAATCCCTAATTTAATTTTTATTTCTAAATTCTTCTTCACGCAACACCCCCTCCCCTGCTCTCTCTTCACTCTCCGACCACCGCTGACTCTGTCGTCCTGCCACTCGAGCTCCGCCGCCGCTGCTGGTTAGTCTCTTTCTCTCCCTCTCTCTCTTCTTCTATTTCTTTTTCTTTTGTTAATGTTTACAAAAATCCAATTTAATAAATTTCTCTTTCTATTAAAAATTTACCCAATTTTATCTTCTGTAAAAAGTTTTAAAAGTATTATTTAATTTAATCAATATGTTAAAAGGTTACAGAGAGTAACCCAGTTTTTATTGTTTTAAATTTTGGTGATTAATTAATTTATTGTTTCTGTTAAAAAAAATTAGAACTAAATTTCATCAATTCCTTTTTAATCCAATTGATTTTCTGTTAAAAAATAACATTCAATTTAGTTAATCCCATTTTTCCAGTTAAAAGTTACATAAATTAATCAAATTAGTTAACATTCTGTTTGAAAAATTATCAGCAAAAAACAATGAATCCATTGACACTGGTGAAGCGGATTCAGAACATCAATGCAAAAGAAGCGGCTCTCGGCATTTCCGACGAAGCATCTTGGCATGCTAAATACAAGGATTCTGCTTATGTTTACATCGGCGGTGTCCCTTTCGATCTCACCGAAGGCGATCTCCTTGCTGTCTTTGCTCAGTAAGCTTATTGATTCATATGAATCCCAACTCTCTGTAATGAATTTCTGATATTGATTTAATTCCCTTAAGAAATGTACTAACGGTGGTTACTTCAAATATTTAATTTTAGGTATGGAGAGGTAGTTGATGTCAATCTTGTTAGAGACAAAGGCACTGGGAAATCAAAGGGTTTTGCTTTTCTCGCATATGAAGATCAAAGGAGCACTAATCTTGCTGTGGGTCAGTCATTTGAATTTTGATGACTAAATTTTTCCTTCTTTGTTTTGGTGGTTTTCTTGTTTAATTTTTTGGTGTGTGAGCTTGGAAAAGTGAGATAATATATATTTTGATTTTGTTTGGTGGCAGACAATTTAAATGGTGCTCAAATTCTTGGTAGAATTGTAAGGGTTGATCATGTTACTAATTACAAGAAGAAAGAAGAAGAGGATGAAGAGACCATGCAAAGGAAGAGGGAGGAGCGTGGGGTTTGCCGTGCTTTCCAGAAGGGGGAATGCACTCGAGGTGCAGGATGTAAATTTTCACATGATGAACAAGTATGCACTTTCTATTAATCTTAGTTTGATTTCATTAAGTTCTGTTTTATAGCTGTATATGTTTAATGGCTCACCTTCATTATAATTCATTTTTTAAGAAAGAAGATATGTTTAGTATATTGTTACAATGAACACTTTTTTTTTACTGCTGGACCTCACAATCTGCTAAATCTTCATGTAGTCTTCTGAGGGCAAGTTAGGAATATTTGCACATCATTAACTTTACTAAAGATCATTGTTGGCTAGGTAAATAGATGCTTTTGCTTACATAATTGTGTTAAAAACTGGTGCACATTCCATTTTTAGAATTGGGTGCAACTCCAAGATGTCTTTAGTTCAATTGAAGGAGATGTTTAATTATACGATGTTCTAATAGCTTACTTGGTATTCATATTCGACTGTCAATTGAACTGAGTTCTTAGGCCTGGAACTCACTAATTTTTTTAATTTTTCTGGAGTGGTGGGGGAATGATGACTTTAGTTTCACATGGAAATGACACTGTGCTAATTGCTAAGCTGTGATAAGTTACCTGAATATGGTATGATTGTATACAGAGCTGTCTACGACTATGCTATTCCCGTTTCCTTCTCCTTAATTCGTCTTCCTCCACCTCCACCTCTTGGACTTCTTTTATTTTGTGCTGATGTGCCGAGAATGATATTTTATGCTGCAGCTTAATTCTCCTTGGTGATGTAGTTCTTATAGATAGATTATGCTCTGAGAATTTTTATGTGATGACTTCAAGTTTCATGTGAGGTTTCTTACATTTTACTTTCCTGTGTTCTCCGTGTTCTTGATGCAGAGAGCTGCAAACACAGGTTGGGGTCATGAGGAAGATAGACGTTCAAGATGGGGTCATGACAAATTTGATGGTTCAACAAAGAATGGAAGACAATCTGGTGGGTCAGGTCGTGTTCCAGAGTCGTCTTCTCGTGATGAAAGCCGCAAAAACTATGAGAAGCAATTGGATCGGAAGGATAAGGATACAAGGAAGAGAGACGAATCACATGACAGAGGTTCAAAGAGTCAAAATGAATCATACTATAGAGAGGACCGAGATAGGAAGGATGAAAAGAGATCAAGAAGGTATGAATCTGAGTCTTACCATAGGGATGACGATAGAGACGGTAGATCAAAGGACAAAAAACCAACCAGTGATATGGACTCTTCCCCCAAAGGTCGTAGAACCCGTGATGAAGACCATCGACATAGATCTTAGATCAATAGCATTTGAAACATTTCACGGTATAAGATTGCGGAAGGAGTTTGTAATCTGCAACTCAAGTGTAATATGTGACTTAACATTCTGCAAGCTGCCTATCACTGGGATAAGCTTTTAGTCGGTTCAGTGTTTTATTTGATGTCAAGTAGATCTTTTGCTTTCTTTTTTCCCTTTTATGTGCTCTTTCTTTTACTTTCTCATGATGTTTTTCCCACTATGTTATTGAAGCATTATGCTGTAAGAAGATCAAGTATAAGATATCTCAATATTTTCTTGGAAGTGCAGATAGGTGATGTTTAATTCATCCCAGAAAGGAGATGGGACTCCTAATTTAGATATTTAATTAATCAAACTGATTTGATGACTGATAACACGTTCGTGCATGCTGATCAAAAGAGTGTTCAACACTGAATTCGTGATGCTTAGGAGGAATTATCAGTCTCTTTCCCGGAAGTTCAAAGTCAACCAAAGAGCTGCATCTCTTCCGCATGAAGAATAAAGGTCTTCCCACGGAGCAAGATAAGAAGTCAAGGTCAATGCTTCCAAGCCATCGTCCAATATAACAGCAGAATCACCATCAAAAGCAGCAGAGTTTGACTTGTTTAAGTAGAAACAAACTTGTGGAGAATGGAGATGGCCACCAACCGACTTGATTCTGCTCATAATTTGCCTAGTGAACCAAGCTATGTTAGGCCGCCGAGCCGACATCGTCCGTCTTTGGCTGTTATTTTTTTTTTTTGGGTAAAAAAAATTTGCGTAAGGTAAGTTCGGTTCCGGTCACCACCACGGGACTTAAGACCATAGATCGCTTACAAGAGTACTTACAGATCACCCACCAACACAGCACTCACGTTGGCAGGGAGAATTGAACACTTGACTTTGTAAGGACGTGCTAAATCCTTACCAACTGAGCCAACATGTGTTGGTAATCTTTGGCTGTTTGCTGGACCAGAAAACAAACAAGCGTCTGGATGCAGTTTTGGCCATTTTTATGCATAATTGGGGGTATAGGTAGAAACACGACAAGGGTTTATGTCGACATTCTCCTGTTTCCAATTTTTAACCCTCAAATTTCAGTTCATGACCTTGATGACCCCACGTCTCTCCTTGGGAGCAATTCAGTTTTTACGAAATCCTAATTCTATTAAGTCCCACTTAATTTGACAAGAAATATTGCGAAGACTAATAAAGTAGTTCCACATATTCTCAAACAATTTACATATAAAAAAACTCGTAAAATCCCAAACAAAAACCCTATCCAGTCAATCCTTAAAATTTAATACAAAGTTAAGATAGCCACATAATCATTACTGCAAGACTGTGGATTCTCTATTTATGCAATTCCTTTGTAACTGGAGTTTACCTAATAGAAAGCCACTTGTTTCTTTAAGGAGCAAAAATAGTAGGTCAATGTCCACCACTTTCTAGTCAATGCTCGACTTCTGAAAATGAAGTCTTTTAGTTGTATCTTGGATTTGCAATCATAGAATCAAGATGCACTCTGCTCAAGAAGTCAAGAGAAACAATAGTTAAGAACACAAAAGGTTTAATATAAAAAAGAAGCTCCTGGTGAAGTTGATTCCACAATTTCAAAACCATCACTGCCTTTCCTTTTATTGTAAAATGGAATTTGAGGCTACTAGAATTAGGTTATCTCTTACCTTTCATGCAATTCTATTATTTTTCCTTGACTTGTCATCATTTCCAGCTTATGCTTCTGCAGCTAGAGTTGGGAATGAGACTGATAAACTTGCATTGCTCGCTTTCAAGTCTGAAATAACTGAAGACGCTGAAGGAGCCCTAGAATCTTGGAATTTGACCAGCAATCTCTGCCAATGGAATGGGGTGTCATGTGGTCGAAAACACCAGAGGGTTACCGCTTTGGACCTCAGAGGCCTGAGATTGGCCGGTTCTATGTCTCCCCATCTTGGAAACCTTTCATTTCTTCGCGTTCTGGACATTTCAGGCAACTCTTTCCATGGTGTAATTCCTTCAGAATTAGGCCACCTGATCAGGCTTCAAACCATGAACTTGAGCTTCAACCTCTTAAGAGGAGAGATCCCCGTTAACATCTCTCATTGTGAGAGTTTAGTGAATTTGCTCTTAGACCACAACTTTTTGGAAAGACACATTCCGCCAGGACTTGGTTCATTGAAAAAGCTGGTGAAACTGTATCTTAAGAACAACAATCTCACAGGAACAATTCCGGCTTCCCTTGGAAATCTTACATCCCTGCAAGAGCTTTATATATCATATAATGGATTGGATGGAGAATTTCCAGATACAATGGCTCAACCAAGAAACTTGACAAAGCTTGGCATGTCGTGGAACTCACTTTCTGGAGAGTTTCCACATGTTCTTTACAATCTGTCATCTCTTAAGCTTATTGCTTTGTCATTTAACAACTTCAAAGGAAGTCTAAGGCCTGATATAGGCCTCAAGTTCCCAAATCTCCAGAGACTGTACTTGGGAAGCAATCAATTCCGTGGACCGATTCCAGCCTCATTGTCCAATTGTTCAGAGCTTCTACAGCTTGATATTCCAACTAACAATTTCACTGGAAATATACCCATGAGTTTTGGGAATCTCCAAAATCTCTACTGGCTTAACGTTCACACCAATCAGCTGGGAAATGATGCACCTGACGATTTGAGTTTTATATCTTCCCTTACCAATTGCTGGAAGCTCGAGTTTCTGGACATAGCTGAAAATAATTTTGGAGGTATGTTGCCTAGCTCTATAACTAACCTTTCAACTTCGGTGACACGGCTACTTATTGGGACAAACATGATACACGGAAGCATTCCCAGAGATATCTCAAAACTTGCCAACTTAAACATCCTCAGTATAGTGGAAACTCTTATAAATGGTAGCATTCCAGACTCTATAGGAAAGCTTTCAAATTTGAAAAATCTTCTTCTGGAATCAAACAAGTTGAGTGGTAGGATACCATCTTCCTTGGGAAATATCAAAGGGATTTTGTATATTTACCTTCAAGATAACAAATTGGAAGGAAGTATACCTCCAAGTCTTGGAAAATGCAGATTCCTCCAAACATTGGACCTTTCTAATAACAACCTGACCGGCGTCATACCAAAAGAAGTCATTGGTCTTTCATCTCTGACCTTAGTCCTTAACATGTCTCAGAACTTCTTGAGCGGTCCTTTGCCTGAAGAGGTGGGAAACTTGACATATCTTGCTGCACTAGACCTTTCAAACAATAAACTCTCTGGTAAAATTCCAAGCACACTGGGAAACTGTGTGGTGTTGGAAACGCTCTCCATGAAAGGAAACAGTTTTGATGGACCAATCTCTGCTGGTCTGGATAACCTGAAAAACATTCATTGGTTAGATGTTTCCAACAATAACTTGTCAGGACACATTCCTCAGAGCATGGCCAACCTGTCATCTCTGTTTTACCTTGATCTGTCCTTCAACAATCTTGAGGGTGAGGTGCCCATTCTGGGTGCTTTTGGAAATGCAACTAAGATTGAAGTGTCAGGTAACGAGAAACTTTGTGGGGGTACCAGGGGATTGCATTTGCAGCCATGTCCTAGGCAAACACCTACAAAAGCAAAGAAGCACGGTTCTCTGAAGTTAATACAAATCGTTGCTGCTGTTCTTGGTTCATGTTTACCCCTGTTGTTGGTGGTGTTGCTCTCATTTTTCTGGATGAAAAAGGTGAGAAGTAGCCCTATTCCATCCTCTTCTACTGTGGATATGCATGCAAAGGTCTCGTATAAAGATCTGCTCAATGCAACTGGTGGATTCTCTGAGCATAACTTGATAGGATCAGGTAATTTTGGGACTCTTTACAAAGGAACTCTTGGCCCAGATGCAACAGAAGTTGCTGTAAAAGTAATCAAACTTCAGCAAACAGGGGCTTCCAAAAGCTTTTTGGCCGAGTGTGAAGCCTTGAGGAACATAAGGCATAGAAACCTGGTGAAGATTCTAACAGCTTGTTCAAGTACAGACTTTCAGGGAAATGAGTTTAAAGCTTTGGTATATAATTACCTGCCAAATGGGAGTCTAGATAAATGGCTACATCCTGATGATGGACATATAGAACTAAGTGGTTTGAACATCTTCCAGAGGATGAACATTGCAATAGATGTGGCTTCAGCATTACACTATCTCCATAACCAGTGCCAAACACCTGTGGTTCACTGTGATCTTAAACCCAGTAATGTTCTCCTTGATGATGATTTGACTGCTCGTGTAAGTGATTTTGGTTTAGCAAAGCTGCTTTTTAATTCCCCTGAAGATGCTAACCTGAATCAGTTTAGCTCACTTGGGGTCAAGGGCACCATCGGTTATGCTGCTCCAGGTAACAAATTTCAGTTGTAGTGCTTCATAAGAAAATGCTTGAAAGGATAAATATAAACTTCTATTATCTAGCACCAAGTTTCTTTGAGATAATAATTAATGCTAATCCATAAATCTTGCAGAGTACGGCATGGGCACTCAGGTGTCTACTGAAGGGGATGTGTACAGCTTTGGGATTCTTCTGCTAGAGATGTTCACAGGGAGACGACCAACTGATGAACGATTTAAAGACAATATAAATCTCCACAGCTTTGTCAAACAGGCGCTGTCAGACCAAGTGTTAGACATAGTGGACCAATCTGCTTTATACAAGGAAGAGCCTGGAGATCTAAGCGGAACCACTGGTTGGAAAAGTAAATCAAGAATTGAGATCAGCAAATGCATGATTTCTCTATTCAGAATTGGTTTGAAATGCTCAGAGCAAGCCCCTCAGGATAGAATGAACATGATGCAAGTTTGCATGGATCTCATTTCAATAAGAGAGAAATTCAATAGACCAGGTCCATATTAAGGAAAGGTCTAAAAGAAGTGTCTTGGATGATCTAATTTTGGTAAATCATAAATGTACTTTTAAACAGCATAATCTTAGTTAATCAATAAAAAGAACTCCTTTTTCAACTGTGTAAGAGTACAAATTACAGCTGATAAGAGAATAAGTTGGAGCAATTGGAATCCTAAATATTCTTAAATATAGAAAACCTGTGTTATTGCACAACAGAACATACCTTAAAATTCACCAAAAATCCATACATGAACATTCACCCCCTTGATGAAATCTGTAGCGGTCTCTCAAAAGTATTTCCATATCATAAAGCCTCGATATGTTCTTAGCAATAGTATGGCAATCACCACAAATACGAAGATTCTTCACGATCCGGATCGGCTGGGAATGGGATATGCTAATAAGTCCAAAAGCTATAGCCAACTTCTCGCTGTGAAGATACAATGCCTGATCCTGCACATCTTCTTCTTCAACAAGGTGCAACAGCTGGGACTTGTTGTTATGAAGGGAGTTAAATAAAAGAAAGAAGCTGTGGCATTGGAGATTCGAACTGGAGCTGATGAAGAAGAGTTTTAAAAGGACAAAAGGCGCGGATCTTACAGCCGGGTCAGAAGGAAATGGAGCCCCGGATCACGTCTATAAATAGAAGTGGTAGTAGACATTTTAGGATATCTTTTGAAAAGCTGTTATTGGCGGTTTCCTTTCTTCTTCTTCTTCCCCAATCCTCTGCCCTAATTTCAGTAGTTAGTTTGTTCAATTACTGGTCCGAATTAGTTGAATTCTCCCCTACCTAGTTCATTTCTGTATAATTGTGAGTTGCTATCAATAAAATTCGAGATTTGTTATCATTTGACATAACAAATTTGGTATCAGAGCTAGCAGATCCTTGGCGTTAATGGTGAATACTCGAAGTCAGCAAAACGAAGCTCCACAAGCATCATCGCAAGCTATTCTTCCTACTCCTATGGCTGGTGAATTTCAAATTCCAGCTGAATTACTTTATCAAAGGTTAATTGATGCTGAACGCTCAAACACTCAGGTCAATTTACGATTTGATGATTTACAAACTGCTTTTGCTAAGGTAAGCTTAGAAGTAGCTGAAAGTAGGAAAGAATCTGCTGAAAATAAGAAGGAATCAGATGATAGAATGGATTCAATCCATGCTCTACTGATTAAACTAAGTACTACTGATAAGAATAAGGCTGTAGAAGGAGAGCCTAGTAGAATTAATGATAATTCTCCTGTAGTTAGGCCTGTGAGGCCTGATTATGGTTATGGAAGGAGTAATATTGGGAATCAAGGTTCTGGAATACTTCCAGAGCCTAGATTCGACTGTGGATTTGGTGATAGAGGAGGATTCAAGCTACCTAAGCTTGATTTTCCTAAATTTGATGGAACTAAGCCTCAGAGAGTGGCTCATTTTAGTCGAACAAGTACTTTTAAGGTTCATAAGATCTATGATCCTCGGAAGCTTGATATAGCTTTAATGTACTTTTAGAGAGAGCTCTGCCTTTGGGGACATAGTTATGTCACTGAGCATGGAGCTCAGAATTGGCTTCATTTCATAGCTGCTCTCTATTCCAGATTTGACACTAAGTCAATTACTGGCATAATAGGGGATTTCACCAAGCTCAAACAAACCTCAGATGTGCAAACATATATGAGGAAGTTTGAGGAGCTTAAGTCCATATTTGTCACCACAGGAACAAGAGCTACATCTGAATATTACATAGCTTTGTTCCTGAGTGGACTTAAAGAAGAAATTAGAGGAGTGGTGCATATGCACAAGCCTACTACTTT
This sequence comes from Vinca minor, assembly GCA_026122235.1. Classification (NCBI taxonomy): domain Eukaryota; kingdom Viridiplantae; phylum Streptophyta; class Magnoliopsida; order Gentianales; family Apocynaceae; genus Vinca; species Vinca minor. The sequence goes on from JAOCZM010000275.1 coordinate 386,037, forward strand.
GCTAGAGGCCTTCAGACTGGCTATTGAGCAGGAGATGTGCTTGAACAGTCTGAACAGAACTCCTTCTAAGTTTTTTCCTTCCAACTATGCTCAGAAGACCTCTTCTGCACCTTCAACCTTAACAAGGACTCAACCTACTTATGGAAATTCTTATGCTGCTAAGGATTTACACAAAGAACCTATCAAATTTAAGAGGATAAGTCCAGAAGAAATGCAGAAGAGAAGGGAACTCAACTTGTGTTTCAAATGTGGAGAGAAATACTCACCACAACACAGGTGTTCCTTGGCTGAGGTCAATATGATCTATCTTTGTGATCAGGAGTTGGATAATGATGATTCTGGAAGTCTGCATTATCTTCAATCCTCACAAGATACTGATGAACTCTTAGTTGGAGAAGAGGTGGCTGAACTTGCTCACATCTCTGTCAATGCCTTGAATGGAACTTCAGGGGGAGGAATCTTTAGAATTCCTGGAGTAGTGGCTAAGAATAAACAGTGTCAATATTGATAGATCCTGGAAGCACACATAGCTTCATTGATCCAAGGTTAGTGAAACAACTTGGTTTGGAAATAGAACAAACCAGACCATTGCTTATTGTGTTAGGCAATGGAGAGAAAAGATGGTATGGAGAGTGTTGTAAAGGAGTGAAGTGGAAGATTAAAGGGCTAGAATTCTGTCAAGACCTTCATGTGCTGACACTTGGAGGGAGTGAAATGATACTTGGAGGTGACTGGCTTGGTAGACACAGTCCTATTGTTCTTGGACTATAAGGACCAAATAGTTAAATTCATGATGAATGGTAGGGAAGTGAAGGTTCACAGCAGTTCTGAGACTGCTGAGCTGAAATCCATTTCAGCTGAATCACTTCCAAAGTGTCTTAAGGAAGCAGCTGAGGTATGGATAGGGTATATGTCTGCCAGTCAAGATGATGTAGAAGTAGGACATCTGTGTGCTATTCAAGGAGATTTGGAAGGAGAAACTGAGTATCCTGGCAACATTCAAAGGATACTAGATGACTTCTCAGACATCTTTGAAGTGCCACAAGGCCTTCCTCCTATAAGAAACCATGAACACTCTATAGTCCTCAAGGAAGGGGCACAACCTGTGAAGCTCAAGTCTTATAGGGTGCCACACTCTCAGAAGACTGAGATAGAGAAACAGGTCAAAATAATGCTACAAGATGGCATTATTCAACCAAGTAACAGCTCTTTCTCTTCACCAATCATTTTGGTAAAGAAGAAAGATGGAACTTGGAGATTCTGTGTTGACTACAGACATCTCAATTCCTTAACTATTAAGGACAAGTTTCCAATTCCAATGGTGGATGACCTAATTGATGAATTGCATGGAGCAATGTACTTCTCCAAAATTGACCTTAGGTCAGGATATTTTCAAATCAGAATGAAGGATGAGGATATTCCAAAGACTGCATTTAGCACTCATTATGGTCATTTTGAGTTTAAGGTCATGCCATTTGGCCTTACAAATGCACCAGCAACTTTCCAGTCCTTAATGAACCTCATTTTTGGGCCTTTTTTAAGGAAATTTGTGCTGGTATTCTTTGATGACATACTGGTTTATAGTCCAGACTTAGACTCTCATGAGAAACATCTGAGAGTGGTGCTTGGTCTTTTAAGAGAAAACCAGTTATTTGGGAAGATGAGTAAGTGCATCTTTGCTCAAGAAGAAGTGGAGTATTTAGGCCATCTGATTTCTGGAAGAGGAGTCAAAGCTGACCCTCAGAAGATCAAATGTATGTTAGAATGGCCTAAGCCTAAGACTGTGAAGCAGCTAAGAGGGTTTTTGGGACTTACTGGATATTATAGAAGGTTTATCCAAGGGTATGGTATTATCAGTAAGCCTATGACAGCATTGCTTAAGAAAAATTGTTTTGTGTGGAATGAAGAAGCTGATGCAGCCTTCATCAAACTCAAAGACACATTGAGCAGGCCTCCTGTATTGGCTTTGCCTGATTTCACAAAAAAATTTGTGATAGAGGCAGATGCCTGTGATTCTGGAATAGGAGCTGTGCTCATGCAAGAGGGGCAACCCTTAGCCTATTTCAGCAAAGCTTTAGGTCCCAGAAGTGTAGGACTTTCCACTTATGAAAAGGAGTTGATGGCATTATCAACTGCCATTTTAAAGTGGAAGCACTATCTTGAAGGCTATTCATTTGTGATCAGAACTGATCACCAGAGCCTCAAACACCTTCTGGAACAGAGAATAACTACTGCAGCTCAACAGAAATGGATAGTCAAACTTATGGGGGTTTAATTTTTGAAATCCATTATAAGAAGGGAATTGAAAATAAAGCTGCTGATGGTCTTTCAAGAATGTATGAATGTAATGCCATCTCTGTGATCATTCCAAGATGGATTGAGGATGTCAAAAAGAGTTATGAAGGTGATGAGATATCTCAGGATCTCATAGCTCAATTTCTTTTGACAAAATCAGTGACTGATTTTACTTACAAAGATGGAGTGATAAGGTATAAGGGAATGATATATGTTGGAACAGGAGCAAATCAGAGAGAAATGCTGATTGATGCTATGCATTCCTCAGCTGTTGGAGGTCACTCTGGTGTATTAGCAAGCTATCAGAGGCTCAAGAAGGTGTTTTACTGGCCTAACATGCAGGAACAAATACAGGGAAGACTTAGGCAATGTGAAGTTTGTCAAAGGAACAAGCATGAACATGTTCCTTACCCAGGCTTGATACAGCCTTTGGAATTGCCTGATAGGCCTTTCTCCCATTTGAGCATGGATTTTATTGAGGGCTTGCCTAGATCTGAAGGAAGGGATTCAATCCTTGTGGTGGTGGACAGATTTTCTAAATTCAGCCATTTTATAAGCCTATCTCATCCTTTTACTGCTAAGAAGATAGCAGAAGAATTCTTAGACAAAGTCTACAAAATGCATGGCTTACCCTTGTGCATTGTCAGTGACAGAGATAAGGTTTTTACAAGCCACTTCTGGAAGGAGCTTTTCTCAACCATTGGAGTTAAGCTCAACCTCAGTTCTGCTTACCATCCTCAAACAGATGGTCAGACAGAAAGGGTAAATCAATGCCTTGAAATGTATCTCAGATGCCTTACATTTCATAGGCCTCACAAGTGGTGTAGTTTTCTTCCTTTGGCTTCTTGGTGGTATAATACTAACTACCATTCAGCTATTAATATGTCCCCTTTTGAAGCCCTTTATGGCTTCAAACCTCAAGGTTTTGGGGAGGGAATTTTGACTGAAGAAATTAAACATGGAGAAGTGGCAAAGATGCTAGAAGAAAGACAAAAGCTCAATGCCTTACTCAAGGAACAGTTGACAATTGCAACTAACAGGATGAAGCAACAGCAAGATCAGCATAGAACTGAGAGGGAATTTTCTGTTGGGGATTGGGTATATGTGAAGTTACAACCCTACAGACAACAATCTTTAGCATTGAGAAAAAATCAGAAGTTGTCACCTAAGTATTTTGGACCCTATGCTATAGTCAAAAGATTGGGCAGTGTAGCTTATGAAATAAGCCTTCCTGCAGGAACTAAGTTGCATCCTGTATTTCACATAAGTCAGCTGAAGCTGAAGAAGGGAAATGAGGTTGTAGCTCAGAGAGATCTACCCATGATCAACTCAGAAGGTCAGCTTCTGGTGGAACCTGAGTCTTTGTTAGACAGGAGATTGGTGAAAAAGGGCAATGGACCAGCTGTACAGTGGCTGATTTCATGGAGCAATCTATCAGTGGAGGATGCTACCTGGGAAAATGCAGATGATTTCATGAAGAAATGGCCTAATTTTACTTGGAAAGCTTGAGGACAAGCTGTCTTTTAAGGAAGGGGGAATGTTATGAAGGGAGTTAAATAAAAGAAAGAAGCTGTGGCATTGGAGATTCGAACTGGAGCTGATGAAGAAGAGTTTTAAAAGGACAAAAGGCGCGGATCTTACAGCCGGGTCAGAAGGAAATGGAGCCCCGGATCACGTCTATAAATAGAAGTGGTAGTAGACATTTTAGGATATCTTTTGAAAAGCTGTTATTGGCGGTTTCCTTTCTTCTTCTTCTTCCCCAATCCTCTGCCCTAATTTCAGTAGTTAGTTTGTTCAATTACTGGTCCGAATTAGTTGAATTCTCCCCTACCTAGTTCATTTCTGTATAATTGTGAGTTGCTATCAATAAAATTCGAGATTTGTTATCATTTGACATAACACTTGTTTGGCACATAACCAGCCAATCTCAATCTAGCAATCATCTCATCCAATTTTGAGTAGATTTTCTTTGATAGGGAGTGAGAGGTGTCTCCAATTAGGAATTCATGAAATATACCATCAACCTCAATTGAGCTACATCCAGGCTCTTTCTTCAATCCAGAATTTCTCATTAGCTTCCTTAGTTCTGAAACCTTATCCCATTTGCTTGATTTGGCATAAATATTTGACAACAATACATATGATCCATGATTTTGAGGTTCTAACTGAAGAAGCTGGCCACATGCCCATTCAGCAAGCTCTAAATTTCCATGAACTCGACAGGCCCCAAGGAGAGAGTATTAGGGATGGCAATTTGACCGTGACCCGTCGCCCCGCCCTGCCCCGACTTTTTTTGGGGCAGCCCCGCCCCGCCCCCTAGAGAGAATGGGGCAGATCGCCCCGCCCCGACAATGGGGCAGATCGGGGCATGGTATTTGTCTCCGCCCCGTCCCGTTCCGATCCGATCCGCCCCGCCCGTCCAGCCCATCCCAACCCATGTTATATTATTATATATAAAGAGAGTACAAAAGCAAATGAAACCCTATTTCCTACACACTTTTTCTCACCCTCTCTTCTTCAAATTTTTTTTTCTAACTCTCTTCTTCTCCTCTCTTCAAGATTCAATAGTAGTTTACTTTTATTTGTTGTTTTTTTTAGTACAAATTTGTTGTTTTTTTTTATCAAATGGAAGAAAAATATTTGATTTTTGTTTAGTTTTAGTACCACTTTGTTGTTTTCTTGACCAAATGGAAGACAAAGATCCGATTTTTTGTTTATTTTTAGTACTACTTGCTGTTTTTTTACCAAATGGATTAAAAAGATTTGATTTTTTTTTAGTTTTAGTACTACTTTGCTATTTTCTTAACCAAATGGAAGACAAAGATTCAATTTTTTTGTTTATTTTTAGTACACTTTGCTATTTTCTTGACCAAATGGAAGACAGATTCGATTTTTTTGTTTATTTTTAGTACTACTCGCTGTTTTTTTTACCAAATGGAAGAAAAATATTTGATTTTTGTTTGAATCTTTGTAAAAATATTTTATAGTTCTTGACTCTTTAATGTTTTATCTGCATCATTTCCAGAAATATTTGGATATTAAGAATATTAAGAAGTTAAACCTACGACCTTCTATTTACTTATCAAAGTAACAATGAAATAAAGATAAGTTATGTGCTTGAAGATTGTTCTACCCGCCTCTAGGAGTCCATAGCTTTTCCAGTTACTATGAACCATTGATCAATTTTCTTGTGTTGAAAATAGATTCGGCCTATGCTATGACTTGAACTTTGTATGCAAACTGGATGAAAATTGGATGAAAATGGTCAATGGATGCAACAATATGGACAAATATTCTCTACCAAAACTGAGTCATACTACTGAATTGAAGAAATTACTTAAAAAAAAAAAAAAATTAATGTAAAAATTAATGATTTTTTTTAAAAGAATTGAGGATGGGGCGGGGCACGGGGTGCAATTTTTTGATCCGCGGTGGGGCGCGGGGCGGGGCAGCAGATCAAGAAGGCGGGGCGGGGCTGGTATTTGAGATACCCGCCCCGATCTGCCCTATTGCCATCCCTAGAGAGACCCCCACACTGAGGCCCCAGGAGATATGGGCATGTTCTCTATCAAATTCACTGCTTCTTCCAAGTGGCCTGCACGGCCAAGAATATCAACAAAGCAAGCATACTGCTTAATCCCCGGCAGAATCCCAAAACCTGGCTCCAATTGATTGAAAAGTTTCCTTCCATCATCCACTAGCCCTGAGTGACTGCAGGCAGATAATAAGTTGGTAAAAGTAACAGCATTAGGCTTCACCTTTGCTTCTTGCATTTGCAAGAAAAGATTTATTGCATCCTGCCCATGACCGTGCATTGCCAGACCAGCAATCATCGAACTCCACACAAACACGTCTTTGCTCTCAATTGAATGAAATACCTCAAGTGCCTTCTGTAGATCTCCACACTTCGAGTACATGTCAATTAGTGCAGTAATGAGATGGTAGGTTAATTTCATACCCTGCTTCTCTATGTATACATGAATCCAGCCACCTAAATCCATGTCTCCCAATTGAGCACATGCAGAGAGTGCGGAAACAAGTGTAACCGAATCAGGTTTTAACTCCTTGCTGAGCTGCAGTTCGTTAAATGTAGCCAAGGCCTCCTTGGGATTACCATTTTGCTCATATGATGAGATAAGGGCATTCCACGCGGCAATGTCTTGGTAAGGCATTTCTCTGAAAAGATTCCTAGCTACGTCAAAATCGCCCATCCTGGCATGCCCTACAAGCATAGTTGTCCATGAAACAATATCATTTTCCTCCATCAGATCAAACAATCTTTTTGCATCCTCGATACTTCCACACTTGATGTACATGTCAAGAATGGCATTATTCAATATCAAATCCCCCCTAATCCCCTTCCTCTCAATGTATGAATGCACCCACCTCCCAAACTCCAAGTCCATTTTCTTCCCGCAAGCTGATAAAACTCCAATCATAGTGACATCATTGGCTGCAAAATTCTCCTCCTCCATACTAAGAAACAATTCCAATGCCTTATCAGCATAACCGCCTTGAGCAAAGCCCACAATCATTGAATTCCAAGAAACCACATCCCGCTTCGGCATACTCCAAAACACCCGGTAAGCCAAATCCAAACCACCACACTGAGCATAAAAATGAATAAGAGAATTAAGAACAAACAAGTCCGACCCAAACTCAGACTTAAGTACCATACCATGGAGCCCTTCGCCAACCCTAAAGCCGAAAGGTCAGAAGAGGCTTTGATGACAAAAGGGTACGTAAACTTATTAGGCAAGTAGGCAACTCATCACTCTCATAAAGCATTTGCAAGAACATGAGTAGGCTTTTAATGGGTTCTTTCTTTGAAGCATAGGACCGAATGAGGGCATTCCAAGAGTAAAGATTTGGGTGGGGAATTTGATCGAACACCTTCTGGGCATATTGAAGACTTGAAAATTCAGACAGAGCAGACGCTTGTATGATCTTGCTGGCCGAGAAAGGGTCGGAGAAGAGTCCGAGACGGAGCATCCGGGCATGGATTTGCTTGAGCTGTGCAGCGTTTGAGCATTGGTCTAGCAGTTGGAGCAGAGGGTGGTTGTTGGAGAAGAAACGTTCGTTATTGACGGTTGCGGGAATGGGACGTGGAAGGCTGATGGCAGGGGTGTATGCAGTAGCCATGACTTCAGGTCTGCTGCCTCTACTCTGTTCGGGGTTTTATATATACGGCTTGGAAGGGGAAAATTCAATCATAGCACCGTTCCAGTGGAATTGATACCACAGTCTCTTTACATAAATTGTATAAAATTTCGTTCAATTAATATGAGGGACTGTAAAGCTAATATCACATAAACGGTTCAAGAGTTGTTGACCCCTTGGAAGGAGCCATAGCCAAGGGCTCGTCAATTGATGGTCCCGGGGTATGTGAGATTATTATATTTGAGAATTAATAGTTATTTTGATAATCAATTTATTAATTATTTTTAGTTATTTTAATTATTTTTTTATTTTTATCTTTTTTGGACTCAATAAATTGATGTCTACCACTTTTATTCTTTCGTTACAAATAATTGAAAAAAATTTCGTCTAAATTAATAACGTGGCGTAACATGGTAGAACACACTCTCTCTAACAAGGACAAAATGAGAGAGAAAAATCTTCTTCTTCCATCCTCCACCACTTCTACAACAAAAATATACACTTCGATTAATTTCTTTTCCTTTTTTTTTGTTTTTTTATGGGCACCGTGGATGATAGAAGCGTTGAAGAATTGCAGTATTGTACCATACTAAATGCACTGTTTGTATCTTTGTGTGCTGCAGAAATGGTAAAAAATCAGTCGCTTAGGAAATTCTTCATCTCCTTCACCTGTTAACTGTTTTTTTGGGGGTCAAGAACTCATCCGGAACGAATGCGTCAAGAGAACTCCGGGAATGGCCTGATTCTGCAGAATAGAACTCATGCAACAATTTCCAGAGATTGTAGACCAAATCACATAACTGAAACCGAAAGCACATTTCTCCGCATAAATTTGCATAGAAAAATATCACGAACTTTCACGCTTAGCAGAGCTTGCTGGTCGAATAAAGGGTCAGAGAAGAGACCGGTTCTGCACATAAATGCATCAGAAGCAGTCTCTTTTCACTCATGGGTTCATGACTCAATAGTCAGAGAACTTCTCAGACTACCATATAGAGAGAGAGAGAGATCTCAGCAGTCTCCCATGCAGTATTTGATAGTAGCATTCATGGAGCAAGTGTAGCAAGAGGAGCATTTTGTATTCAATAATTTTGGTCAGCTTTGCGTATAACGCGCCACATTCTTAACCTAATGCTTTTGCTTTCCAAAAAAGCAATTTTATTAACTTCTAGTAAATGAACTCCCAAATCGTTTGGTAAAGAACGGGATTTGCCCTGTTTCTATCCAAAGTAATAACCAGAAGAAAAAAACAAGAGAACACTTCTATGACTGATACAATCCATTAAACTTTGCTTGCCTTTTAGAAGATAGAGCTTTTGCAGAAACAACATAACCATTAAGTCACCAATAACTAGGGGTATAGGTGAGCATGAATAATAGACATACATAATCATTGACAATAAATACACAAAGTGACTGCTCCCAAAATACCACTAAAACAGTGGATTAGAGGCTGACCTAACATTTGGCAATGAATACACAAAGTAGATGTTCACAAAATACCACTAAAACAAGTATCATATATCTTCACTTTTGATACGGAATCATGCCTTCGAATCAAAAGCTAAAAGGCATCAAAGAAAACAGGACCAAGGACCATTTTTTATTTATATCCACACTATCATACTTCTTTCATTCAGCATCCAGAGCACTTATGTGGATAGTAAGATAGAGCTTTTGCAAAACACTAAAATCCATCGCAACAATTTCTGGACATAAAAAGTAGCAAAAAATAAACATGGATCAAGTAGTTCAAGATCAACTCTTGTTTTAGCTGCAGGAGGACTAAAACTTGGACATCGTGGGAAATCATACTACAGACAGAGAACTACTGGTGATGAAATTTTAGTAAATCAATTTTCCAAAGAACTATCAGGGCAAGTAGAGCCACATCAAGGTCCTGGGACTGATCCAACACACTCATCACCAACAATTAAAAAGCAGAGGGAGAAATTGAAATCATAGCTTGACTCATTAACACAGTTAAGTACATTCTAGAAATGTCAAGTACCACTTAAATTGAAGATGCAATCCTGTGACAGCAATCAGAAAACTGGGGGAAAGAAAAACAAATGATACTCCCTCCATTAATATAAGTCGTTTAGGACGTGTAGTGAATATTAAGAAAGCAAAAAAAGTGTTTTTAATCAAAATATCAATATTACTCTCTTAAATAGGTTTAGTGGTATACAAGTTCCATTTAAGAGAGTAATATTGATATTTTGACTAACAAATACCTTGTTTTTTGCTTCCTTAATTTTCGCTACAGGTCTTAAACGACTTATATTATGGAATGGAGGTAATATTAGATTGTTTGAGACCTTTGATCATCCTGCCTATGCCTATGGACAGAACATGTGATGCATATCGAGCTAACAAGGATGGAAGAAGCAAAGTAAACAGCTTTGGGGCAGAAATCTGCTGGAGAAATAGTATATAGGGATATGCAACTAATTAGCTAAAAGTGTTTCTTATCATCATTATAAATTCATCCAAACGCTGATCAAAGAAAGGAAAAGTATAACAATAATGAGTATAGCCTTCCACAGATTAAATCATCAACAGATAAAATTCCAAGTATTTCGTATCCGAAGATGAAATTTTTACATATTTAAAAAGCACTCAAAGCTATAATCACAACACAAATGGTAAAATACACAATAAAACTTCAAAAATTAAAAAAACTACCGCTTGCTATCATAATCGACGACCTCGGAATCAGTAACAGACCTGGAGTGCTGCACAATTGACCGTCCGATCGAGTTGATCCACTCCTCTTTCTCCTTCTCCGAATCGGCAATAAAGTACATAGTCTCTCGGCTAGTGGAGAGCTCAAAGGCGAAAGGTTTATTGAGAGTGTCCTCAGCACCTTTGACAGTAAGGCAATCGGCGACGGAGATAACGCCGCGAGGAATGGATTCCGGTAAGGTTGAATCGAAAGGATCCTTAAACCATATCAATTTTCCCTTTTTCAGAACGAACCAGCGACGGCGCCAGGTTTTGATGTACTCGCCTTGCTTAGTGAGCCAACCTGACCTTTCCGGATTAGACCAGAAATCGACGCCGTCGTAGTCGGTGGGGTTCGGATTTGCTCCGGTGACGGATCGCCACAAGCTCTCCATGGCCGGTTGTGGAGGTTAGGGGTGGAAGAGTGTTTGTGAATTGTGATCAGATCAAAGTAGCAAAAGCAGGTGGCAGTTTCACAGTTCAGTCCAGCTTGCATTGCACGTGCCACGTGCCACGTGCGAGTAACGTGATATCACTAAACTATCCTCGTGTTTGGATTATTTTCAGTTTCATACCTTAATGTTATTTGTTTTTGTAATTCAGTACTTCCTGTAATCCAAATTAATCGTACTAATTGACAATATCGCGAATATTAAGATTTTTATAAATTTTATGGCAAAAAACAAACTTAAAATCTATGACGCCCTTAATTAATTCTTGTAAACTAGTTAATCATCTCTTAACTTGCATTGAAAGTTGACAAATTTTATTAACTATAATTATTAAATGCGTAATTAGAGATAAGAGTAAAATTGAAAAATTAAACATAAATAGTTACTAATTTATAAATATTAAATATGACAATTAATTTAAAATCAAAAGGAATATAGTGTTCTGCACGATAAAAACAAAACATGTGTTCTGAAGTTAAAACACGTGTTTGTTTTAAATCAAAACCGTCAAAATTTTAATCTAACGGACGAAGAAAGTTTTGCACCGGATCCAGCGTCTATTAGACGACATTACCGAACGAAATTGTCTTGTCATTTTTTTGGCTGACGAGATCCATCAGCAGCAAAAGTTCCGGCACCATAAGAAGATCCACCCACCCTTCACTTGATTCATCTCAAACATTCGATTTCCAAAGGTATATCATATCTAAGAGGAACAAATAAAATGTCATGGTGTGCGAACTGCGTTATGGCTGTAAAAGTTCCGGCACCATAGTTAGGCCTATGGTTCTTGAGGGGAACAAAATGCAGATTGGCTCAACATTTCTGAAAGGGACCTGGAAAACTTTTTACCAGCAAGAGTTCTAGAACGATAATTACCAGTTGTATTTTCATTACTAGATCGTTTCCATGTCGGCTACTTCTACCATCAAATACATGTTTGAAGAAACCAGACAAGGCAAAGATGAGACGAGATGAACATAAATGAGATCTATGATGGCAAAAATGAAAAAATGGTGGAAGCAGATAAATTCATCGAATAACCGTGACTTGAAAGGTGTTTACTATCACATAACTCAGCTAGGCGCTAACCAACAGGTATTAAATCATAAATGCAATATCAGAGACATAACGAAATAAGCATACGCTGAACAGAAGCCCTTACCCTAAGGAACAAATTCAAGCAAAGCAGTTTCTAGCACATAAAGGGTGCCTGTGTTGGTAACAAGAATCTTGAATGTGAGACTTTCACCTGCATTTCAGTCAAAGCAGAGCACGTATTTTTCAAGGCCAGCAGATCATTCGCTTCTAGGATATTCAGAAGCCTCTGAAATTATTTCTTCCGATTCTGAAACTTTAGATTTGGTACGCGAATCTCTAAGAACTTTGAATGTACTCTCAACAATGGCCAACCTTTTCTCTAAACATTTAACCTTATCCAGATACTCTCCAAATTGACCTACAACACCACCCTCTGTTTCCTTAGCTTTCTGTTCCCACAGTAAACAATTTTCACTGTATTCTTCTTGTTCTAGACGCTGTTTCTCTATTTCGGCAGTGGTCAACATGACACTTCCAGGACCAGCATCTGCATAAATTGGTTCTTCAGCATGCTGGTATCGCTTCCGATACTCAGCAAAAGCCCTGTCAGATTCTTTTAAGGCGTCCCTGTACTCTTCCACAAGGTTCCCCATTAGAAAAAGTTCCCGCTGTAGACGGAAAATCTCAACTTCTCTTTTCTGAATTTCCTCACATTTGGTCTTATGCAGTTGTTCAATCACAGCATCCCGTTTTTGCACCTCATTAACCATGATCTGTTTTTTCAAATTTGAGTCCTCTAAAACCCGTTTCTTTTCCTCGTACATTGTCCTAGCACTTCCTATTAGGTGTTCCATTTGGTTCATGCATGTCCCAAAATCTAACGGCCTGTCAGCCCATTGAGCATCAATCCTTAGCCTTTTGTTGCTACCTTTCAAAGAATGGTGTGCAATCTCATGTCCAATCTCTCTTTTCTCGTTGTGGATATAAAATGACGGGCCACCTGTAGACATGTGATGCAACTCATCCCTTGATTCAAGAAGATCAACTGAAGACTGATCATGAAGCTGTCCCTGTGAACCAAATGCAATCTGGGTTGTCTCCATAGCTTGAAGAAAATTACCAGTCAATCCCTCTCCTCCAAAAGCATACTCACCAGGCACAATACCAACTCCAACCATAGCTTGTTCATCTTCTTTTTTCTTCTCGTTAAGACTACCCAATCCTCTATCTTCTTCCATACTACACCGCTGCATGTAATGATGACCTGCATTGTTCTTTCCATACCGAAGCCACTGTGACTGATCCTGCTCTTGTTCCTCGCCATCCTCATTTGATTCCCTGAAGTCATCCATCTCTGTATCTTCCATCTCCTCCTCTCGAGCATCTTGGCCCAAAGTCAACGCAATATTATGTCCTGGTAATTTACCATCCTCCTCTTCTGGGACCTCAATCCCACTACCTGTTTTCACATTACCCTCATCCGCGATGCCATCCTCCTCCTTAACCTCCTCTTCATCCAAAACAACCTTCTCCGAATCCTTCTCCAAATCAACCTTCTCTAGTTCATCCCTCAAAACCACCTCCTCCACCCCCATCGTCAACACTTCATCACGCTGTGACTTAATAAGATACTGCAAATGTGATGCGTAATAACAATCAGTAAGTTGTTCCCCTTTCATCAACTCCTTTTCAATCATAAACCAAAACAACCCTGCCCAATCCACCTTCTCAGGATGCCCATCTTTAATTGCCTTCGTCCAATTCAATACCTCGCCTGGCATCATCCAGGTATCCTCGTGCAAAAGCACCCAATTAAATACAAAATCCTCAATAAAAGCAATTGATTCCTCAGACAATGCCTCGTAATCCAAGTCCACCCCATCAACAACAACATTACAACATATTTTTACTGGCAACTTCAATGCCCGTGCTAAATCAGCCCTGTTGACTTTAATCTTAACTCCATTAACAAAACTATGTTTCAGCTTCGATTTAGAGTCATAATTAGCAACCAACTGAGCAATGAGATCAACCCGAATATTATCTCTGTCAAATTCTATATGAACAAAATCCCACAAGCAAAGCCTTCTAAGTAATTTCTCATGCTTAGAAAAATCAAGAATCTTTGAGGGTCTAAAGGGAACAGGAACCAATTTTTCCAAAAGGGTTTGCACTTTCTTCTCAATTGCTTGCTGTTTCTTACTGTTAACCTTCTTCCTCTTGCTACCCCTCTTGTTGGGGGGTTGATAGGAAGAAGATGAAGTCGTCATCATGAGGTCAGAACCCCTGGGCCCACCCAGTGAAGGACCGGGGAAAGCAGAAGAAACAGCCATACCTGATGAATTCTCTTGGCCATCCTGCAGGTCTTGGGCTTCTGCTTCTTCTTCCTCTGGTTGATTGTGGATTAATTCATGATCCGGGTCTGACATTGGAGGCTCAAATGAATCAGATTGAACAGTGGTATCTACTGATTGTTGTTGTTGTTCTTCTTCTCCACTTTGTTCCTGCTGGGATTGAGGATTGACTTCTTGGGAATGGGAGGGCCTGCACATGGCGGTGGAAGGGGTGATTACAGAGTAGTGTGGATTTTAAAGTCCCATTACTGATGAGGAGTTTCAAATTACTGGTAGTGGTAGTTGTCTGTCCACATACATGTCTACACCATTCAGAATTCGTCATATGTACATGTCTTCCAATTCCTTATATTAGTGCCGAATTGTAAGTGGTAGGAGACATGTACGAGGGCAGAAGATTTTTTGCCAAAGAGTAACAACAAAACAAACTTAAAAACAGAAAAAACAACAAAAAAAAAAAAAAAAAGAAATTTTTGAAATCATGGATTTGAATCATTAACACAGATACTTAGGAATTTTTAGTACTACTACTGAAAAATGAAGATGTAATCATGCGATAGAAATCAGATAATTAGAAAAGGAAACGTTAGATAGAGATTGTTTGAGACCTTTTATCGACGCCGTCGTCATTGGAGGAGCTCGGATTTGCTCCGGTGACGGATTCCATGGCCGGCTGTAGAGAGAATTTGACTACTCTGGGTCATATATGTGCCAGTGGGAGGAAGGAAAGAAGGAAAGACACTTAATAAGGGTAAAGAAGTCTTCTTGCATAAAAAAAGCTTAACACCGTTTCTTTTCATTAACGGTAAAAAGTACTGAACTAAAGTGAAAATTACAACAAACTTGACGGTATCTTACGGAAACTAGCAGTGTAACTTACTCCCTCCACTTCAAAATACACGTTCTAGTTTCCTCTTAATTTGTTTCAAAATAGTTTTCTATTTCCAACAACTAACCATTTATTGCTTATTGTTTTCCCAATAACAATAATTAAATAACCTGTTTTTAAAAGAGTATTTTTCAGAACAATAATGATTGTTGAATAAAAAAAATTGGATCAAACAATAATCAAATAGTATAAAATGAAAATAATTGTTAGAATTTAATGTGACTTTATACCTTCTTGAGACAACATTAATATTTTGAAAAAAACTTCAAAGTTAAAAACTTTGAATTTTCAATTAAAAATCAAACTCGAAAAAAATTTAGGAGCCATGGGCACATTTACCCTTTTAAAAAGATAAAAGAGCCAAATCCAAATCATTTTTTGTATGAAAAAAATGAGTAGTTTTATCTTGGCTCGTGAGTAAGTTTAAAACTTATATACATACCAACAAATATAAAACTATTAGCACAAAAACTCAATTTTTTCTCGTAATTTGGCACTTTTAATGTATTGAAATTATTTATTTGAATATAAATTTTAAATTTATTTACCAACCAATATAAAACTATTAGCACATAATACCCCCAAATAACCGGCGTTTTGATAGCACCAGGAAGGGGGGAAAGAAATTCCAAGGAATTTCGAAGTCGCCCAAATACCGTGAGTTCTAGATAGTTCATCCACCAAAAGCTCAGAAACATCGAGAGCTATCTAGAAACTACTTGATTTCTCCTCGCGAAATTATAAATACCGCACTCGTCTTCCTCCGGAGACCACAACACAATCACCAAATCATCAAATCTACAGAGTCTTCTGCTCTCTTAAATCAGTGGTTCAATCATCCCAAGCTTCATTTTCCAAATTCATTCTGTTTCAAAATCTCTTCAACAACAAAAAAAATGTCGTTGATTCCAAGCTTCTTCGGTGGCCGCCGGAGCAACATCTTCGACCCATTCTCAATGGATTTCCCATTCCCATCTTCCTCTGCCTTGTCTTCTGGCCAGGAGACGGCTGCAATTACGAATGCCCGGGTTGATTGGAAGGAGACTCCGGAAGCCCACGTGTTCAGGGCCGATCTTCCCGGAATCAAGAAAGAGGAAGTGAAAGTAGAAATCGAGGACAACAGAGTTCTGCAGATAAGCGGAGAGAGGAATGTGGAGAAGGAAGACAAGAACGATACTTGGCATCGGGTTGAGCGCAGCAGCGGGAAATTCGTGAGGAGGTTCAGGTTGCCTGAGAATGCAAAGATGGATGGGGTCAAGGCTTCAATGGAGAATGGGGTGCTTACTGTTACTGTTCCAAAGGAGGAAGTCAAGAAGGCTGAGGTTAAATCCATTCAGATTTCTGGTTAAGATTTAACATCATGATTATGATGATGTATGATGTATATCAAGTCTGTGTCCCTGTTTTAAGTTTCTTTCTTTTTTGTTCGTCTGTGTTCCTCTGTTTTGTCATGGTAATGAAATTTTAAGGTTGTTGTCCATCCAAGAGAATTAATTGTCTATCAATTTTATCAATGTCATAATAATAATATTGTGGACTAACTAGACTGAAATTAAATATTAGGGACTATACAGGCTAACTGAAAATTTCTGAGGGACTAAACAGACTAATTTCCCTAATAATAATAATATGAACCATGAACGGGGAGATAGAACAACCCAATGAGCGGGGAGAGAATAGCCCCATGAACGGGGAGAGAGCAACCTAGATAAGGAAGAATAAATCTCACCGCACGTTGATAGAGGGTATCGAACCCGGGACTTCACGGTCACGGGCCAGGCACCTGCCCACTGGGCCACGGCACCTAATGATCATTATTAATCTTTGAGGGAAACGATTAATCGTTTATTCACAACTGATGTTTTTAAATATTCTAATCATTCGGAATTTGTCAATTCGGAATTTGTCATGTGAATATCTTTTATGATTCAGTAAATAATCGTCCGTCCCCGTGCATATCCTTATTTATATATCATATATGTATATGATTAGAAGAAATATTTATATTACGAATTTTGAATTATTGGATATATGAATGAGAACGTACACGATGACACATAATTGTACTTCTATATAGTAGACCTGAAGTAGTACAGACCTGAGGACTACTTTATAGCAGGCATGTGAACATTAATTGGGAACAGGCCTGAGCACCCCAGTTGGGGCAACAAGCGTTTTTTTTTTTTTTTTTGACAATCTTTAAGCCATTTCAAGTAGCAGGTATCGTTGCAGCCTTCTAAATGTAAACAGAAACTACAAAAGAAGAAAGAAAAAAGCAACAAAAGATTCAAGGAAGAATATATCTCTGCTCAATTGGAAATGAAAAGATGGTCACCATTTTATTCACTAGCACAGACCAGTTCAAGGTTCACCACTTGTTATTAGAAAAGAACATTTCTTTACCTAATTTACGGTGCTAAAATGGATGGCTTACGGATGATGTAACAAACCAATTCTACAATCTTCAAGAAACTTGCCTTGCAAAAGATCATACAGTTTTCTTCTACCATTTGATGATACATACAAGCAGCTTCTCTGTTTGCAGGTGACGTATTTGAATTATTTATCAACGAAAGATGACTCTGCAAGATCGATTGCTCGGGCAAGAGCTGCGCATTTATTTTCACATTCTCTCTGCTCGTCAGCCGGATCACTATCAGCAACTATACCTGCCCCAGCTTGAAGGTGGGCAATCCATTCTCGGCGCCTGACCTCGTCTTTGTATGAGTACATGGTGTCATACCTGGTTCCGGTGGGAAATACAATGGTTCTTAATGCTAGTGCAACATCCATATCACCGGAAAAAGAAATACCTCCAAATCCACCACTATATGGTCCGCGCCTTGTAACTTCCATTTCATCAATCAATTCCATAGCTTTGACCTATATCAAATTAAATGAAATATTAATCAGCTAAGTGGCTTCTTGTTTTTTTTTTCTCCTGGTGTCCCAAAATATTCTACCCTAAGCATTTTCATGAGCCATATGCATGAAACAGTATAATTTTAACACCCTCAATTTGGGGGTTTAGGGTTTCTATCCCCAAAATTCTAGTAGTAAAGCATTTTCCTTTAAATAAATATCCATTAACCGATCCAATTTGTTTTTAGCTATTCTTACACATAAAAATAAAATAACCAATAATGGGGACATGGGAAATAAAAATTCTACTGCAGTAGAAAAATCATGATGATATCATTTTGCTAATTGAATACATGCATGCAAGCGATTTCACTCTCTCTCTCTCTCTCTCTCTCAAGAATAGTGAATCCTCCATTTGGGAAATCTTTGAGATTAAACGATATTGAAATGTACAAATTAAGGGCTTCCTAAAAGAACATAAACCGATCAAAATTAGAGACGTGTATCATTAGACTAAAAGTTGGGAGATTGAAGAACCTTTGGTGCTCCACTAACAGTTCCAACAGGCAATGCTGCACGTAGGACGTCCCAGCTGGTTAAGTTATCAAGTAACTCTCCAGTAACCTGCAAAACTTCGGTTTAGATTTGCAGAGTAAAAGACTAACTACAACCTTGGATACTTCAGAACCTATATATGTGATGTACAGATGAGAGATCAGCTATAATGTTAAAGTTAAATGTTTGTGACAGAGTTTATGCGATAACTAAGCAGTTTTGAATTACCACCTTCTCATCAAAACATCTAACCAACCCTCAAATTTCCAGAATTTTTATATGTAAAGAATTTCGAAGCTTCCATTGCCCAGTTACCTACTTACTCTTTTGCTATATATACATCTTAACTTCTTGATGAAAGAAAAATATAATGCAATTAAAGAAAAACTCACTGTAGAGCTGATGTGCATGACATGGGAATATCGTTCTATGTTCATCAGTTTCTCCACCTTCACAGAACCAGGTTTAGAAACCTGAATCGACAATATATTGAACATGAGATTACATACATAATATACAAAAATCTTGACAAGATTCTAATTGCATGGAACATGAATTCCCATTATCAAACAAAATGAAAACTTTACAAGTCACGATCTTTTATATTTTAGTAAAGAGGAATAAAATGTTTGATGAGGCGTGGACTTGGGAAGTCCCAAAACTAATCCCCTGGTCGTCGTCCCCCCCCAACACACACAAACTAAATAAATAAATATATTTATAAAATCATAATAATAAAGGGTGAGAGAGTGAGTGAGTGAGAGAGAGAGAGAGAGGTACAGGGGCACATCACGGGGGAGTACGATCACATGGTAAATATGAGTAAGGTATTGTTAAAGGGATACAGATCTCTGTCTAGGGACTAAAAATAGTAACCACTCCCTCCGTCCGGAATTGAATGTCCCATCTACTATATAAAAATTCATAGGAAAGGGAACATTCAATTCCGGACGAAGAGAGTACTATTTTAAGGGAAGCTGCTACTTGAACCAATTAGAACAATAAACAATCATATCTTCCTATCTAGCTTTTATGAGAGCAGCAAGCTGCTTGCTCTCTTTTTTTATAAATTTTTGTGATTGTATTTTACTGGAGGGCAAGCCCAGTGGTGCTATTTCTGCAACATATTTGTCCTACTGAAAAAATTCAGTAACTTTTAGAACAGCTAAGACAAAGAAGAGAACCTTTCCAACATCATTCCTTCCCAAATCAACAAGCATAATGTGTTCTGCGCACTGTTTTTCATCGCTAAGGAGCTGTTGTTCCAACATAAAATCTTCTTTTGGTGTTTTCCCCCTCCGGGTAGTCCCAGCTAGGGGCCGATTAGTTATTGTTCCCTAAAGGAGATGAAAAAATTCATCGATTAGCAAAATAAACTACTTTATAGGCAAACAGCATATGAGAACTGTAACCACAGTGGAAAAACAAAATGGATTAGTTACCTTTTTAACACGAGTAAGAATTTCAGGACTTGAAGCAACCAAAATACACCCTCTGGCCTGATCAATGCAAAAGTGTAACAAAAGCTTAAAAGGCAAAAGATAAAAACTAACCCTCAAAAAAATTCAAAACAAGGAAGAGCAGACAGACTTGTAAATAAGTCATATATGGACTGGGATTGACAATTCTCAGTGCTCTGTAGATTTCAAAGGGGTCTGCAAATGTTCGCCGTTCAAAACGTTGACTTAGGACAAGCTGGAATATATCCCCAGCCAGGATATGCTCCTTAGCTTGGAAGACTGATTTTTCATACTCTTCATTTGTCATGGTAGAATTCTTCAATTTAGGGCCAAATTGACTAGTATGTAAATTAATCGAACCCGCGGCCAACTTAGGACTGCATATAACAATTGAACCAAATATAAAGAAATGAGTCTTACAAAAGACAGAACTTTTTGCAAAGCGAGAGAGCTTAATAACTTACGGCACTATGTCATGCACTCTTGATACCAAAGATTCCAAGCGATCCATTCCATCCTTGAAAGCCTCCTCAACAGAAGGGAATTGATCCAGCCGCACCCAGTGTATTACATAAGCTTTCTAAGTTTATAAGACAAGTAAGAACCATATAGCATTTAGTAAATAAAAGAAACGAGCTCCGAAGTTCAAATGAAAAGCACGGCCTAATAGACCTAGTACTCAACTAGCTACAAAGAATTTGAAATAAAGAATTTGAAATGAATCAAAATGAGGATAACATTATCACCGATAGCATCATATTACAGAAAATAACATTACACTATAAACTATACGGAACTGTTTCAATATATTAGTGGTAACAAAATATCAACAGATATCAGGAAAGCTAGTTTCTTCGAAGAAAACAAAAGAAGAAAAAGAGCTGAAAAGTGATATAAATTTTAAAGACCTGACATCTGAAGCTAGTTGGGTTTAGTGAGTATAAATATTTTTATGGAGTAAAAGGATATACCTTCTCCACATGGTCAAACACAATTACGTCATCATAAAGTCCTAGGTGCATGTCAGGAAGGTTTCGATCATCCATAGGAGAATTTTTGAATGGCAACTTCTTCTTCTCTACATACCTCACTGTATCATATGAGAAATAACCAACCCAGCCGCCTGTTTAGAAAATAAGTATAATGTTGATAAGTTTGATGAAGTAACATGAGCCTTCTCTTTGCAATGCTTATATTGGTTACTACCAGAAATTGGTTATGTTTAATTTTGTCAACAGAATCCATGCTGATTCGGTGAATCATTAGACAAGATAAAGAGAATCTGAAGAGATAAGGCATAAATGTACAAGATGTGAATACAGAATCTTTACCACCATAAAACAAAAATGTTGAAGGACATGTCTAAATAAATATCTCCCTTCAGGTTCCAGACCTAAGAGAAAGACAGGTGGTCTGATTTCCAAAATCAAACAACGAATTCCTTTATCAAACAATTGAAAGAAATCAATCGAGACAAACATTTGACCAAGAAACAACTCACTTGTTAGTTGTTAGCACATAATCTTTTTGATAAGTGGGACAATAGCCATGCACAGCACAGATAACAAACGTTTCTGAATACCTTAAGCATACAATTACAATTATTAAAACTAATATTTGAAAATATCGGTAAATATTCAGATGCAATTACCTACAGTAAGATCCCATCTTCAAAGATCAAGTTCTGCGTAAGCTATGATTTCTATTAAGAGATCTCTAATAGATATGTGAACTGGAGTGCTGGTGTCAGGTTACAGAATAATTGATGGACAAGAAAGAACTTAATCTCATAGAATCAGGCTACAAGGAATGGCGCAAACGCCGACTGCGGCCCCATTATACAGTTTTAGGAACCGAAAGGCACAAACAGTATAGCAAAGGGAGGGGGGTGTCAAACTGGATGGTCTAACCAAAATAAAGCGACTAATCACAGTTACATGAAGAACACATGATTTATCCAATTCTTTACCACAAAAAGCGTCAGGTAGCTCCTCAATGCGCTGGGGTTTCCACTTCTCCATAATTCTTCTAGGAACTACCATGGGATCCTCTTCAAACTGTTCAACACGGCGTCCTTGACGGTGATCCATTACGGTCACCATGTTCTCTTTTGCAACTATTTCCATAGTTGGTTGAGCTCCAATCACACTATATCTCCCCTAGCACAATTAATTTCACATCAGACAAAACATAAAAAATTTGGACCTAAGTTGCATGGAAACTTGTGGAGCACTGCAGGAGTCCCAATTCTCAAGTTAGAATCCAGATTAAGCATTTCCAATTTTGCACCTAATTTTTAGGATTCCTAATTAGATAGACAGTAAAATCTCCAAAGAAATACTTTCACCATAAACCATAATCAAACCATTTGAAAGGCAGCTTTATTGTTTTCTTTCTTCTCGCGAAAAACAATAACTCACCAGTTTGGTTTTAACACCTCAAAATATAAATGATTCTCCGAAATTTTTCAAAGGGATCATAATCAGGTTGCAAATTGACCCAACGAAATTCAAAGGTTTAAAAGTTGAGCTTCCTAAGTATATTATTAATATCATACCTTGGGTTCCAAATTCACCAAGAGAAATACTAAGTGCAATTTAATACTCCCACCATTACATAAAATATAAGTCTTTTAGGATATGTAGCGAAATTTAAGGAAACAATAAGCAAGGTAATTTGTTAGTTAAAATTAAAATATTAATATTGCTCTCTTACGTAGAATTAGTATTATGCAAGTCATATTTAAGAGAGTAATATGGATATTTTGACTAACAAATACTTTTTTTTTTCGCCACATTTCCTAAGCGACTTATGTTACGGAATGAATGGAGTATACAATTACAGATGGGCAGTAGGCACCCTATGTACTATAAACAAGCACTATCACCAAAAGAACAAAAACGAAAAAAGTAGGTAGACATAATTTATCCTCAGATATTAGGCATTGACCGAATGACTCTGCACTTGAAGAGCAAAGAAGAGGCAAATGAAGCTTACAACGTTTGAGACTTTCAAACCAGGCTCAACGGACTCAAAAAGGAAGCTGGGAGCTTCTCTGTCATCTTCCTTGACCAAACACCGATAAGCTAGTACCGGAGTCAAGTGATCTGAAAATATAGGCCTGTACAACGGAATCAAGTTCCCATCCTTCGCCGCCTCCTTGAACTTCGCAGAATGGTCGACTGCATCCAATGAAAGAAACACCATTCCATTTCAAAACAAAAAATAAACCAATTCAGTAAACGAAAATTGGAATTACAAATCAAATTAGTACCGAATGAAGGAGCAGCGACGGAGGAGCATTTCAGCGAACGGCGGACCTGGTACGCCGCCGGGGAGGTGACGATTGAAATCGCTCTGTAATTGAAGGGGATAGGAAGGAAGGAAGTGGAGGTGGAAGTGGAAGTGGAAGTGGAAGGGTGAGGTATGCGAGAGAACGCTAGGGTTTCCATTATCGGTGAGATTGATCAATATCCAGGCTTAAATATTGAAGAAATTGAATGAGATGGAAGATTGCTGGTGAAGTGTTTGTTATTTTGCTCCAATGAGTAGGAACAGTTCTTAGCTGTACTAGTAAGACTGTAAAAGTGCAGAGGTCAAAGCTTTTCAATAAGAGATGCCGGGGATTTATTATTGATTCTGAATTCCAAGGGTCACATCTGGTCGTTTTTGGTGCTAAAATCGTGACATGTATTTTAATATGGAGTTGGAAGGTATTCCACCGTCCCAAATTAATTGTCCATATATATATTTTTTATTTTTTATTTTAAATTAATTATCCACTTTATAAATAAAGTATGTATTAATGTTAATTTTTTTTAATTTTACACCCCTCATTGAATACTCTTATTTAATTAAAATGATCACTTTCAAACGCATATTTAGGAGGTAGTTACATGTTATATGAGAGGAAAGAGAGAGAAAGACATACTTTTAAATGAGATTAATAAAATTAATGAGTAATATTTTAAACTTTTACTTATATTTTATCATCAAATCATTAATACTTATCCATTTGTCAAAGTGGACGCATAATTTGAGATGGAGGGTGTATATATAAGGGTGAAAATCGTTTGTTCTCGTGTATGTTTTTATTCATATACCCAATCAATCAAAATTAGTTATGTGAACGTTTATTCCAATTATATATACATATAAAAAATTATGATTAATTAGGTACGAGAATGTGGATATACTATACGAGAAATCCAATTTCACGCTCATAAGCTTTTTTTTCTTTCAAATGTATAATGCAAAACTGACTTTAATTTTCTACAATCAATATTACTATAAGTACATTAATTAAATTACATCTGACCATTATTTTTTGAACAATTTTTTTTAACAGTACTTCTGACAATTGCTGTACAAAAATCACTCTTAAAAAAACATATAAATAAATTATATTTTTTTAGTTGATATAAATAAATGATATTGTTACTGTTCATGAGTACAACATGTGATTCGGTTGGTGTGTGTGGGGCAATTAGTATTGTTTTGATTTGTCAATATTTATATTTTGTACTAAATTGCTTAATATGTCAAGGTAATTTCCTTGATAACTAAACTGAAGAAACAAAAGCTTTTTTTTAGGGAAGAAAAAAACAAGCTTATAAAAGCACATAAGATATGCAAAAATTATTAGATAGTGTTATGGAAATTAATCCTCTCAATTCTAAACCGCAAGTAAATACCAACAAGGCAAGCGATAAAGGAATACACTGATTTACGTGGTTTGGTCAATCTGACCTACATCTACGAATAAGGCGAGCACATACTTTCATTCTAATGGAGAAATAACAATACAATGGAGATTCCTCAAACCCATTAGCTTCCCTCGCCTTACTACCCAAACCAATATATAAGGCACATATATAGGAATAGTAAAACCTTTAGCTAAAAGGATTAGGAGTTCACATAATTACTAATTTTTAACCTAATTAGTATCCAATTAGGAATCCACTTAATTAGTCATTTACCTAATTACTAATTCTTAACCAAATTGATATTTAATTAGTAGTGAATATGTGCCAAAATCCAACAATCTCCACCCTGACACATATTTATCAATCTCCAACTAGTACGTAATGCGTCCCAAATGCTCCACGTCTCCTATGCCCCATACTATGCACTTGAACCTTCAAATCAGCACGTTGAATGAAGAGGATTTGACTAAACATGGTTTAGTCAACTTTGATCAATGGTCAAACACGTCAACACTAATAATGAAACAAACTGCTCAACGTTCAAAGTCTACCAAACCCACTATGGGTTAGGACACTCGATGCATATTCGGGTCCATGCACCTGAAACATACCTGGATCAATCATCCACCTTTCTAATTCAACCGTCTATATTTAATTCTTTTTATTTGCTTGACTTATACACCAACCACACCAAATATTTATCTTTGTTAGCAACACCTATTCTCAGCTAGAACCCATGTCGGCAAGTGTGCTCCACTCGTAATGGATCTCTCTTCAATCTCTGACAGACCTCTTCTATCTTTGGAGTAAATACATAAAAATCTTTTCACTTGTGTTAAAGGTTTCTGGACGATGGCTAGAATTGCATATAACTCTTAGTTGACAATTGATAAATCTTTCAATGGGGAGTAATGCCAAAGTCTGGTGTAACAGCACCGGGTTTCAGCTTGGCTTAACCAATCGAAATATCCCGCTTTCGATTATATCCAACACTCTATTCCAATATCTGGAGAAATCGATGAACCAAAACAATTCCTCTTATATTCTGAACCTCACTCTGATACCAGTTGTTGTGAAATAAATCCCCTTCCAATTCTAGCCAACAAGGCAAGCAATAAAGGGACACAATAATTTATGTGGTTCGATCAACTGACCTACATCCACGGGTAAGGCGAGCGCATACTCTCATTATAATGGAGAAACTGTAAAACACAAGAGGGGGGTGAATTGGGTTTTAACTAATCTTGGCAACTTTTTCGATTCTTTGCAATACTATTGTAAGTTTGAACAAGATGAATAATAGCAATGCAAAACCCAATCAAAAAGACAAAGGATTTAGAGTGGTTCGATTCACTTAGAATCTACATCCACTACCTTGAGCCGCACCCAAGGATTTCAAACAACTTCACTAAGAAGAATGTTTACAAATGTGGCTAACTCACTAAGAGTTTTACAACACAACCACACTACAAAGAAACTCACTAAGAGCTTGCCCACACAAAGTAGGTCTTTACAAATTGCCCACACAAAGTAGGACTTTTACAAAAATTACCCAATCACTTAGAAAGGGAATGAATTGTTTAAGTACAAAGATTAATCACTCTTATAAGTGAGAATGTATACCTTTGAAGCACAATCAATTTAGCTCTTGAACATATGAAGCACACTCTTTGTCTTGCTTTTTGAAATAACACCTTTGAATGATTTATATCATGGAGATCAAGTGTTTTTGCTTTGAAAGTGTTTTGGCTTGATGAGAGATCAATGAATATTTGATATGCAAGCCTTGGAATGTTTCTCTAGCTTTGGAGTATTTATACATTTCAAATTTGGCTGAAAATCGAGTCTCCAACGGTCAAAAAAAATGGCTAGTAGAAACAGAGTTCGGTTGACCGAAGCTCGAACTTCGGTGCACCATGCCGAGGGTCGGTCGACCGAGTGCTTCATGATGTACTCCTTGTTTTGCTTCGGTTGATCCGAGGCAAAACTCGGTTGACCGACTTTCCGGACTTTCAAAGATGATTTTTAAACACTTGTTTTCAAGTCTAATGAAGTCTAAAAGGTTTTCCCAAAAGGTAACACATGAGAACACTAGGAAAACTTTTCTAAAAGACTTAACTATGAAATCAAAGGCTTTTTGTATAAGAACACATGTAAAGATCATTTCGAAACTTAAGCCTTTTGAAAACGTGTTTATGAAAACATGTATGCAAGACTAGAGTGAAGAGCTTATGTTCATTTGAGCATTGGTTAGAGCTTAATGATAAAGACCAATAAAGACAAAGCTAATCTAACCAACCTAAGTCTTCAATCTTCAATCTTGAAAGATAAGCCTTGAATAGTAACTCTTTGAAGCTTGAACATGGCTTGATTGAAGTACTTAGAGCTTCCAATATATGTTCCAATATTCTATCACAAAGATATAAACATTAGACACAAACATCAAGTGTTTGTCCATTATCAAAAACCGAGTTCGATCGCCCTTAGGGCTAACAGAAACAAGAATACAATGAAGATTCTCCTCCCACCCATTAGCTCCCCTCGCCTTACTACTCCAAACAAGATAGAAGACACATATATAGAGTAGTAAACCTTTAGCTAAAAGGATTAGGAGTTCACATAATTAGTAATTCACCTAACTACTAATTATTAACCTAATTAGTATCCAATTAGGAGTCTACCTAATTAGTAATTTATCTAATTACTAATTCTTAACCTAATTATATATAATTAATACTCCAATGAATATGGGTCAAAACTCAACATATATGACCCAAATTACAGAAGAGCACATGGGTTTGACAAGGATTTGTATCTACAAGATATTATGCGTCTCATTGAATTGAATTTCGAATTGAAATTTATGGTCACAATTTTATATTAGTCTCAAATCCAAATTCAACTCAATATGATTTAAAGCTTGATTTCTCATTTTCAAATTCAATCTAAATAGACTCTGTGTCTCAACTTGAGTTTCAAACTCATACCAAAATCTATATAGTACTACATTTATCTCAAATTGTTTGCAACGTTTCATTTGAGATATTCCAATTTATTTGACACGTTTCATAACTAAATGCATCTTTATTTTTCATTTTTCATTTTTCATTTTGCAGTCCTTACCAATAATTTATTACTCAACTAATTGCTTATAATAACTTTCTAGCCATTACTTAACGGGTATTTTTTTTAAAAAAAAAATCTCACATTAATTAATTTTCAATTATTTTCTTAATATTAATAAAAATTTAAATGTAACAAACATTTTGAGACGGAAATAATACCATTCTTTAGCTATTCTTTATTAGATGGTCCCAAATTACACATGAGTTGATGGGTAGACATTGTATTTGTATTTAACAAGCGTATTCTCTAGTTTTCTTATTCATTTGTATTCAAAAAATATTTATTTATTGATAAGTTTAAAAAAAAAAAAAAATTCCTAGAAGAGTTAATGCAACTTATTGCCGCCATAATTATCAAAGCACAGAATTTCCCACGAGATACACGTAATTAATTTCTCGAGTGGTTGGTGGGAAGAAGGGACAAATTTGGCGCCATCTTTGTTTACTAGGCCACATTGATTAATCCTTTTTTTTTGGGATGTATTCCACTTTGATTAGTCTCGGTCCGGCTCCTATGCGGAACAGTTTTTTTCCGCATACGCGAATATTTTCTTTACGTTAAAAACATATATTCTTAGTTTAAGAACACCTGTTGAACATGTGTTTTGAAATCAGAATAGGTGTTCACTTTAAATCAATCACAAATTCACAATCGTTAAAATTGTAATCCAACGTATGAGATTCCGTTCTGCACGTGCGGAACAAAACCTGCTCCGCATAGGAGCCATGGTGGATTAGTCCATTTATGTTGACTGATGACAATAGAAATAGATAATTGTATTTGGATTCCGCAAATTTTGTTTTTGAAGGATAGTTTTAATATGGATCAGGTCCATTAGATTATGTGGTACAGAACTGGCCACATCACTATAAAATGAGGTGAGAGACAAATTTGTAGTGATGTGACCAACTCCGTACCACATGATCCATATAGACATATTCCATATCAGAAAAATCATGTAATTCAAAGATAAGCCCATTCTTAATTGCTTATTGACTCATTTTTACCGTTTAAAATAAGCTCAACAAAAAATTATTTGAAAGGGCATTCAGAGCAGTTTTTTTTAAATAACTTAGGTTGAAACTATTTTAAAATTTTATAATACTACCTTCATTCTGAAATATAAGACTTTCATTACATTATAACAAGTTATATTTAAGAGAGTAATATTGATATTTTGGTTACAAAAATATCTGAATTCTTACTTCTTTAATTTTCGCAATATGTAATGAAAGTCTTATATTTAATAATGGAGGGAGTATAAGATATATATTAAATACAAAATAATTATATAAATATATTTTTACTTCTTATTTCTCCATCGATTGCATTGTTAAAGAAGATTTATTCAATTTTCCAGTAAATGAGAACACTAAGGGGGTATATTCAATTGGGATTTTAAAAGACTATTTTGAGATAAATAAGTCTTGTGGTATTCAATTAAGACTTTTAAGTAATCTAAATAAGTAATGTGGTATTCAATCGGAACTATTAGGATTTTTTAAAAATAATTTTCAAATCCAGTGGTATTCAATCAGAACTTTAAACAAGTAACAAAAAGTCTTTTAGTATTCAAAAACTTCCAAATTTCGATGGATTTTTTTTTTTAATTAGGGATTTGTTGGATTTTTTAGTGAAAAGTATAAATACCAAACTCTTTAAAAAATCCCACCCTAATCCATAAGACTTTTTAGTGGGATTTTCATGATTTGTTTATTTGTTATCTTTTTCATTGACTCTTGTTACTTTGAATGTTTGCTTTTATTTATTGTTCCATTCCATTTGATCCCGTTTATGTTATTGTTAATGCAAGTAGTGGTGAGCACCAAATTCGAATTCGAATTCGCCAATTCGGTCATTTGAATTCGGGGGTTTCAACTTTTTTAGAACCTAAAAACGGACCCAATTTGGATTCGAATTCAGAATTACCGAATTTGAATTGGCGAATTCGGAATTCATTTTTTGCCGAATTTACCGATTTCACAAGAAAACTCTAATTGAAATCAAGAAAAAACCAAAACTAAAACAAACAATAAATTCGAAAAAAATAATCGAAATAATAAATTAGTCATCGTTTAATTCAACCATATTTACATGGAAAATTAATAACAAAATCGCCAAAATAACAATTTTTATGGTCTATTTACTTTATATATATTAACTATATAATAAAACTAAAAAATAAATTCGAATTCGGTCAGGCCGAATTCAATTATACTCAACCCGATTTTGTCCCATTTTTTACCAAATCGAATTGGGATGTAACCGAATTTACACTAAATTATCGAATTTGAATTGAGAATTGAATTTGAATTCGGTCGGTAATTCGGTAAAACCGAATTTGCTCACTCCTAAATGCAAGTGCCCACAACTTTAACCAATTGACTTTTATTGGCTTTATATTTATGGCTTCATTCCATTATTTGAACCAAGTGTCCGCAACCTAATAATCTTATACCTATCATAAAACCTTTGGGAAGGATAAATTCCACCATTATTTGAAAAGTTTGGGTGGTAAAGGTTGTTCCTGAAGAATTTGTGCATCATTGAATTAGACATTGTTCATCATCCAACTAAGTTGATTGGTTAGTATCGTACAAATAAAAAGTCCTTGTAATCCTTTCCAATCTTATAAATTCTTATGATATAAATCTTTAAAATCCGCACATAAGAATCCTAAGTATACAAAAATTTTAAAAAAAATCTTATAAGTCATTACATTCTTTTAAAATCTTAAATAGTCGTTTAAAATTCACTGGACTTATTTATCCATAAATATTGTTTAAAAATTCTAATTGAATACACCTCCTAAACGTATACAAAAAAGTTACTTTTAAAAAATATATTTTTCCCGGCATATTAAAAAGAAAGAGTGAAAACTTTCTGGTTAGAATATGTTGCAAAGGGGTAAGAATTGGAATTAAATTGCAATTCCGTTCTCTTGCCAGAGTCCTAAAGCCGAAGTGGGCTTCTTATTATTTTATAATCCCGGGGTCTATTGGGCTTCTTATTATTTTCTTTATCATAGGCCTAGTGGGACTTATCTTTCTCCATGATCACCCTACATCCATCATGAAAACCGCAGCTCATATTGTTTTTTTTTGGTTCACCCGACGCCGACGGACACCAGTGTCCACTGTCAACGTAGTGATTAATCGGAGTTCTGTATATAGTTGGCCCGTAACTTAACCGCTAGCGGTGATGGTCTGACTCATACTACTCTTTTACATGAAATCCTACCACCGCAAAAAAATTGTACGAAAAAATTTTTCACAAAAATCGGTAAACAAAGAATCAAATATTAGTGAGGCATACAATAACGCAAACCAATTGTCCATAGCTGGATGTTAGCTCATATTCTACTTTCCCTTTTCTTCTTTTTATTTTTCTCCAATTTTCTTCTAAATTCTCATGCTACTAATATATATATATATATATATATATATATTTTGGAAAGGCTATATCTTTTGATAACGGAGGAGGATTTTTTAAACCGCCAACTAAGGTATCATACCCAGGTCTAACGCTTGGGCAGAGGTCTAATTCCACTGGGGTAGGCCTCTCAAAAGCTATATTCGAAATCTTTATTTTTTTATAATATTTTTAACATAATTGTATGCCAAATAATAAATGAATATATATACTAATTATTTAAATAAAACTAATTTCAAGGGTTAACAAATAAACTTGAGATATTATTTTTTGCAATTTACTTTTATAAATAAACTATCAATCTGCTATAATTGCCAACACTCACTAGAGAACTGATAATATAATGTGACATCTAACTCACATGTTGCGGAATCGAAACCCCCATATCCCCAATGTATAAAAAAAATCGATATGGTATAGTTAGATCATAATCTAAATACTAATCACCTTAAACAAATATTATTTTAAGAAAACCGATACTTAATCCGACACATCTATTAAAGAAAGCATAAAGATTCAACTTTTTGATAAGAGGATTCAGAATCTTGATAGGTGTAAATAACAACCCGTTTCTAGTGCAAGACAGGTGTTTGTCCGTACATTCAGAACAATCTCAATCATCATAATTTTTATTCGATGACTGAGTTTTGTACACGTGCAAAACAAAATATTTTTCTGCACTTAACGTGTTACCAGGTAGATAGTGATTGGTTTTTGTTTTGAATTCCTCCCGTTACGACAAAATGAGAGTTTTGTGAAAGAAATATAAACTCCAAATAAAAGATTGAATTGGTTCCAAAGCTAACCAAGCCAAATCTAGCTAAAGACACCCACTATCAAATATACCCAAAAAAATTAATTAATATACTAATATGATCAAATTAAAGAACTCATTAATTTGAACAAATCATGTTTTTTTAATAGAAACAAATCACATTGTTCTATATCTATATGTCATAATTGTTTTTTAGACAATATATGTCATAATTTTATTGAATAAAAGAAAGGAAAATAATTTGCTATTAGAATTATTAGATAGGAATTGACTAAAATTCAAATTAATACTATTCACCCCTACTGGTATAAGGGATTCACCCCAACTTGAGTTTTAGCCAATTTCTATCCAATAATTCTAGTAATAGCAAGGTCCTAAAAAAAATGTCATAATTTTATTTTAGGACTTTTCTAGGCTACTAGAATTTTTATTGCAAAAGCA
Source organism: Vinca minor (assembly GCA_026122235.1). Classification (NCBI taxonomy): domain Eukaryota; kingdom Viridiplantae; phylum Streptophyta; class Magnoliopsida; order Gentianales; family Apocynaceae; genus Vinca; species Vinca minor. The sequence continues at coordinate 418,312 of JAOCZM010000275.1, forward strand.
GGCTATCAGGTTAAAAGTTAAAAATATTTTTACCATGTTCAGTAAATCCCGTTTGTCTCATTAATCTCAAACGTCCACGTGCCCATCTATGAACACACAAATCAGCTCGCTCCACCTTTCTCTGCAAAAACTACACAGAGAGTGAAAAAGGGTAAATTTCGATATGGGACTGAGGCTGAGAGTAGGCGCAGTCACTTTACATGCAATATTTGTCCCACGTCGCTCTCCTTTTTTTTTCTCGATCGCGGTTAAAATACAAAAAAATAGTCCTGATATGAATACAGTTAAAAGTTAAAAAAAATCTCTTTCCTCATTTTATAGTGATGTGACAAGTTTGTATAATTTGTTAACTTTTAATCGTATCCATATCAGGGACTATCTTTTTTTTGTATTTTAACCGTATCGTGAAATTGCAGAGGGAGGCGACGTGGGACAGTCACAGCTAAAGCTGACTGCAGCTCTACCCCTAGCTCTAGTCCCATATCGAATTATCCGTGAAAAAGGGGTGAAAATACTCTTTCCTCATTCCTTTACTCATTCATATCCTCAACCAATCAGAATTTACTATATAAATATTTTTTCTAATTATATATAGACGAAGTGAATTGTAATTGATTAGGGATAGGAATAGAGACAGGAATAAGAACAGAGTAATTTTTGCCGTAAAAAAGACCTGCACACTCTGCAGTTGCAAAAAGCCAAAAACCACCCCACCCCACCCCATCCCACCGCCAACCAATAGTACTACCATTTCTAGGGTTTTAATCTTCATTCATATCCTAGTATTTATATAAATTCATCATTGTCTAATCCTCCTTTTTCTCAGCACTTTTGTTTTGTTGGCCGGTTATAATATTTCTGAGTACTTGTGCTTAAAAATGGCGATAAAACCATAAAAAATGCAGAAGAAAGTGATATATGATCAGAAAATATGTAAGCATCTAGATACATACACTCAAATCCTCATTGTTGGAGCTGATAATGTCGGTTCAACCCAGCTCTAGAATATCCGGAGTGGGCTTCGTGGTGATTCTATTATTTTGATGGGGAAAAATACCATGATGAAAAGATCTATCAAGATCCACGCTGAGAAAACTGGAAATACTAGCTTCCTCAGCCTTGTTCCTCTTCTTCTTGTGAGTTTTCCTTCTTCTATTTCTTCCTTTAAACTCTTCCCCCCATATCATTCATGACATCATGCATGTTTCATTCTGTATATTTTTTCACTGTCATGGGGGTGATTTTTGTTGTTATTATGTGAATTTCCTTTCCTTTTATTTTTTTGTTACTATCTTTCAAAAATATTTCCGGATTAGATTTGGGTTTGTTTTGTTGGGTTATAGAACTTGAAGTATTGATCACCCACACTGACGGTAATTTATTTTTTTGAGTTTTTTTCCGTTTTGTTTTTTTTTTTTTACGTAAAATTATAATTATGACTATGCCTTTTCGATATTCTTTCTCTCCCACTATTGCATTTTATTTCCTTAAATGTTTGGAGGAGGAAAAGGAGAAGAGAGAGAAAACAAAAACCAGTTCCTTTGGGACCAAGAAAGTTTTTGGCGGCTTCTTGCGGTGGGGTAAGACAAAGCTTCCTACCAATCGAGTCAATTGGTCACTTTGATTTATATCCTCCACAATTCATGTCGGATCGGGAGGTGAGGGCCCTGGAGGCGTGGGTATCGCCTTTTTGTGTAGGAAGAAAGTTTTTGGCTACTGTTCTAAACTCTGGGGAAACTGTGAGGGGAGTTTTTAATGGATGAACATTAGGATTTGTACTATTTCTGAGGGTGAAAATTATCTCTCCCCATTCCTATCCCCGACCAATCAGAATTTACTATATAAATATTTTTCCAATTATATATACACAGACTGAATTGTGATTGCCTGGAAATAGGTACAGGGAAAGGTACGGTGACTCAGGATTTTTTGCCTATTTTTTATGGTAAACTTTTTGCTTTTTTTGAAGTTGCATGCGACAGAATAAAACGACTTTTGAAACCATTGCATTTAATGTCTTTTTTTTTTTTAGTGGGTGGAAGAACGAAACAGGTTGGAGCTCCAGCACGCGTTGGCCTAATTGCACCAGTTGATGTTATTGTTCCTCCTGGAAATACTGGACTTGATCCATCTCAGACTTCCTTTTTTCAGGTTATTTTGTAATCAATTTTTTATACTCTTCCAAATATGAACATTTTTCTCATAAACTCGAGTATATTGGGGGGCTGCAGGTCTTGAACATCCCAACAAAAATCAACAAAGGAACAGGAGAAATCATTACCCCTGTGGAGATTGTTAAGAAGGGGGGATAAAGTTGGATCATCAGAATCTGCACTACTGTCAAAGCTTGGAATAAAACCATTCTCATATGGTCTTATAGTCCAATCTGTCTATAAAAATGGATCGGTTTTCGACCCTGAGATACTTAACCTAACAGAAGATGATCTTGCTATGAAGTTTGCTATTGGGCTAACTAACGTTCTCGCCTTCTCAATGGCACTTGCTTACCCAACTCTCGCTGCTTCTCCTTCACATGCTCATCAATTCCTACAAGAATCTTCTCTCAGTTGCTTTGGTTACAGATTACTCTTTCCCCATGGCCGATCAATTTAAGGAATACTTGAAGGTTTGTACTAATCACGCCAACTCTCTCTCTCTATATATATATATATTTCTTTTCTGTTCTGTTCACTTGAACAGAAACTGATTATTATAAGAATTCATTGCAGGATCCAAGCAAGTTTGCAGCTGCTGTTGCTCCAAGTGCAGCTATTGCTGGAACTGCAACAACTGATTCGGCTGCTGCACCTAAAGAAGAGAAGGAAGAACCTGAGGAGAAATCTGAAGAGGATAGGGTTGCTGGGTTGTTCAACTGAGTGTTGATTTAGTATCATCAAGTCTCTTTTTCTTTTAGACAATCCATAAATAGGTAACAAAAACTTGACCAAAACGTTAGATATTTTCTGCACGTATGTTTTGTCTCCTGCTGCTACTATGTTCGCTGTTTTTGTAAGAAGTTAAGATCTCAGGCCACATAAATTTTCTGAATTTTGATGGTATTTCTAGCTTGGGTAAGATCAAAGGTGCAGCAATTTTATTTTATTTTCTGAAAGTAAATATATGCATGGCATGGAAATAGATATGGAAGAATAAAAATAAAAATAAATTTATAATTAATGTTTTTTTAGTATCTCATTTACATTTAACAAAAAATTTTTTTTTATGAACAATTAGAATTGAACATGTTATACAACAGTTGACTTCTACAATAACTATTTTCTTTCGGATTCCTGGGGCTCTTGTTCAAGAGTATGAAACTTTGGCAAACCCCATTATCCGCCTTCCCTGTACAGAAAAACAAAGCAAACAGATGAGTTTAACTAAATGTCATCTGAAGCCATAATTGTAATTTCAATGAAAATGAAAAATGCTTCAAAAACAACTTCTCTACCTTTAGTTCATCAGTGTGTCTCTAACTATTGAATACAAAAATAGAATCATGATTTTCCCAAGCTTGTGATGACCATTATTGTTGAAGACAATTTCTAAAGAAGCGAATTCCCTGCAGCAAAGAATGATTTAAGCAACAAAAAAAAAAAATCTAATGATTAAGAAGTTCTCTCTACGGAATTGAATTGACAATGTACCTGTAACGCAAACGTAATGTCTGCTTCGTTTACTTTTAGGGATACCCTTCTTAGTTTATCTTCTCGTGATTGCCCCAATTTGAGAAGCCCCTGCATGTCATACCCATTTTATTATGATTGCTTCGCCAATTACTCTTTCATAAGCACAATTTCCATGAAATTTGTGTTAATTCCTTTACCTGATCTCCAAGTACTCTGCACATGCTTGAGAGTTCCATCATCCCAACTGGTGGGATTAAAGTTGATTTGCAAACATCAATGTAATATTTATTTAACTGCATAAAAATACAAGGAAATCAGGCATAGATACTATGATTCTATAATTTTCTGCTACATATATTATTATAATGACATAATGTACCTCGCCTACAGTAGTATCCTTTTTCCCCGTTCGAAAAAGTTTCACAGCAGAACAAAGAATAATCTGTACAGAGAAATTGATTATAGATGCATAAACCCACACCATGTATAAGCTATTGTGACAGCAAAAGGTCTTGAAGAATCAAAATCTGACTCTGAAAAAAGTACATGTAAACTAATAAATATTTCCAGAAGAGAACATGAAATGTACCTGTTGATGTTGTGGAAGAGTCTGTATTGTATCAACTACTGGTGATCTATATGCCTTTGACAAAGCAAGGGCCATATGATCAAGTCTGACCTGGAAGATGTTACAAAACCGATATTAGAACAAATAAACACGCAACAAGACAGCTATCTAAATATCAGAAGATCATAACACCAGTAAATGGAGGAATCATTATCATTGATAAGGCCATGCCCTGAAATTTGAGTAGCGAGAATGGATTTAGAGGGATGAAGAACGCGAGACTGGTTGCAAAAAGTTATCTCAGGTTCTTGACATCAGCTCTGTTTAAATTCTAGGTTGGAGCAAAATTACTGTTGCTTAGACATCACAAGAGATTATGGAACAAATGATCATAAAGAAGAGAAAACAAAAGGAGAGTGGGATAAAAATGGCTGATTGCAAATTGTTGGTCTTATTGTACAAAATTTGCACCAAGGATCAAGCTGCTGATAGTGGGCAGTTATTTATTGTTTTTTTTTGATGAAAAAAAAAAACAATAAATTATGTAAACCTAAGATTATAATAATTAATTATACAACTGTAAACCTAAGATTCAATAATTAATTATGTCACATCATTAGTACTTACAATAGAGCTATCTTGGTTTGACAAAGTTTTGCAGGGAGCTGCTCTCTGGCTATCACATAACCCTGCATCTGGTGATGAGTGATCCATGTTCTCTGTAGAATCTCTTATCTCAGCTTCTAAGATCTCAACTGCACTCCTGTAACAACAATAACAAAAGTACATTAAAGAGTGTAATTTAAGGACTTCTTTTCGCTTGTATTTTTATTCATATTATTCTGGAATCTGGACCAAGAAATTGATTTGGTTATTTCCCGGCTAAATAAAGTTTTTCTGTCAAGGATAATACTGGATCTTGCCGACAGTTGATACAGTTATCTTGCTAATCAATGATTGACTTCAAAGATCTTAAATTGGTTCAACATTTATGCAGTGGCGGAGCCAGGAATTTATCATAGGGTGGGCGAATTTCTTATAAGAAAATATCACCCAAAAAAAAAATTTGTCCATAGAAAAATTCGTCGTTTCTGAAAATGTTAGGGGCCCCCTGCCCCTTAATAGCTCCGCCACTGCATTTATGTTCTTCGTTACATTAACATGGAAGAACCAGGTATATTTAGATCTTAAGGATGGAATTTACAGTCTCATTGTTAAATTCTGCCTGGTGGGAATTAAATCATGTCATAGTAAAAAAACAATCAACCAAATAAGTTTACTCCTTCATTAGCTACAGGAAAGGATCATTTTCCTAACCTGCAAAAAAAATCAAAATACAAACCTGCAAATCCATAGTGCCTTTCGCATATCCCCAGATGCAGCAGCAACTTTCTACAGTATTTAAGAACAGTTAGACAACATTATTTGTGCAATAGTAAGACATTAGGTTCATCTCGAAAACCTTTCAGTAAATTCTCAAAGTATTAAAGGATATAGACAAAAATATGGGGAGATGATGTTTGAACTCTTACCCTAGCACAAAGTTCTAATGCTTGCGGCTGGAAGACAACATAAGGAAGTCCCTGTTCAGATGTATGAAAAATGTTACCAACAAATCATGCAAAATGTTAATATATGTGCATCTAAATGCACGCAACATCTCAATCTTGACTGTTGTATATGGAAATGGTGAGAGAGAACTCACCATTAATCTTTGTTGAAGGATGATGATTATCTGATCTTTGGAGTATGCCCGATAAGTTATAACTGTAGGCTTGCCTGTCCAAAGAAAATTACAAAATTAGGACACAAATACCACCCACTAGATAACTACAAATGTCATAATATCTAACATTCTAGGCTGAGAAACGTCCTAGTATCTAAAGAGTAACTTAGGATTCCAATCTGATCAGTTAATGGCAAAGGTACAGAGCAGGACATAAAGCTAGGGTAAAAAACAGTGTTTGCAACATTCAGGAGACTGGAGCAAGCCTAAAATCAATTCGTAGCTTGGATAGGATTTTGTCATCAGAACAAGATTATAAGAGGTTTAATTTATTTTTTCCTACCCATAAACTTAATGCAGTTGAAAGGAATGATGTATATTCTTCAAAGAGCACATGCTCAAGCAAATACTTACAGTTGAGTGATTGTAATTTTGGGAGAAATCTATCGGCTAGATCAATCGCATTAGCAATTCCTGGAAAAGTAAAATCGAAGGGGAACAGAGCCATCAATAAGAACTCAACCAGATCATAACATCCATGTGAAGGGAAAAATAACTTAAGCCAAGCATTAAGATTCAGACCTATTAAAATGCATCTGGAGTAAGGTAATGTTGTGAGCATGAAAAGATCATGAAGCACTGCACGATCTCTCGTTATTAAATAATCCAACTCATCAGCGACTATTAACCTGTTTATAATTGGATTTAATTAGGAACACTTGGAATAACAGCACTTCAAAGATAAGCAATTCAAAAGTTACTAATTGATCTTAATTTCAGTCAAGTTGTTTAAAGGTTTTACGATGTGAAAATTCTAAAAATCAAAACCTGCAAAGAAGAAAATAGGAATATAGCTGAAAAGAGTTCTCTGAATATCATTCTTACTTCATTCCAGAAAACTGCTGCTTCTGCAAATAGCTGGTCTGAAGATTCTTTAATGGTGATGTAGAACCAGTAAATTTCTTCTGTGGTGAACTTTTTCCAAGTATCTGTAAAAAAATATTAACTTTTTAGCCTATGTAGTTTTGCCATGATTGGTACATAGATCAACACGCCATTTTTTGTACCTTGCTAAAGATTTCAGAAGTGTTTGTAAGCGAAGTGCAGTTAATATATATTACATCTGGTGGCTGAAATCCCACCTAATTTTGAAAAAATAGATTTGATTAGCATAACCCTCAGATACTGAAGCACAATGTGAAACATTAAAGGAAAAGCAAGTATGTCTAGAAGTCTGACTTCCTTTGACAATATACGTCTGTAATTAAACTTACTAGCGAGCACAATGATGACATTTTTATGTTTTCTTACAAATGAAAAAAACAAATTCTTCAAGGAAAAGCTGTTAGCCACTCTAGTTGCAAACAAATCACATCCAATGAAGATCAACAGCAAAAGTCAAGTGGAGCTCGTAGTCAGCCATCAAATGCTTTCTAGCACTCTTTACAAGCAAAGAATCATTAAGAATACTCCTAATCCTTTAAAAATATTACTGCATTTGTGGTTTCCTTGGGTCATTTAGAAAGCATTAGTGCCACATTACCTAACATGGTTGCTTGGAATAAATTATACATGTAGACATTCACATCTATATATCATATATCTATTCTGGCAAGTTTGAGGAGGCAGCATTGTTACAGCATGAAATTTTATTTCTTTGTTGAAACACCAAAGTAGTGATGCATAAATGAAATTGCAGAAAGCATGATTGGGAAAGTGGTCTAAAAAGCAAAACAACAAAAAATCAAGCCCCCTGAGCAATACCTCGTTTGCCCAACTAATCAAGGCATCTTTGACCTTCTCCATGGATAGGGATTTTCCAGTTCCTGGGCATCCACATACATATAAGCTGCCAGCCTTTTCTTCCTCCACACATTTCTTACAAAACTCTAAAACTTTATTTTGCTCATTATCACGGCAAACGATAGCCGAAGGAGATGTAGATACATGTAAAGCTTCCTTCACCAAGCTCAAGTGCTCCACATCTACACAACAATGACAACCAAGCCTTAGTCACAAGTACTTGGGGTAAGCAACATGAAACAAATAAATGATTACATGTGGTCATTTAATGAAGACATTTTCACCACATCCGAGTTGAATGATAATTATGGTAATGAAAGTTAGAATTAATATGGTCAAATTAAAAAAACAACGGGGAAAACAAATATTGGTGGCATTTGAAAAACAAAAGTAATATGCTAATATCCTTATGTCAAGCACATTTATGGGTCAAGTAAATATGGTTGAATAATATGAAAAAAGGCACTTGACAAAAAAAAATTGAACTCAACAATTGTGTTACAATTTTTTGGTGTTTTTTGTCCAAAAAATAGAAACTGAAACATATTCAAATTAAACTTTACTTATCATTCAATTAGTAACATATAACTTCAATGAAACAGTATATGAAGATCCAAAGAAGGATATAACAATTCATAAAAAAAAACGGATATAACAACATATAAACTGAAATTAATGACAATTATAGCAATTTCAACTCGACCAGGTTACCTCTAGGGTTCCACAAAGGTTTTTCACGGAAACTGTCCGATAACTTCTTCTTCGCCAACGATTTGATAGGTTTTGCTACTTTATTCCCCAAATTCCTTTCATTTTCCTGCCAAGTATACCCAAAAAAACAAAAAAAAAATCAATTTCATCCTTACAAAAATCAAATTCTTAGAGAAATAGAGAGAGACATTTGAACTGTTAAGCTTACTTTCAAATGAGTATTATTCTGCGGACTGTCATTAACGCATCGACGCGGCGATTTCCGCTTTGCCGGCGAACAACAATCAATCGGCGATAGGACTGAAGAATCCGGAACATCCTTACAAGACGAATTGGATCTCAACTTACGTTTCTGAGGTGTTGAAACTCCGATCTCAGAAATACCGGACGTCTTATCGGATAAATTATCTCCGGCGGCGGAAACCTCAGAAGAACGACGGCCGGCGATGGTCGGCATTTCTAGGAATCGATTTTGGAAGATATTTACTTTGCAAAATGCAATTGAAAGGTATCAAAATTATGCATATGAATTCGAGTCTCAGAATAACTGTGATTGATTGAGATTTGAGACTGTATACATACAAATCGGGAGCGCGGCAAATCTGTAAATTTAGCGGGAAAAGAATTGCCGCGAAAACTGCATTTCCCGCCATGGCTTCACTGCATCTTTTGGAGGGTAATTCTTATTTCACCATTTAAAGAACATATACTCTTCTTCAGGGTTTGCTAAAAAAAAAAAATGCTCCTTTTTTCGGGATGCGGCCCAAATGTTGACACACTTTCATAGTACTACTAGTAGGTATTAACTTTTGGGCTATAACTATCTAGGAAATAAAACTTGGGCCAAAAGCCTACAACCAAAAAATTGAAAACTGAAAAAATCGGTTGTCACCAACTAATATTCACATGTCTGTCCAACCACTCCTAATTCATAAACTTCATTTTAAAAAATTTCTCTCTACCCATTTTTTCCCTTGGTCTCTTCTTCTTCCATGCTTCAATGGCTAGATCCGGCCAAGAGTTTCGGCCACCGGCCAGTTTTTGGTCGGATCTATCCATTCTCCACTCACTTTTTATGCTTATACCCCTCCTTTTGGCCGCAAACATCGATGGACTTTCTCTTTAGCGATTTTCATCAAAATTCAAGAATTCGGAGTGAGATATTTTATCGATCTTTTTATATCGGCTTGTTGCTAATTTCCTTGGTGGAAGGACCTGTTTACCCGAATCTAATATGGGTCCTTTCTTGAGTTTTCAACTATTTTCTAGAAGATTTTTTAGATCGTTGAAACGTCAATGGTCTTCTGAATCACTGTCTATGAAAAATGTTGGAACCAAGTACTTGCCTCTTTGGTTCAAGGATGGCGATAAAGATGTTGCAGAGAAGACTATCTTTTGTTTGTTTGTTATATTACTATTTTTAGTTTATTCCCACCTAGCATATGTGGGGTGTGGGTTATTATCTGTTACCTTGTGTAACTTTTATTTTTTGTTTTGTTTGATGTTTTTCATTTCTACTCTTCTCTTTTGTTGTATTTGAGGAAGAGTTTGTGAAATATTCTAGTTGTAATGGCCTCGGCCATTTTGTTATCAATGGTTAATCCTTTATTCATTAAAAAAAATACTCCTAATTTATTATGTGGATATCTTTCCAATTCCATTTCTTCGGAAATAATTATTTCATTGGTAAATTGTGAGTAACTGGGGCAGGCGATTTTTTGTCACAGGCTTATATATCCCATAAATAATATGACGAGGTATATACTTTCGAATTTATATTTAATTTATTATTATTGGATATGAAAAGTCGAATTTATAATATATTATTTCGAGTTAAAAATGATGGGTCAACTATGCTAACTTTTTTTTTCTTGACATTTAAAACGAAAGCTTGCAAGGTGATTCAATTTAATATACTAATTCATTAATGATAAAGCATAATCTAGTTATAATTGCCGTATTAATATTCAAATTCTAAGGTTATGAGACCATAAAGGACTATGGAATGTTTGAATGGTTCTCTAACTTGTAAGGGTTAAAAGAAATGGGATTACTATTAAGGCAGATGAATTTGTAGAACTTATAGATGACATTGAATTTGTGAATTTGCACTAGTAATCTACTTATCTTTTTAGTAGCTCGTTATTTTCTCTGTAAAGTCAATATTATTTCGTACAATACTCTTGAAGAATTATTTCGTACAATATTATATCCTTTATTTCCTTATCCAAAATAGGATCGAATGTCAGTTTTTTAGAAATCCATCAACTACCCAACAAAAGTTTGTTTGTTTGAAAAATGAAAATCGGTGGATTTTAACCCTAAATTATTTATAATTTGTATGTAAGGTCCTAATTCATTGTTTCTGATTATTACTGTCACTTTATAGATTGTGATTTTTGCTCTGTCCCTTTGCCATCCTATCCCACCTAATATTTATTTATTTTTTTTCCTCTCATTTTATGGATTTTTCCAAGTGGAATCTTGTTCTTGGAAGATTTCAATTGAAAGGAAAATATATTAATTGCATAATAGACATTTCTAATGCTGGGAATTCAGAGATCATAGTATACAGCTGGGTTTTTGGAATATGTTATAATTTGTATGGACCTAAATGGAACTCTTGACCCAAGCCCAAAACTTGTGTGAAATTGTTTTTTTTTGCTGAATAAGAAATTTTTCATTAATCATAAAATAGTCAAAATTATTACAATTAAAGAAAAAATTAAAAATACAAGAAAATAAAAGTTATACAATGATTTAGAAAACCATTATAACAGATAAAAAATACACCCAAAAAAACCTGGATGGTTAGGAAATACTACTAATAAAACTAACAAACTAAAAAAATAAATAATCTTTCTTATTCGCGGCATCTTCATCGTAATCCTTGAACCACGGAGACAGGAGAATATCACTTTCAACATCAGGGGCGGCTCAAACATATCCGAGGCCCTGTGCCGAAAAAAAAATTGGGGCCCCGGATTTTAGGCTAAGCATATATATAAACAAAAAAAATTGGGGCTCCATATTTTTGGCTAAGTATATATATATATAAAAAAAAAATTGGGGCCTCGGATTTTTTTGCTAAGTGTGTATATATATAAAAAAAAATTGGGGTCCCAGATTTTAGATTAAGTATATATATAAAAAAAATTGGGGCCCCGAATTTTTGGGAGCCCTGTGCGGTCGGTCACCTCGCACATGGCCTTAGCCGCCACTGCTCAACATCTTCCATAGGGATCGACAATTTATAGGACCATGGCGTATCAACTGTCCTACAAATTGCCTCGGAAAGATGTAGAAAGTTGATAAAGGGCCCAGATCAAGTTTGGGTTGAACGAATCCTCCTAGAAAGATAGAAAACAAGTCTAGATCTGTGAAGATTTGAGACAGATCTAACATGTGTGTCTTGAATCATGAAGAAAAATACTTTAAAAAAAATTATATGATTCGTGGTGTAAAATAGAGATATAAAGTCTAAATAAAATGACGAAGATTCGACCCTCGGCTCCTACCAGAAACAAAGTTAAAAAGAAGAGCAGCAGCAAACGTAGAGGGGGAGAGAGAAGAGAGAGAAAAGAAGAGGAGGAGGGGAGGGGAGGGCAGGGAGGCGGAGGCGGGGGTGGGGGTGGGCTTGTGTGGAATTGTGTTTTTTTTTTGCTAAGTAGTTTTTTTTTTAACACTTCTGTCATGGATCGGGTCCATGTGGATCATACTGTTCAGATTTGGCCACATCACTGGAGAGAAGAAAATACAGTGGTGTAGCTAAATCTTCATCGCATTGTCCACATGTACTTTGATCCCATATCGATTTGCTAAGAAGTTGTGTGGAATTGTTGCAATGGAACATTTACATCAATAATGGCCCACTAAAATTGACTTTGGGTCGTGGAAAGTGGGGTCCTTACATGTCCAGAAAAGACTTTTCTAACTTAGATATTTTTGTTATTTGCCAAATTGCTAATATTATCCTCAATATTCTAGAAACATCTAACTTGCACCACAAAAATTGTGACAAATGAGAGAACTACCAAGAAACTCTAATTTGATCGAAATATTAACTTTAGAATATTATTAAACTCGATGAATGAAACTAATAGTAAAATGCAACTATCTCTATTTAAAATTAAATGTCTTGTGTTTCAAAAAGAAAAGAAAAGAGTTTCACGTTACAGTACGTTTATTTAGAAGAAAGAAAATGAGACTTAAAATCATACATCAGGAAACAATTTGATAAAAAAATTAACATTTCTTTGAGAATAAATATATTATCTTAAAAAAATTATTATTATTCACAAAAAGATAAAAATGCAATTACAAAACTTGCATATGTAACAATGTCATGTACTCTATATTTTATTACCTCATCTTAGTGCAATATTTTGTTATTTCGTTCGACTATAAAGTTACAACGTATTAAACTTAATCATATAAGGAAAGTTAACATTAGTGAAAGACCTTTTGTCCGAGATCTTACTTCTCAAGTTTGATATTCTAAATTGTAATTCCCCTTTCGTTCTTAAATTATAATTAAATAAATAAAATAAATCATACATTTTAATTATTTAGATCATTTTGAAAGACTTGCATTGACTTCATCTCGACATATTCAAAACTCCTCTGCATCTTGTTTTAAGTTAGATGTAGTGCTGAAATATCATTTTTAAAAAATGGAGAAAAGAGATTCGATCTCGTAATATGAATGTTAAATGTCTCACCACATTATCAGTTATTTTACCATGTGTCAACGGGTATTGCCAGCTCGTCTTCATCTTATTTTAGGTTAGACGTAGTTCTGAAATATCATAGTTTTTTTTAAACCATAGAAATATGGCAATTTTATGAGAAAGATGAAAGTTGTACTACCTCCATTCTTAAATATAAGACTTTTCATTATATGTTACGAAAATTAAGGAATAAAATTAAGATATTTTTGTAATTAAAATATCAATATTACTCTCTTGAATAGAATTAGTGGTGTATAAGTATTATTTAAGAGAGTAATATTAGTATTTTAATTATATAAACATCGTAATTTTTATTTTCTTAATTTTTACAATCTTATATTTAGGGATAGAGGGAGTAATTAATAAGATAGAATTGGGTGGGAGGGGAAGAAAGAAACAAAGATGATAAGATAAGGAGATTGCCGTGGCTTTGGCGTCTGCATGTCTTTGTCCCAACCCCTTTAAAAACCAAGCCCATGTGAAATTGCCCTCCCAACTTTGGCTTCTATATATCTCTCTCCAATCCCAACAATCAAGTCTAAACAAACACTTCGATCTAGATAATTAAGATATCAATCTTTAATCGTACAAAAGTTTGTGAATCCAGCTCCAAAGATGCAAGGATTGAAGAGATACATTGATACATGGGTCAGATCGAGAACATACATTCGTTTTTCTCGATCTTTCTTTATATTATCACGACATGTGATATGGTAGTATCAAAATTTGAGTCAAATCGTACCTACTTATTGATTCACTGAAAATCTTACGTTAAAACATATTTAAATACTTGGAATAGTCAACAACATATGAAAGATCTAGTTGGCTAAAGCGCAAAACACTTGTGTTTCGTACTGTGCGGAATAATTATTGGCCGTCAGATCAAGAGTCGGACGGCTGAGATTACTGGATCTAAATCCCTATTATAAAAGGTATTAAGCTAAATAATCTTAACCATCAAATTATTTATCCAACATCCAATAATTATTTTACACGGTGCGGAACAAAATATGTTCCACACTATAACCAGATGGATGAAAGATTTGCATTTAAATCGAGTTTTGTTTGAAATTTTATCTGAAACTTTATTAAAATAGATTGTTCAATAAAAAATACAAATACACGTTAAGCCTTTTTTTTTACTTCTACTTTTACAAGAAATAGATAATTACATGGGCCTCTTTTTAAATTTAACTGTATAGCTTTGTTTCAAAAATAAAAATTATTTGCATAGCTGAGACTTTTTCTTACGAACACTTCTGATATGGATCGAGTCCATTGGACCATGCGGTCCAGATTTAGCCACATCACTGCATTTCCTTCTCTCTCCTCATTCTGCATTGATGTGACCAAATTTGAACCATATGATTCACATAGACCCGGTCCATATCAGAATTTTCTTTTTCTTACGACGACCTTTCTGTTCCTGGCCATTATTTCTTCACTAAAAATAGTATTCATTTTACTTTTCTACCTTTTACAGGACAAGAGCATTTACCCTAAAAAAAAAGAAGAAAGCACAAGGTTAGTCAAAAGTATGTACTTTAATTAATGACAACATAAAAAAAATAAATAAAAAAAAAAATTTAAAGGATAGGCGTATCTGTCATTGTCTTGAAGAAGATTAGTATATCAAAATATAAAAGTGAATTTTGTTTTTCATAGCAATAAAAAATATATAAAACGACACTAAACATTAGTGTTCATATGTCTGTATGTACGTATCACAACAATCAGTAATCAACTATAATAAACCACTTGATTTAAGTATTGGTATCCGATTTTCAAAATTGATTTACATCCACTAACCCAATGTATGAATATATTCTTTTAGCATACTTTTGTAATTCAAAAAACGTTAATGACAAATTTAGCTGCGACAAATTGAGGGAGAGAATGTTAACGACGGTCATACTAATATTTAGATTGTAATTAGTGGAAAACGTGGTTTGCGATTGTAGAGTCGGTCAGACGTGAAAGAAAATTTAAGGAAGGTTATAGTTTGAGTTTAGATTTTTATATTTTAGCATAATTTTTTGAAACGGTTTGATATTAATTTTGTGAATATAAAGAAAAAAAAGATGATAAACACAAAACAAAAAAATAAATAAAGACATTACTATAATTTTACAATCGAAATAAATGTTATTCAAATTTTTTAATGGTTGACTGGACAGCTCAAAATTGACCAGTACAATACCATGTGATCCGTCCTCGTTTACGTACCCTACTCTTGGCTTCCTTTTTTCCCCGCTAAACTCTCCCTTCTCATGTGCTGATCCCCAGAAGTGGTTGTGATAACCCTTAAGAAAAAATGATACAGCTTGACTTTGTTGCTTCCCGCAGATGGAGGAATCCTCTGCCCCATTCATTATCCCCTTCTCTGTACTACAAATAAGAAAATATATATTAAATTTTTAATTAAAAAATTATAATCTAAAAAAATAATGAAATTTATAAAAAAAAATATACACGTGGTAAATATATATTCGTGGGGACACAAAATAGGGACAGACGATATTTTTGCCCAAAGCAACATTACTGGATGACATGCCTTCCATAAAATATGGCATTTTTTAGGCAACGCGTAACACATGACATAATCATCTTACACCACATTAGTGAATGTCATGACTTTGTTGACGTGTTAGAGAATTTTAATCATAATTTTGTGAGTATATTTACAATATATATTTTTTGAACAATTCTTTTCTTCTGAAGTAATTTTTGGGATTGGAGTTAGATTCAAGTCTATTTCAATAGACTCTATTGATGTTCAAGCTCCAATGTACAGTTATTGGCGTGAGGGAGTACGCTGAGAATCACACATTTTCTAATTTATAAGTATATTTGCAAAATATAAGGCTTGTACAATATTCCCCTTTTACCCTCTTAAAATACATTTTGGGAGTTGGAGTTATACTTAATTCCATTTTTAACAATCTACTTTAAGTAGCTCGCTTATGTGCAATATTTTTTGTCTATATCAAGTCGGTTTGAATCATCTGCCTCATTTTATATTTCATACTTTTATTCTATTACTATTAAATTACCATTTGTCATTTTCTTTTCTTTTGAAAAAAATGAACCTAAAAGAAGTAATATCTTTGTCAATTTATTAAGAATGTGACTAAAAAGATAGGAAAAGTGATTCTAAACCATATAAAGCTTCAAAGGTGCCTTTAGTTTGGTTACACCCACGTATGGTTTTGATGATTTAAGTAAGGGCACAATGAGTTTTTCACTTTGACGGTCCAGTTCAGGTAAGAATTGATTCAATTCACGGCTCAAATTGAGCCAATCAACTGAATTAATTCTGGGGTAGAACAGTAAATAACGTAAAAATTTCTTTCTAAAAATAAAGACGTAAAAATATTTTTGGATTGTATAAATGATACTCCCCCATTCTTAAATATAATACTTTATATTGAAAAAATTCAAGCAAACAAAAAATAAAATATTTTTGTAATTAAAATATCAATATTACTCTCTTAAATATAACTTGTATACCATTAATTTGATTTTAAAAAATAATATTGATATTTTAATTATAAAAATATGTTAATTTTTGCAGCATGTGAAGAAAAGTATTACAGTTAGCAGTTGGGAATGGAGGTAGTATATCCCCAATTCATCAAATTTTAATCCAAATTGTTTGAGCCATTTGATATTATTGTTTCCTAAGTATATGGCATGATTCAAACTCAATTTTTAGTGAACTTGTCTAAAACTCAAATTAAATTTTCTATAATTTAATATTTCAGGTTTCATCTTCAGACTCAATTTAAAAATGATTTGAGTCTGGATTTGAGTATAAAACTAGATCAAATCTAAACCAAAATCAACTCAATCATAACCGAAAAATGAGTGGACCTGTTTCTGACGAGCGACGCCCAGAAACGTAGCCAGAGAGAAGCAAGAACGACCGAACGGGAGAGTACAATTTGATCCCTTGTGAGGATTGGAGAAGTTGAGGAGGTAGCCGAGAAACTCAAGACCCTCTCAGGTTATGATGATATTTCGTCCTATATATATTCTAAAAATCGCAATAAATATTAGTGAATGAAACAAAATTGTGACAAAAGATATATGGATAGTGATAATGCCAGAGTAAGAATCCTCCTGTAAGAGCTATTTACGTGCATGTGATAAAATTACCCCTCTAACATATTAACTAAATATTTTAATTATTTTTTCTATTCTCCCAATATTTTTTCTCTATCCTGGCATGATCTCTCCTAAATTATTTCCTTAATTTTCTCTCAAACTCTCTATTTTCATATGATTTTTGTTTCCATATCGACTGTTTTTTTTCGTTTTTTCGTCTCTGTTTTTTTTTCTCGTTTTTTTCTTCTCTCCATCTCCAAGTGATTTTGTTTTCTTCTCTATTCTTCTCTTTCATTATATTTTCTTGCTCTTTTGTCTAACTTTAATTTTTTTTTTTATATATATGTATGTGTCCAGATAATTTTCAACTACTTTCGGTAAAAGAGGTAAATTTTATTATTTTTATTGAGCTTTCGATTTTATATTGTTGTTGAATCATTCAATCCAAGAAAATTGTCTATTCAATGAGGAAATTAAGAGAAGAAAAAATAATAAAAAACAGAGAAGAAAACAAAATCACTTGGAGATGGAGAGAAGAAAAAAAAAAGAAAAAAAAACAGAGAGGAAAAAACGAAAAAAAGAACAGATATAGAAACAAAAATCACGAGAGATTGAGAGAAAAATAAGGAAAGAATCTAGGGGAGAGAGAAAGACCAGGTCAGGATATAGAGAAAATATTGGGAGAATAGAAAAAATAATTAAAAAATTTAGTTAATATGTTAGAGGGGTAATTTTGTCACATGCACGTAAATCGCTCTTGCAGGAGGATTCTTACTCTGGCATTATCACTACCAAGATAAATACTTGGCAAAAATGAAGACCCACTACTATTATGACGTCAATTTTCACGTGCTCAATCCAATTATTATTTTTAAATCTTACAGCACAGAAGAAGAATTAATTATAATCGTATATTTCTGTTACATTATTAACTTGATAAATATTTACCTTTTTACGTTACAGTTGTAAGTACAATAATTAGACCTATAATAGAAAATTAATAAAAAAATGTGAAAATGTATTTGGGTTGAAATTCATTCCATGTACATTTTAACTTGTTATAGACAAGGTTGAAGAGCCAAATTTATTCCTTCACTTGGAATCTTATTTATGTCATACTAGTACCAAAGATCATGGAAAACGCCCCGGTAATAAAAACTCCAAATTGAAAATATATTAAATATTATTTAAATATATAATAAATATTGTTTGGTCATTGAATAAAAAAATTGACGGTCTAATTTTTTTTGGAGCGAACACATATTATGATTTAATAATATATGTGTAAAACATGTATTACATTCTTTAAAAACTGTGTTCATCGGGATATAACAAATATTGAATAAAATATAGCATTTGTGTAAAAACTTATAACACTTACAGCAAGAAAAGGGAACACATGTAAGTAGATCCAACATCAAACTAAAGATCTACATATTTGGAATAAATATCAAATCTCATCAAATTTTAACCAAGTAGAAAGTATAATTTAACATGTGGGAAAACAAAAAATAGCATTATATAAATATTAATCACTTGAACGACAAATGCCTCATTTTAAACGTTTTAAGGGGCATTGGATTATTATTAGCAGAAGATGATAAGGCCTTTGTTGCCAAAACCCGTTTTGTCTCATGGTGTGGTAAGGGTCTTAGCCACTGATTCTCTATCAGTTGGAATCTGGTCAATTTCAAGGCTCCCATAAGTATACTTATTTATGGTAGCCTCACTAGCGGATACAGACATTAAAGATAGGAGGGTCACAATCAACATTGACAAAATAAATTTATAGTTCTTTTACACACTTAAACTTGTTAAAATTTTAATCAAAATTGTTAAGATATAAGTGATTTTATTCCTGTAATTCACGAACCATAAAATCTAATTTCAAATTGAAAACTGACTTAAAAAAGTACACTAAAAAATGCTCACGAAACGGAGTGTTAAAAAAACAAACTAAAACTATGTTTGTCGAGAATATTCCTGATTCTTGTGTTCATGCAGTTCTTTCTGATATGGAATGAAATGCTCTTTTTCTCTCCAAAAAAAAAAAAAAAACTATGGACCGTAGGTCCGCCAGTGGTAGCCCCATAAGAAATTTGCCCCATTTATTCATTTAATTATTTCCTCTATTTTATAATATGAGTTATTGTTAATACATATTTTTTATATTATATATGTAATTTGGCATTGGAAAATATTAATAGAACTATTTATATCATTGGAATAGTAAGTTGGATTATTACCAAACTAATTGCAAGCTTTGAAATCCAAATAAGACCGATGATTTTGTAAACATAAAAGCAATGGGTAGTGATATTGCCAAAGCAATTCTCCTTCTACAAGAGCGAATTGTAATTTAATGACAATATTATTCTTTATTATTTTATGAAATAATATATCATTAATTTTTTTCCTTTTAAAAATTATTCAAAACTTCAATTGGATATTCTCTTTCTATACTAATTAATTAATCTCCTTCCTCCTCTAAACTTCTCCTCCTTTTTTGGCTTCTTCTTTTCCCTTTATTTTTATAACTTTCAAATGAATTTAAAATTCATCTTAAATTCAAATTTTCAATTGAAAATAATATTTTCTTGTTTCAATTTTATTACTCATCTAAAATACTTCTAATTCTTATGGCTACTCTCAAATCAGAGGACCGGTAACACATCGAGTGTTTGTACTACAATTACTATTGACTATTTTCCTCCACTTTCATACGAATAACAATCACACATTATCATCAACAAAAGAAAAGTAGAGATAGGTAAAGGAGAGGGTAGAGCGGAGAAAGGAAAAAAAAAATTGAGATTTTGGATGAAGATTGGATGATTAAAAGTAACATTGACTCTAGATTACTCGTTAATAACTGGTGGCTGCCAATGGTGTCTCTAGCAACAATGGAGAAAAGTAAGTTAGACAGAGAAAGAGAGGGAAAAGATAATTTGGAGAATTAATGATTTTAAAAGGAAAGAAAATTGATGATATATTATTTCTTAATGTAATAAGGGGTAATATTGCAATGTGAGCAAAATTTTCTCTTGCATGAGGATAATTGCTGCATGCAATATCACCACCCAAAAGCAATATATAAAATTAACGATCAATCTCATTTTAGAAATGAACTTTTTATTACTATTAGTTCAAGTAGTTAGAGATTTAATTACCGTCTTAAATATTGAGAGATCGAACAAGGCACGTAGATTTCTTTTCTCCCTCCACATGAGAGTGTTATATATAGTGTTATGTCCGAAGTGTCTACCTTATACCATTAACTTAACACATACATGATTTTTTGCGCTTGAACTTTTGTGATGCTATTACCTCTGAGCTTAATCGATCTTTATTTACAAAAAAAAAAATATTTTACTGAGACGACATGGTAATTAATCACTTAGTTTAATTAAAACTATTATTTTATTAGACAAAATTTCGTGATTATCAATCAAAATCATCAACAATTTGCTCCAATTACTATTAGTTGTATCCTTGATTAACAACCCCATGGGCCATGGCCAAAATTGACAAACTATATGCCTTCTTATTGTCATTTCTCTGTTGATTAGCATGCTTTCTTGATAACACACAAAATAATCAAGTCCAGACAATAACCAAAAAGCATTGATAGAAAATTTAATCAAAGAATCTTGCGAAAATAAAATAAATTGACCAATTTGAGAATAATTTAATGAACAGAAAAAGAGCCCCATTTCGAACGAATCATCAAGACCGTTTAAAAGATCTTAGAAGTGTGATTAATAACAAGGGCAAGTTGGCCTCACGTTTACAGGGAATTCGGACCGCCCATTTCTCACCTCAACTAACTAGATATTTCCTTTTTTTTTAGATGGTTTCCCTTTGGTATGCATTTATTCTGATCGAGTCTCAATTTCAAATTTATTGTCTTATTTTTAAATCAATGTCAAATTTAAATTAAAATTTTCATAATTTAATGTTTCACATTTTATTTATACACTCAATTTAAAGAGATTTATGAGTTTCAATTTAAGTCACAGATTCATCATACCCCTTTCAAATACACTCTAGATTATCACTGGACTCCAAAATGGAGGACGCAAGTACAATCTCCGTATAAATAAATTAAAGAAAATTTGGTCCGAATCAAACGAATGGTAACCGAGTACTCTTCTCAAAACAGCAAAATAAATAATTATAAAGAACAAAAGAGAACAAATTCAAACACGTGACTATTTGTGGGATCTGAGGCAATGGTCTAAATTGAGTCATGACCGACACGGCTCAGACTAAATTTATTTTCATAGCTTTGTTTCAAAAATAAAAAATAAAAAAAAACAAAAAATTTATTTGCATAGCTGAGACTTTTTCTTACGACGACCTTCTTGTTCTTTTCTTTGTTGGTAGGAGAAAAAGGGAGGTTAGTACAATTATTGGTGGCATTCTAGTAAGTATTCCAAGAAATACTGAGCTGACGACAGTCATACACCACCTGTGTCCGCGTTCCCGAAGGCACCCCTCTCTTTCAAAAGGGTTCTTATACTAAGAACAAGAGATCTTTGCCCCTCATTCTTCGAGAATCAGAAAGATCCTTCGTTGGTAAAATTGAATACATGAAGAAAAAAAAATTTATCCGTTGAGCGACGGCCCTTCCACTCGGCACTGTCGGATCACTAAGGCCGGCCATTATTTCTTCACTAAAAATAGTATTCATTTTACTTTTCAACCTTTTACAGGATAAGAGCGTTTACCTAAAAAAGGAGAAGAAAGCACGAGGTTAGTCAAAAATATGTTCTTTAATTAACGACAACATGAAAAAAAAATATATTTTTTAAAGGACTCGCATAGATGTCATTGTCTTGAAGAAGATAAGTATATCAAAATATAAAAAGTGAATTTTGTATTTTATAGCAATAAAAAAATATAAAACGTCACTAATGAAAATCAGTAATAAACTATAATAAACCACTTGATTTAATTTTAAGTATTACTCCCTTCATTCCCTATTAATTGTCGTTTAGGAGATATCTAGGTATCCAAATTAATTATCGTTTAAGGTTGTTTTATTAGTTGTCAACAATTTATTCCAATTATACCCTCAACATTTTCCTTTCTTTATGACAAAGAAGTGAGAGAGAGTGAGGGTGGGGGATAATATTGGAAGTTTAGGTGAAAATGACAACTTTCTTAATTTTCTCAAATTGTCTAAAGAGTCCTATATTTAGGAATGGAGGGAGTAGTATCTAATGAAAATGAGATTTTCAAAATTGATTTACATGATTACATCCACTAACCCAATGTATGAATATATTCTTTTGGCATACTTTTGTAATTCAAAAAACGTGTGAATATGCACATCATTTACTATGTAAAGCTCTCTGAAATATTTTTTAATTAAGAATATTATTTATACTTTAATCTAAATCTTTATCCAGACCGGAATAGTTTGGATAATAATTCATGTGATGAACCAACACACACTTTCTAAAGTCACCCCAATAGAAGTATCCGACAATGACGAATGAAGGGATAAGCTTATCTTTTGGTCATAGAATAATATATCAGCATTATCGTCTAAATTATGAGCATAAGCAAGCAATTAAACCTCTTTCATATTGGTAGCCAAAAACACCACAGAAAGGCTAATTAAAATCGAAGCTCTCATCTTACAAATTGTAGTTGCAAGTCTAAATCAAACAAATTTCAATTTAGTTTGAAATTGAATATTTACGTTTTTATAATGAATAAATATGATACCTTACACTTGGAGAATACCGTGCCAAATGAGGGTTTTGATGATAGACTGAAACCAAATCAACTAAGTGACTAATAAATTCAAGATTCTATAGGAAGACAGACCAAATATAGAAACATTTGGGGAGATGGTAGGTTGGAAAAGTAATTTAATTATAATCAAAACTAAAATAAGTAATTTTTGGGAGATGTTCTCCGATTTTGGAATTAAAATTTTCAATTATAAGTAGTTTAATTTTAATCGACACTAAAATGAAACACTATCTAATCCGATTCATTGCGTTTATTGCTACACATTTTAATGGGTAAATGTTTGACCCGTAGTTAATATTCAACCTTTGAATAGTTTTTTTCCGTGAAGTATTAAGAACAAGGATACATGAAGTATAAAGAAAAGGGTTAACTGCACCTTACTATCATTAGGTTACGGGTGTAACACTTTAATCCGTGAAGTTTCAATTAATGCAGTTGGAGTCTATTACGTTAAAAGTTATAGCAAAATTTGAGTATTTTTAATTTAATCTCTTCAATAAATAAATTAACTCATTCGCGTGCTTAGTTTAAAATTTAAAATTTTAAGAGAAGAAAAATAAAAGTTCAAATTTTCATCAAGTACTTTTTTTCTTAGTTTATTTCACTTTCTATTTTTTTTAAAAAACTTTAACTATTATGATCATAATTGTCGGACAATGTATATAATAACATGCAAAAACTGTTACAATACTTCAATCGCTACAAGGGTGTGATTGGCAGCAGTAATGACAGATTCGGGAAGCGGTCGGGCGTTAATAGACTACGACAAATTGAGGGAGAGAGTGTTAAAGACAGTCATGATAGATGTTTAGATTGTAATTAGTGGAAAGTGTGATTGGCGGTTGAAGAGCCGGTCTTGCATGAGAGAAAATTTGAGGAAGGCTAGATTAAGGTTGTCAAAATCGCAAATTTGACTCGGAACGGAAGGGCTCTGAAAAATCGTAAACACGAGGATCGTAACATGGATCGGAAGATCCGACAAAGACTATTAAAATAATATTTCATGATAAATTTATGTCAATATGACATCATTTTATATGCAATTGAGAAAAAAATATATATATAACAATACTTCAACGGGGAAAAAATAAGAATACCAATAGAACTAACAAAATGAATATTAAATCACATACTAACAAATGATAAACTTCGGAAGCAAACCAACAATTCATAATGTCTTTTACTACAACAAATTTTATAACAACAAGTCTATCTTTATAATGTTCTAATCTAGCAAACAATTGAAGGCGTTATTATTATCCTCCATGTAATCTCCACCTCCACTCACATCGATGATGAGCGATGAAGTTGGGAGTCTGAGACTTGAGAGAGTTGAGATGTTGACTTGAATACAAGCGGATGTTTTTTTATTTGAGACAACCTCGTTACCGATCCAGTTGAAAAGAGGCAAGATTGAATCGCACTGGATCGTACGATTCTACGATTTTACGATCTAGATCAACGATCCTCTGCGATTCAATCCTCGAACGATTTTTAGTACAATTTAACTTGATTTATACCTTTAGAATCGTAGAATCGTACGCTTTTACGATCCAATTCGCGATTTTGACAAATTTGACATAGAGTTTAAGTTTAAGTTTTTATTTTTTATTTTGGAAACTGATTTGAGATTAATTTTGTGGATATAAAGAAAAAAAATGATAATCACAAAATAAAAGATAGGGACATTAATATAATTTTACAATCAAAATAAATATCATTCACTTTCTTAATGATTGACTGACCATCAATAAATTTATAGTGTATTATCAAAAGAGAAAAACGATGTAGATAAACATGAACTATTTCTGCTTTTCTGTAAATAGCACAAAGAAAAAAATAGAGCCCCCATGTACATGAACAATTTACGGGTCTGCTCTGTTTGGCAAATTAAGGATTCAGGCCAAATTCCGTCAAAAAAAAGTCATGTGCCGCGCACATGGCACCGGATTGAAGGGCAAAATGGCCATTTTTACACCACCTCCCTTCCGCCACTCCCTCATCTTTCTTCATCTTCCTCCACCACCACCACCACCACCCCCTC
The DNA here is from genome assembly GCA_026122235.1 of Vinca minor. Classification (NCBI taxonomy): domain Eukaryota; kingdom Viridiplantae; phylum Streptophyta; class Magnoliopsida; order Gentianales; family Apocynaceae; genus Vinca; species Vinca minor. Next base: position 443,396 of record JAOCZM010000275.1, read on the forward strand.
CTTCCGCCACTTCCTCCTCCTTCTTCCTCTTCCTCCACCACCATCACTCCAACCATCCCCTCCCCTTCCGCCACTCCCTCCTCCTTATTCCTCTTCCTCCACCAATCAAAACCTCACACATCACCACCACCACCCTCCCATTCCGCCACTCCATCCTCCTTCTTCCTCCACTCCACCCATCACACTCCATCCTCCTTCTTCCTCCATTCCACCTCTACTTAGAACTAAGCCCTTTAAAGTTTTGAATGGTGTAATAGTAGACCATAGTAGACCAATTTTGGGTAATGGATTTTGGGGAGAAAATTGTGTATTTTGGGTAATGGGTTTTGGGGAAAAAATTGTGTATTTTGGAGTTGTGGGGGGAAGGGGAGGGTGATGGTGGAATGGAGGAATAAGGAGGATGGAGTGTGATGGGTGGAGTGGAGGAAGAAGGAGGATGGAGTGGCGAAATGGGAGGGTGGTGGTGGTGGTGATGTGTGAGGTTTTGATTGGTGGAGGAAGAGGAAGAAGGAGGAGGGAGTGGCGGAAGGGGAGGGGATGGTTGGAGTGATGGTGGTGTGTGATGGTGGTGGAGGAAGAGGAAGAAGGAGGAAGTGGCGGAAGGGGGTGGTGGTGGTGGGATGGGGGTGGTGGTGGTGGTGTGAGAGGTGGAGGTGGAGGTGGTGGTGGTAGGATGGGGGTGGTGGTGCTGTATAAAATGACCATTTTGCCCTTCAATCCGGTGCCATGTGCGCGGCACATGATATTTTTATAAGAAAATTAGCCTGAATCCTTAATTTGCCAAACAGAGCAGGCCCGTAAATTGTTTATGTACATGGGGACTCTATTTTTTTCTTTGTGCTATTTACAGAAAAGTAGAAATAATTCATGTACATCTATAGCGTTTTTCTCATTATAAAAAACAACACCACCTAAAACTTTACACTCCTTGATAAAAGTGCAATTAACCCTTAAGAAAAATGACACAGCTCGACTTTGTTCTGATTCCATCAACCAAAACAGCATTACTGGATGACATGCCTCCCATAAAATGTGGCGCACTTTAGGCAACGCGGAACACATGACATAATCATCTTACACCACATTATTGAATGTCATGACTTTTATGACGTGTGTTAAAGAATTTTATACATATTTACAATATATAAGATTTTAACGATTCATTTTCTTTTGAGGTAATTTTTGAGATTAGAATTAGGTTCAAGTCAATTTTGATAGACTCCATTGATGTTTGTTTAAGCTTCAGATTTATAGTTGTTGGCGTGAGAGATTACCTTGAGAATGACACATTATTTAGTTTGTGAATATATTTGCAATATATAAGGCTTGGACAATTTCCCTCTTGAGATAACTTTTGGAAGTTGAAGTTAAACTCAAATCTATTTTTAACAAACTACTTTAAATAGCTCGCTTCTGTGCAATGTTCTTTGCCTATATCAAGTCGGTTTGAATATTCTGTCTCATTTTATATTTAATACCTTGTTCTATTATTATTGTATTGTCATTTGTCATTCTCTTTTCTTTTCTTTTGAAAAAAAATGAACCTAAAAACTAAGTAATATCTTTGTCAATTTATTAAGAATGGGACTGAAAAAAGATAGAAAGTGATTCTAAACCATAAAAAAGCTTTAGAATCTTTTTTATGGTTTAGAATCACTTTCTAAACCATAAAAAAGCTTATGGGAATCGGGTAGCCCAAGTGGTAAGGCTACCCAAACACGGGGCGGAGGTCCCGTGTTCAATTCCTATATCTCCCCATAATGGGGCAAAATAATTCTCCTCCTTATGAGGCTTATCTTCCCTCCCCAGGGCATGAGGGCATGCTTCAATCTTCCCTATCTAGTGACTCTGCCATTTCTTCTCGCCCGGGGCAATCGCCTCGGACGCTCAAAAACCATAAAAAAGCTTCAAGGTGCCTTTAGTTGGTTACACCCACGTGTGGTTTTGATGATTTAAGTAAGGGCACAATTAATTTTTCACTTTGACGGTCCAGTCCAGATAAGAATTAATTCAATTGAATTGACAACTCAAATTGGGAAAAATTTAATCCTATAAACGTCATTGTGAAACCCTGGTGCTACCGTCCCCTTCACATAAATTGAACGGGAACTAACATGCAGATGTGAGTTCAACTCAATTTATGAGAGCGAATTGTGGGGCAAGCCCCAAAAGAATAGTCCTATTATTAACTAACCCATCAAATTAATCAATCAACTGAATTAATTTCGGGATAGAAATGTAAGTAACGTTAAAAAATATTTCTAAAAATAAGGGTATAAAGATATTTTATTGTTGTATAAACGATATTATCCTCAATTCATCAAAATTTTAATCCAAATTGATTGAGCCATTTAAAATTATTATTCCCTAATTATCTGGCAGGTTTCTAATTATCAGACACTATTTTTAAACTTAAAAAATCATAAAATATTGGAGCCCATTCTCTTTTATCACGTGCAAAACATGATAATTTTTTAAAATCTAAATTAAAGCAAAGTGCTCAAATGAAAAATGAGTGGACCTGTTTCTGACGAGTGACGCTCAGAAATGTTGCCAGAGAAGCTAGAACGACCGAACGGGAGGTATTTATGGTGTGAATTTTATCCCTTGTGATGATTGGAGAAACTCAGGACTCTCTCAGGCTATGATAATATTTCGTCCTATATATTCCAAAACCTCGTACAATTTATTTGAGAGAACTACAAGAGCAGTCTCACAAAGACGGTATTAAGATTGAATATTCAAATAAATATTAGTGAATGTACAAAATTGTGACAAAAGATAAATACATGGCCAAAATGAAGACCACTACTATTATGACGTAAATTTTTATGTGCTCAATCCAATCCTATATATATATATATATATATATATATATATATATATATATATATATATATTTTAAATCTTACAGTAAAGAAGAAGAAGAAAATTATAAACGTATATTGATTACATTATTAACTTGATGAATTTTTACCTTTTTACGTTACAGTTGTAAGTGCAATAATTAGACCTATAATAGAAAATTAATAAAAAAATGTGAAAATGTATTTGGGTTGAAATTCAATCCATGTACATTTTGGTAATTGTAATAAACAAGGTTGAAGAGCCAAATTCCTTCCTTAACATGGAATCTTATTTATATCATACTAGTACCAAAGATCATGGAAAGCGCCCCGGATACAGTAATAAACACCACAATTTCAGTATATATTAAATATTATTTTGATTGTTGAATAAAAAATTTGTTGGTCTAAATTTTTTGTAGCGAACAACTATTATGATTTTATAACACGTGTAAAACAGGTGTTACATTCCTTAAAAAATGTGTTCATCCAGATATATAACACATGCTCCCTCTAATTCAAAATATAAGTCTTTTTACAAGAATTGTGCGTTTATTGACTAGTTTACCCATATATTATTTTCTCCCTATATTCATTTTGGTAAAAATGTGTAGTTTCTAATGCAACTCATTATTATTTTTTTTGTTCTTTGAAATATTAATTAGAGGTGCTTTAGTCGTCTTGTTTAATATCTTAATTGGTGTGAAATTTTTTAAATAAATTTATATTTTTAATCAGAGGGAGTATTGAATAGGATCTATCTATCTAGAAATTTGCAACACCTATAAAAAAAAGGGTGAAAATCCTCTGTCCCCATTTGTGTGTGTCCCCGTGTCCCCAACCAATCAGAATTTACTATATAAATATTTGTTTCAATTATATATACACATGGTGAATTATGATTGGTTGGGGACACAGGGACACACACAAATGGGGACAGAGGATTTTTTGCCATAAAAAAATATATAAATATGCTTTGACAATTTTTTGTTCTCCCACTATAATCTAGGGAACGCATGTTAGTAGATCCAACATCAAACTAAAGACTACGTATTTGGAATAAAATAACAAATCTCATCAAATTTTAACCAAGTAGAAAATATAATTTAACATATGGGAAAGCAAAAAATAGCATTATATAAATCAGTCCGGCTCCTGTGCGGAACAGTCAAAATTTCGCACGTGCGAGCCACATCAAGGGCCGTTGATTTCATTTTTCAATTGGATTGACGGTTGCGATTTAAAAGAAGGTTAAAATGGTACATATGTAATTTTCCTTAATAAATAATAATAAAAACAAAAGGGGAACATCCGACCGTCACATCGGTTGGGTTAGCGAGGTGAGAGAAAATAGCAAAAAAGGCAAAAATGTACCTTTCTACAAGAACACATATTTTTGTGCAATGAACACATGTTCTTGTATATTTGTGATTAATGAACATGTATTTTTGTGCAGTGAACATGTGTTCTTGATTATTGAACACATATTTTTTTTGTGAACACATGTTTTTGTTTTGTGAACACATGTTTTGATTAGTGAACACATGATATGTTATTCTGAATACTTCAAATTGAAACGGGAGATATTTTAGGGATCCTCATTTATTTTCTTCCAATTAAAAATAATAAAGAGAAAAGGGGAATTTAAAATTTCGTTTTCTCACAAACAAAAAAAAAGCTTAAAATTTTATCCTTAAATATTCCTACTTTGATACAGCCGTTGAATCAAAAGTATAAAAATCAATGACTGATAGTTTGGCCCGCATATACTGAAAACTTTTTGTTCAGCATAGGAGCCGGAGTGTATATAAATATCAATCACTTGAACAACAAATGCCTCATTTTAAACGTTTTAAGGGGCATTGAATTATTATTAGCAGAAGATGATGATAAGGCCTTTGTTGCCAAAAACCCGTTTTGTCTCATAGTGTGGTAAGGGCTCTGAGCCAAATCTTTATCAATTGGAATATGGTCATTTTCAAGGCCCCATTAGTATACTTATTTATGGTAGCCCCCATTTATTCATTTAATTATTTCCTCAAGTTTATAATATGAGTTATTGTTAATACATATTATATATATATATATATATATATATATATATAGAGAGAGAGAGGTCGCGGGTTTGATACGTACATGGGGAAAACTTTAATCTCTTTTTTCTAGGGCTACTTCCTTCTCTTGTAAGTCACCTCTCTCCTTTTTATGGGGTAACCGCCCAGCCGGGCTTCAAAAAAAAATTATATATATATATATATTTTAAAATTGGCATTGGAAAATATTAATAGGACTATTTATAGCCTTGGATTAGTAAGTTGGATGATTACCAAACTAAAAATCGAAAAAAGACTGATGATTTTTTAAACATAATAGCCATATATAAAATTGACGGTCAATATCATTTTAGAAATAAACTTTTTATGACTATTGGAATGGTGGTCGAGTAGTTAGAATTTTAATTACCGTTTTAAATATTGAGAGATCGAATTTTATAAAAGTAAATTTCTTTTCTCTCTCCATGTGAAAGTGTAATATTTAGTGTTATGTCAACCTTATGGAAAATTCTGATATGGACCGGGTCTATGTGGACTATGTGGTACAGATTTGGTCACATCCCTGCAGAATGAGGAGAGAGAAGGGAATGCAGTGATGTGACCAAATCTAAACCGCATGATCCAGTGGACCTGGTCCATATCAGAAGTGTTCCAACCTTATACCATTAACTTAACACATATATGATTCTTTGCGCTTGAACTTTTGTGATGTTATTATCTTTCGGCTTAATTTATCTTTATTTACAAAATATTTTAATGTGATGACACGCTAATTAATCGCTTTTTTTTTTTTGAAGTCCGACTGAACGATTGTCCATGAATTAAACTATTACTTTATTAAACAAAATTTCAATCAAAATCATCAACAATTTGCACATATTACTATTAGTTGTATCCTTGATTAACAACCCCATGGGCCATGGTCAAAATTGACAAACTATATGCCTTCTTATTGTCATTTCTCTGTTGCTTAGCAGGCTTTCTTGATAACACACAAAATAATCAAGTCCAGACAATAACCAAAAAGCATTGATAGAAAATTTAATCAAAGAATCTTGCGAAAATAAAATAAATTGACCAATTTGAGAATAATCTATTGAACAGAAAAAGAGTCCCATTTCGAACGAATCATCAAGACCGTTTAAAAGATGTTAGAAGTATGATTAAGACCGTTAGATTGTAACACATGCAATGGACCGTTGCAGTCAACATTCACTAGAGATGATAATAACAAGGGCAAGTTGGCCTCACTTTTACAGGCAATTCGGACCGCCCATTTCTCACCTCAACTAACTAGATATTTCCTTTTTTTTTTTTTTAAATGGGTTCCCTTTGATATGTATTTATTCTGATCGAGTCTCAATCTGAAATTCATTGTCTTAGTTTTAGATTAGTGTCAAATTTAAATTCAAAATTTCATAATTTAGTACTTCAGAATTCAGATTTTATTTACAAAACTCAATTTAAAGAGATTTTTGAGTTTCAATTTGAGTTACAAATTGATCATACCCTTTTAAAATACACTCTAGATTATTATTGGACTCCAAAATGGAGGACGCAAGCACAATCTCCGTATAAATAAATTAAAGAAAATTATTTCCGAATCAAACAAATAGTAACCGAGTACTCTTCTGAAAACACCAAAATAAATAATTATGAAGAACAAAAGAACAAATTCAATCACGTGACTATTTGTTCGTAGATTGACATAAACACCCTTTTGTATTTTTCCTTTCTTTTTAGAATGAGGAGACATTTTTTGTTTTCAATAGTCTATTCTCTTAAAAAAAATTGTTTTTTTTTGTATTTCTTTTCCCCTCTATTTGTGATGACACATTATTTTATCTGGCAATTATTAAACAATGCAGTGATTGAACTTATTTTTAGTAAGCAGTTAATCCGTGTGAAACGTTTTTTAAGTTTTTTTTTTGCTAAATAAATATTTACACATTAATTATAAAATAGCTAAAGCCATTACAATCAAAAGATAAAATACAAATACAAGAAAAATAAAAGTTATACAATGGTGTAAACACAATGATAACAGATAAAAGTGTACACCCCGGACCAGGTAAACAACACAAAAAACAGTAAAAAAAAAAAATACATAATAAAATTGTTCGCAACAGCTTCTCCGAGATCCTGGAACATCAGTAGCAAACTCAGTTTCATCATCCTTCTTAGAAATCAACAAGCTACGAGACCATGTGCATATCAACCGTCTCATAGATTGTTTCGGAAAGATGAAGAAAATTAAGAAAGGTCCCAGAACAACTCTGGGTTTAGAGATAAACTCTAGATATGAAAGGATTTGAAGTAGGTCTTGCATCTGAGTCTTGAATTTTGAATAATACTGCTTTGAAAAAAATTTCATCAAGATTTACAGTAAAAGAAGGGGGTGAACACATCAAAAGTGGAAGAAAGATGGTTATCTAGCCATGATGAAAGCCAAAAAAATGAAGAAGTTTTAAGAGGAAGAAAAAGAGAAAGAGAGAGAGCCGAAGATGAGTATCAAAAAAGCGTTCTTTAAGTTTACCACATCTCTCCGCCTGCGTGCGGTAAGCTTTATTCTCCCTTATCAATGGTGTTCTCTCTTCCCAATGTGGGGCAATCGCCAATCGTAGCGTCCAAAAAAAAAAAAAAAAAGTTTGCCACATCATAAGAATTCAAATTCAGTATTTGTGTAATGTAATACTCATTCAATTTTTCTTATCCTTTACTAATGTATAATATGATGATTAAGAAATGGACCACCATATTTGATTTGTATAAAGTGTAATGCACGTGTATTTCTTCTATTTTTCTTTTAGTAACATTAAATCCACCAATGATAAATGAAATTTACTATCCTCAACAACTTCTGCTATAGAATAGGTAAAAAAATAGTACTATCTTGATGTACTGATAGAAGGCAAAAGTGGGAAGGTTTCTATAATTGGTCCCCAATATTCCATCATGATCTTGGAGATTCCTTGGTGCATTTAAAAGATTCTTTTAGATTCTACATCATATGTCCTAATTGTGGATGATCACTCATGAATAATGTTGTAATTCAAGTTTTGAAGTATTAAGGAGTTTTCATCATCAAACAAAATAGAAAAGTAAAAAAAAATGGAAGTTAATTAAAGGGACAATCAAACAAAAAAATAAAAATGTCCGATATATTGTTTTAAGAAAAATAAAAAATGACAAATTACCTAAAAATAAAGATCTCAAAACTAATTAATTATCATAGGCGTGAATTCAATTCAAAACATATCATATGACCATGATTATTTCTTTCTCACAAAAAAAGTGAATGATTATTTCTTACCATAATTTACAAGAGCATTTTGAATAATTCAATTGCTTTATTAAAGGGCAAATCATACTACTAATAGACAATACAATTGAGAGTGACCGAGGAGGTGCTTCTCCACTAATTTTAAAGCACCAAAAATAATAAAAAAAAATACAGTAAAAAAATAACATCAAAAGTCTTTTACTTTTTTTTTTTTTTTTGAAGTCCGGCTGGCAGTTGTCCCATAAGGGGGGAGAGAACACCTCACAAGAGGAAAAGAGAGCCCTAGAAAGGGGGACAATTAAAGCTTACCCATGTATGATGACAACATCGAACCCACGACCATGTATGAGGACAGTATCGAACCCACGACCTCATGATCGTGGGCAGGCCTTTGCCCCGCTGGGCCAAGAAACCTTTTTTTGATACCAAAATTGGATCATATTGATTCAGAAAGGGAACATAAATTGATTACCATTTTGAATCAAATTTACAAAAAAAACATAATTTGATGATCATTTTAGATGATCTTTTACGTTTTTGAAAAATTTAAGTATACACTTTCCATCATAATCATTCACAATAAACTTTCGAAAATAAAATATTTTCAGAAAAAAGTTGCAATCTATGTAAAAGTAAAACCCAAAAGCAATAACATATTTTCCTCTAATTTTTTTGTGATTTATCTCTAATATTCAAAATAATGAATTACTCAATCGACTTTTAAACTTTCATTTTAAGACACAATAAAGTTCATAAATTAGAAGTTATTTAATACTACCTCCATTTTCAAATATAAGAATTTCATTACATGTTGCAAAAATGAAGAAATAAAAAAGTAAGATATTTTTGTAATCAAAATATCAATATTACTCTCTTAAGTAGAATTAGTTGATCACAAGGTCGTTAGCCCAGTGGGGCAATGGCCTGCCCAAGACCTTGAGGTCGTGGGTTCGATACCCTCCCTTTCTAGGGTTATATCTTTCTCCTCTTGTGAGGTACTACTCTCCCCTTATGGGGCATGCTTTAAATTGTCTCCCTTTCTAGGGTTATCTCTTTCTCCTCTTGTGAGGTGCTACTCTCCCCTTATGGGGCATCCGCACAGCTAGGTTTAAAAAAAAAAAAAATAGTTGTATACAAGTTATATTTAAGAGAGTAATATTAATATATTAATTACAAAAATATATTAATTTTTATTTTCATATTTTCCGTCACATTTAATAAAAGTCTTTTATTTAGGAATATAGAGAGTATTAAATATTATTTTTCATCCAGGACAAAAAAATATACAATTGAGTATATGTGTTCGCAGAGTAATATTCGTGTACGATACTTAAAAAAAACATTTAATGAAGCTGCTGAAACAACACGTGTCACATGCTCAACGCCGAGGTAGCTTTTGACTCGGACTCAGGATCATTTTGTACCCACATAAAACTGTAACAAATCCTCCATTCATTTTACAACTGTTTATTAATTAATCTTTTTTTTTGGGTGAATATTTATTAATTAATCTTTCATGCCTGTGCTTTTAGTTTTTACTTTTAACTGCATAAATAAATAAATAATTTATTAACAGGATTCGAAGCGGTAGAATGGGTTGTATTATCCGTTCCAATTTGGTTCCGTTTTGTAGCTTCTCACGGTTTGGACTGTTCTAAAGATTTTTATTTTTTGGCGATATATAAATAAGTCCTCACACCTCCCTCCCTTCTTGATAAGTGAATGTACGGCGCTCGTACTTCTTAGCTTTCTCCGTCTATCCACCGCCATTCTCTCGCCGGAAAATATTTCATTTCCACACTCCTCCGTCGTTTTTTATAAGTAAGTGTTTTTATTATTAATATAGTTGTTTGATAAGTGTGAAATATCCGCTATTTGCATGTTTGTTTCTTGGATTGTGTTCTCCTGATCCGTTTTTAGTGGGGAATTTCAGTGGGTTTAATTATTAGAAAGCTGGAAATTTGTGTGGGTCGGTTTAATTTTTTAATTGTATTTTTATTTATTTTGTTGCAGGTTTTGCAATTTGAGTTTAAAGGAAGAAATCTTAAGGCCCTTTTCCAAATCAAGCTGTTTTGATTTTTTTCTATATATCCCTTTGATCTTTTAGTCTGAAAGATTTTCTGGGTTTTTTGAATTAAATTTTGGTGAAGAAAAAATGGGGATGAAAGTAGCTACAACCTGTTTACATTGGTCACGACCTTCCGTTCCTCACTCACCGTCTTCTTCTCCTCCTCAAACTTTGGCTTCTGCAATTTCATCCCTTTCTTCTAAACGACGTAGTTTTAGCGCCGCCGCCGCAGCCGCCAGCGATGGTGGTGCTCTCGTCTGTCGATATTTCCATAGACTGGATCGCTCTGCTTTGTTCGGAACTCCTTATTCCAAGCTCTCTAGGACCGGATCTTGGCAAGAACTCCTCTCCCCCAGAGCTCCTCGAGCTAATGTTATTAGAAGGGCTTCCAGTTCCAGCTTGGATTCCTTTTCTGATGAAGATTTTTCGAAGCAAATCGAAGAATTGGCGTCGATTTTCAAACTATCTGATGGTGAGAATGACAAAAAATTGAACGAAAGTAAATTTAATGAAGAAAGATTTGACCTGATTGAGGCCAAATATTCGGAGAATCGGAGGTTGTTTGAGCCGGTGGAACCGCCCTCTGATTGGAAGAATGAAATAATTCCTGCGAATATAGAACGGAAGGTGAATAGTTTAGAACTACCCTTTTCTCTTAAGATGATAAGGAGAAAAAAACAAGTGGAAAATGGATTCAAGGAAGCAGGGGAATCTGCATATTGTTCTGTCAAGAAAGCATTTTCATCAATGGTGTTTATAATTAGAGAGCTTCAGAGTTATACTTTACAGATGAGGGAATTGCTTTTCTATGAGGATTTACAAGGGATTTTAGGGAGAGTACAGAAGGAGATGCACATGTCTTTTGTGTGGTTGTTTCAGCAAGTGTTTTCTCATACACCTACTTTAATGGTGTATGTGATGATACTTCTTGCTAATTACAGTGTTTATTCCATGGCGAATAATACTGCTATTATGACCACCGCCCCACCATCCCAGCCTTATGCTTTTACTACAGAATCTGTTTCTGTTATTGATCATGATCATAGCCATGGAAAACAAAGGTTTGATTCGTCGGCTATCAAGGCGTTTTCGGTGTCTTCTTCGACTGGGAAGACTGCTTCAATTGGTGGTAACAATGGTGGTGGTGGGAAATACAAGTCAATTGCCAGTGGTACAGAAGGAGATGAAAGTTTTGATGGGGTGTCGTTGAATCGCCATGGGACGGTTGTCCCTGTTGGCGGGGTGTCTTCTACTGGGAATCCTTCGATTACCAGTGATGCAGAATCTGTTTCTGAGAAAAAAGTGACCCAAGAAGAAGAAGAAAGGAGATTGTGGAATTCAATTGTTGATGAAGCATTAAGAATGGAGGCTGAAGATAGAGATGAGTCCTTGGATCATGAGACAACGTCCAGTTTTGTTGCCCCTTTTCATGTACAGATTGAAAGTGACGACCATTCAAATTATTTCTCAACTCAAATGATATATGAATTGGCCTTGGCTCAGGAGCCCGATAACGTTCTCTTGCTTACCAACTATGCTCAATTTCTTTACCTGGTCGTCCACGATTACGACAGGTATATCGATCTTCTTCTTCTCTCTTAATCTTATGCTAATATACCTTCAATCCCATATTTATGAACTGTTGATAATCTTGATGATGAAATTTGGGGTGATCTGATGTTAGTCTAGCCCCTTTCACTTGGCAAATATGAAGTAACAAAAATGCATCATGCTTTCTTGTTTTGCTTGATTATGCTAAGTTAGGGTAGGCATTATTTCAGATGTAGGCCCTGAATCAATTAAAACTTCAGACTTTTTTTTATTATCTTCAAAGCTATGGAATATTTATTAGAAATTAGTGATCTGATGATTATGTTAGGAACATTTGATGTTTACTTATTTTGTTTTGTATAACCAGAGCTGAAGAATTCTTCAAAAGGGCAGTGAAGATAGTGCCGAAGGACGCCGAGGCTTTCAATAAGTATGCAAACTTCCTCTGGCAAGCCAGAAATAACCTGTGGGATGCCGAACAGGCCTTTAATGAAGCGATCAGTGCCGCCGCCCATCCCATCGTCTCCTATTATGCAGCTAACTATGCACATTTCCTATGGAACACAGGTGATGAAGATAGTTGCTACTTACCCCCTATCGCCTGATTCTGGGATTAAAAAAACAGCGAAAGAACGAAAACAGAGGAAGTAAGACTTGGACCGGATATCTATTGGTTAAAAACTTGCAAAAAGGGCAAATCTTGGAGGGTTTTTTAGGCATTTGGAGGAAAATTTTCTAATATAATTGAGATTTACATTAGGGGGAAGTAGTTGGATTTTAGATGACAAATGAGATTTTTCATTCTTGGTGTTTGGAGAGCTGTGGTATTTGGCTACTTTTGCTTCTTGAAGATGATTGATGATCCAAGGAGAAGAAGAGACTTGGATGGTGCTGAAAGGATCACTTGGTTCTGCTTTTTGCAGAGACTATTTTGGTTTTTTTTTTTTGGATCTTAATGATGATACAATTTGCATGGCCAATTGTAATTAAACTTTTTTGTTAATATATAAGTGCCATTTAGACATGAAAAATTATCTGTACTTTAATACTTTTTCTACTTTCCAAAGTGCCATTTATGTTTTAGCTGTAACGAAAATTAACCAAGTAAAATTAAAGATGTTTTTTTTAATTAGAATATAAATATTACTCTCTTAACTGGATTAGTTGTATGTAAATTTTATTTAAAAAAATAATATTAATATTTTAACTAACAAAATATTTTATTTTTTTTCTTTCTTAATTTTAGATACATATAATAAAAGTCTTTTTATAATGGAGGGAGTACTATACTAATTCAACAATGCAAGTCTGATTAGAGGATCGCGGTTCTTACGCCTAAACGAAAACAAAGCTGCTATTAAGGAACCTCGTTCGTTGGTTGGATTGAGTTTAATATAAAAATTTTGTTCTAATCTCATACTAATTTCAAATCAAGATCAAATACTTTAATTTGTGAGTTTCATATTCAGACTGAATTTGAAACTCATATTGAAGATTAAATTCTATTTAAATTCAGTATAAATTTATCAAGATGTAGTTGTTTGTTACCCTCTAAACATAAAGTAATAGAGATTGCAGTTCATTTTTAACTATGCCAAATTGTTTGATTTTGAAATAAAATGTAAACTTTCGAGTTTCGAAGCTGTTAAGAAGTGCTTACCAAATGAATTACTGTCTTTTAACTCAAACTTCCGAATTTGGAATTGATATATATTCTCGTAAAAGCAATATAACTTTTATTAAATTTTAAAAAGTTTTGTTTCAAAATCGAATTAAGAAGTTTTGGTAGTAATTAAGATTGATCTAGAAGGACGGTTGACGCACATTCTATGAGGGGTCACGGTTTGTGAATCGTCACCTACTGCACGTCCTGGTCCTAGGGGTTTGGAGTCAGCCCAAGCAAAAGAAGACGCCCAATGCACGTGAAAATCCCCCAACTTTTAATCAAAACCAACCACTACATCAGTTTTCCCATGCATGCAACCATCCTCTGCCACGTCTCTTCTCTCCCCACCTCCATGGACCATCACTCCCAATCTAAAGACATTTTTTAGACAACTCTAGGCTTTTCCAATTTCAATTTTGTTGACCTAATAATAAAGGATTTTTAAACAGGTCCACATGAACCTTGTGTAGAGACGAAATCAGAAATTTAGTATTGGGATAGGGAAAAAACTACAACAATATGCCAATTTATGTATAAAAATAGCAAAAAAAAAAATTTCGGGCCAATTTGATAAAATATTTTGAACCACATATAAAATTTACTGTATCTAGTAGTATTTTTAAAAATCTCAGGGGCGACTACCCCGCCTTGTCTTCGTCCCTGACCTTTTGGTTCAGAATTGTCTATCTCCTCATTCTGTAGTGATGTGCCTAGTTATAAATTATATGATCCAATAAACATGCTACATATCAGAACTATTCAATAATAAAAATAAAAATGCTAATCTGTGCCTTCAATTTGTCCCCTCCTTTTATGAAATATTCGAATTCGAGTATAAACAGGGGAATTATCCAACAATCGGTTATTGGAGAAATAGTAGAATGACGAATTTGTACAAAAGAACATATAGTGAAATGGGTCAGTCTATCCCTGTACCGTCATTGTAGGACTGGACACACAACTTACTCACATGAATTGAACGGAAACCACATCTGCAGGTAAACTACGTCCAATTCATTTGAGAGTACCGTGAGGTCAGTTCTCAAAAGAACGGTCATATGATTGAATTCTCCTAGTGAAATAATATTTGCATTCTTTATTTAACTTATTATACTCCCTCCTCTTTGTTTTATAAATGAAAAAAACTCTAATGCTTATCACTATAGTTTTCTTGGAGTGTTGAATTTGATTGGTTGGATTTGGGTATTAATTTTTTTTCATTAATAAAAAAAAAGGAGAGTGTAAGAAGTGAAAAAATGAGTGTAAATATTACCTCCTAATATATATTATAGCGTCATATAATTTTTTTTTATTGGAAAATTAGCTTTAGAGAACCAGACTTAATATTTTAAAGAGATGTTATTTTCAAATTCATGGGAGTGACTGTAGCCTTTGATCTGTTATTGAGTATAAATAAGGTGTATTTCAGGAATGATGATGTGGTAACTTAGCACAATGAGTGTTCTATTTTATTTTATATTTTAATCGTCCGTCTCATTCGTATATAAATGGTAAATGTCAAATTTTACTTTTTGAAATTCACAATTTTTTAATAACATTCGTTTCTAAAAAAGTAACATTCACTCAATATTTATTTATTAATTAAATAGAAGATGTGACATAAAAACGAGACAGAAAATGTATTCCAATAACTTAATTAGTTGGAAAAATCTATTATTAAATAGTAAATTATGAATTCAAAATCACATTTTTAATTGTTTAGCAAGAACCTTATCCCGCATCATTTTCTATCAAAGAATATTAATGCAATAGTCATAAGCTTGCACTTATAGCATTTTTTATTTAAATTTTAGCAAATTTTTTTTGCAAAATTTAAATTGTTTGTAATTAAATATATAAAATTAATTATAAAAAGTGAAATTTAAGAATTTTTTTTTTAAGCCCGAATGAGCGGTTGCCCCGTAAGGGGAGAAGAGAGCACTCACAAGAGGAAAAAAAAGCCTAGAAAGGAATATAATTAAAGCTTGCCCCATATATGGGAAGGATATCGAACCCACAACCTCTTGGTCGTTAGTAAGCCTTGCCCCACTAGAATAAGGGACCTTTGATGAAATTTAAGATGATATACAAATGAAATCATAATTTTTTATTTACAAATGCATACGAAATAAGAGCTGGGCCCGATAGTTTGTTGGGATATTCCCGTCTCTATATGGTTTGAATTTTTAAGAGCCCAATTTGAGTGGCATTGGTCTGTTTTTCTAATGGAGTTTATTTTTTTGATGAATAAATTTTTTTTTCTTCTAATGGAGTGGGCCCCTAATAATATCAAATTTAATTTAATTTGAGGTGTATTTGAATCTGCCTAGTTTGAATCTTGTCTAGTTTAAATCTCAACTGAGTCCGAATTATTAGAGAAAACCAATCGAAGCCCAGATGTTCTTGAATTCTGTATATCTCGATTTTTTATGTAGTTCTAGTGGTGGTGCAAGTATGATAATGAATGACACCATGATAAATTCAATCTTATAACCGTTTTTATGGAATTGCCTCCAGAATCTTCACATAAATTGAGCGGATCTTACCTACATATGTGGGCTTCACTCAATTCATGTGAAAAAACTGTGAGGTTAGTTCCATAAAAACGGTTCTAGAATTGAGTCCTTGGCAAAGAATTTTGTATACAATTTTGTCATTACTTGTTAATTAATTAAGATTTGACATAAAAATTGAGGTATATTTGCACTATGTACGCACGATATTTATTGAATTTTTTTTTATTGAGATGCAATTCCATCATTTTTCATAAGAGGTACTACCTCCATTTCTAAATACAAGACTTTCATTACATGTTGCGAAAATTAAGGAAGTAAAATTTAAGATGTTTTTGTAATCAAAATATCAGTATTACTCTCTTAAATAGAATTAGTGGTATACAAATCAAATTTAAAAGAGTAATATTGACATTTTAATTACAAAATAACGTAATTTTTGCTTACTTAATTTTCGCAATATTTAATGGAAATCTTATATTCTGGAATGGAGGGAGTAATATACAAGATTATCTAACTATTGAAATTTGTTGAAAGCAAACTCTTTTTTATTGTTACTCAAATAAGCTAATTATAAATTTAATAATAATTTACTAAAAAATTTATTTTATTTTCAGACCGTGGTCTAGTAAGAATGTGCGATATTAATAAATATTCAAAACGTGTTTTGTTGTTGGGAATCAGGCTGCCCCAGTGGAAAAGGTAGCCATAATCTTGGCTTCGGCCCAGGTTCGATTCCCACACACCCCCTCCCGCCTCGTAACATGTTTTGTTCGATATATAGATACGTGGCATTTTTTTAATGGTTAATGGTGAGATATATGGACCTACATTCGGATACTAAATATAATAAAATAATGGCGAGATATGTGGACCTACATTAAGATATTCAGAATAAGAAAGTAATATTTTTTTTTTTGCGAAAGATACGCAGTTTTCAAATTCTCCTAAATAATTCTCTAATGCTAATTGTAACTTTTGAATTATCGATAACTATGACTATAATGATTGAATCTAATTTGTAACTATGTATTAAAAAAAATATGTGCATAATATGTGCGCTTAAGCTATGTATGTGTGTATATATAAAATTATTTGTGCACTAGTCCTAGCAGTGATTTTGTTTTTGCAATTTTAGCATTGCCTATTCTAATTAATTATGTTTTTTTTTAAAAAAAAAATTAGGGTTTAATTGATATAAATGAAGCACCATATTGTGGAGCTTTAGATTTTAGTTTGAGATGCGTGGCATCTTCTTAATGGTTAATGGCGAGAGATATGGACCTACATTAGGATACTCAAAATAATAAAATAATAACGAGATATGTGGACCTACATTAGGATATTCATAATATGAAAGTATTTTTTTTGCGTGAGATACACATTTTCAAAATTTTCATCAATCTTTCGCTAATGCTAATGGTAACATTTGAATTATTGACTATAATGGTTGAATATAATTTATAACTTAGTTTGAAATGCATTTCCATCTACTGTTGTATATATAATGCACAAAATAACATAAATATTGAAAGAAAACTCATTTTTATCGTTACTCAAATAAGCTAATTATAAGTGTAATAACAATATACTGAAAACTTTATTTTATTTAAAGACCGTGGTCTAGTAAGAATATGCGATATTAATAAATATTCAACACGTGTTTTGTTCGACATATAGATACGTGACATTTTCTTAATGGTTAATGGCGAGATATATGGACCTACATTAGGATACAAAAAATAAGAAAATAATGGTGAGATATGTGGACTTACATTAGAATATTCAGTAATAAAAAAGTACTTTTTTTTGCGTGAAATACACATTTTTCAAATTCTCCTCAATCTTTTGCAAATGAAAATGGTAACGTTTGAATTATGGATGACTATGACTATAATGGTTGAATCTAATTTATAACTATGTATAAAAAACAAAAAGAGTGCATAACATGTGCGCTTAAACTGTGTATTTGTGTATATATAGAATTATTTGTGCACTAGTTCTTAGCAATGATTTTGTTTTTGCAATTTTAGCATTGCTTATTCTTTGTTGGTTGACCCGAGGGGCGCCGGTGTCCACCGACAACGTGGTGACTAATCCGGGCTCAGCCTACGGTTGGCCCATAGCGTGACCATTAGCGGGGGAGGACCTGACCCATACTGCTCTTATACACGGAGTCCCTACCACCGCGGGAAAATCCCACGAGAGTCGATGTCCACGGTAAGAATCAAACCCTCGTGTTTTGATAAAAAAAAAAGGGTTTAATAGATATAAATGGCGCATAATATTGGAGAGATTTAGATTTTAGTTTGAGATTCGTGGCATCTTCTTAATGGTTAATAACGAGCTATATGGTCCTACATTAGGATACTCAAAACAATAAAGTATTAACGAGATATGTGGACCTACATTAGTATATTGAGAATATATATATATATATATATATGTATATATATATATATATATATGTATATATATGTATATATATATGTATATATATTTTGCGTGAGATACGCATTTTTCCAAATTCTCCTCAATTTTTCGCTAATGCTAATGGTAACATTTGAATAATCGATGCCTATGATTATAATGGTGCCAATGGGGGCATTGATCTAGTGCTAAGATTGAGGCTTCATGACGTAGAGGTAATGAGTTCGAATCCCCTCCCCACTTCTTGAATCCCTAATTTCTTGTAATAGATAAGTCTCCTCCCACAATAAATAAAAACAATTTAAAAAAAAGAAAAAGAATGTGACTA
The DNA here is from genome assembly GCA_026122235.1 of Vinca minor. NCBI lineage: Eukaryota > Viridiplantae > Streptophyta > Magnoliopsida > Gentianales > Apocynaceae > Vinca > Vinca minor. The sequence continues at coordinate 462,135 of JAOCZM010000275.1, forward strand.
TAATGGTTGAATATAATTTATAACTTAGTTTAAGATGCATTTTCATCTACTGTTGTATATATAATACACAAAATAACATAAATATTAAAAGAAAACTCTTTTTTATCGTTACTCAAATAAGCTAATTAGAAATGTAATAACAATATATTGAAAAATTTATTTTATTTAAAGATCGTGCATGGTCTAGTAAGAATGTGCATATTAATAAATATTCAACACGTTTTTTGTTTGATATATAGATACGTGGCATCTTCTTAATAGTTAATGGCGAGATATATGCACTTACATTAGGATACTTAAAATAAGAAAATAATTGGGCGATATGTGGACCTACATTTGGATATTCAGAATAAGAAAGTTATTTTTTTTCCCGTGAGATACGCATTTTCCAAATTTTACTCAATCTTTCGCTAATGTTAATGGTAACGTTTGAATTATCGATGACTATGATCACTATAATGGTTGAATCTAATTTATAACTTAGTTTGAGATGCATTTCCATCTACTGTTGTATCTATAATTCACAAAATAACAAAACTATTTAAAGAAAACTTTTTTGATCATTACTCAAATAAGCTAATTATAAATGTAATAATAATAAACTAAAAAAAATATTTTATTTACAGGTCGTGGTCTAGTAAGAATGTGTGATATTAATAAATATTCAACACGTGTTTTGTTCGATATATAGATACGTGACATCTTTTTAATGGATAATGGCGAGATATATGGATCTACATTAGGATACTAAAAATAAGAAAATAATGGCGAGATATGTGGATCTACATTATAAATATATTTAGAATAAGAAAGTAATTATTATTTTTTTGCGTGAGATACGCATTTTTCAAATTCTCCTTAATGTTTCACTAATGCTAATGATAACATTTGAATTATCGATGACTATGACTATAATGGTTGAATCTAACTTTTAGCTATATCTAAAAAAACAAAAAATGTGCATAACACGTGCGCTTAAGCTGTGTATATGTATACATATAGAATTCTTTGTGCACTAGTCTTTAGCAGTGATTTTGGTTTTGCAATTTTAGCATTGCTTAATATAATTAATTATGTTTTGATAAAAAAAAAGGGTTTAATTGACATAAATGTGGCACCATATTGTGAAGCTTTAGATTTTAGTTTGAGATGCGTGGCATCTTTTTAATGGTTAATCACGAGATATATGAACCCACATTAGGATACTCAAAGTAAAAAAATAATGGCGAGATATGTGGACCTATACTAGGTTATTCAGAATAAGAAAATAATTTTTTTTGGCGTGAGATACGCATTTTTAAAATTCTCCTCAATCTTTCGCTAATGCTAATGATAACGTTTGAATTATCAATGACTATGACTTTAATGGTTGAATCTAATTTATAACTATGTATAAAAAACAAAAATTGTGCATAACACGTGCACTTAAGCTGTGTTTTGTATATATAGAATTATTTGTGCACTAGTCTTTAGCAGTATTTTGTTTTTTCAATTTTAGCATTGCTTATTCTAATTAATTATGATTTGATAAGAAAATATAAGGGTTTAATTGATATAAATGAGGCACCATATTGTGGAGCTTTATATTTTAGTTTGAGTCTGCGTGGCATCTTCTTAATGGTTAATGGTGAGATATATGGACCTACATTAGGATACTCAAAATAATAAAATAATGGCGAGATATGTGGACCTACACTAGGATATTCAATAAGAAAGTAATTTTTTTTTGCGTGAGATATACATCTTTCAAAATCTCCTCAATATTTCCCTAATCCTAATGGTAACGTTTGAATTATCAATGACTATGACTATAATGGTTGAATCTAATTTATAACTATTTATAAAAAACAAAAAATGTGCATAACACGTGCATTTAAGCTGTGTATGTTTGTATATATTGAATTATTTGTGCAATAGTCCTTAGCAATATTTTGTTTTTGCAAATTTAGCATTGCTTATTCTAATTAATTATGTTTTGATAAAAAAAAAGGGTTTAATAGATATAAACGACGCACCATATTGTGGAGTTTTAGATTTTAGTTTGAGTTGTGTGGCATCTTTTTAATGGTTAATGACCAGATATATGTACCTACATTAGGATATTCAGAATAAGAAAGTAATATTATTATTTTTTTGCGTGAGATACGCATTTTTCAAATTCTCCTCAATCTTTCCCTAATGCTAACGGTAACATTTGAATTATCGATGACTACGAGTATAATGGTTGAATCTAATTTATAACAATGTATAAAAAACAAAAAAAATGTGCATAACACGTGCGCTTAAACTGTGTATGTGTGTAGATATAAAATTATTTGTGCACGAGTCCTTTTTAAAAAAAAACTAGACCATTTATAAGTATGGTCTAGTTTATTACAATTATTTATTATTAGACCTCTCCAGAGGAGGTCGACCTCACCAGAGGAGAAGTAGTAGAAGCCCGGCTAAGCGGGTGCCCCGTGAGGGGAGTAGTAGAAGTCCCGTTGAGCGGGTGTCGTAGAAGAGTTGAGCGGGTGCCCCGTGAGGGGAGTAGTAGAAGTCCCGTTGAGCGGGTGTCATAGAAGTCCCGTGTTGAGCGGGTGCCCCAAGAGGGGAGTATAAGATCCACACAAGGGAGCCCAAAGAAATGACAATTAAATCATTCCCTTGTGTGAGATATGGGGATTGAACTTGGGACCTAAGCCCCAAGTGTGATGGCCTTACCCACTTGGCCATCCAATCCCTATATTTGTGCACGAGTCCTTACCGGTGATATTTTTTTGCAAATCTCCAACTTGCGGCCGCCAACCTCAATTTTCTAAGGCGAATGTTCTTCGGCTATCGATAGATTTTTGAGGGGTTTACAAGAATATTTTTTGTCAAAGCAAGAATATTTTTTCGACTCATTCTCATGATTTTTTTTATTCTTCGTGTAGTTCAAGTGATGGTGGTACATGTGTGTCGATGATTGGCGGCAGTCAGGTAGGAGGAGTTTCGTCTCGTCTCTTCTTCAGTGACTATTATTGTAAAATAAATTATTTAATTGCGTGCATAACACGTGTGATTAAACTAGCGTGTGTTTATATTATATATGGAAAGCGACAATAAGGCTTCACTACTTTTATTTATAATGTCGTCAACGGGTGTCAACACATGCAATCTTCAAATTTGATAAAGGAAGCCAAGCCAGCCTTGTGTGTAAGAACTTGAGTCATGGCCACTACTGATCTTCTCTGACTCTCTATATAAGAGTATCAATAATACTTTCCTTTCACAACCCCTTTTCTCTCTTCCTTAACAACAGTCTTTTTTTTTCTTCTACTTTTCATTGATTTGTGCAATAGAAGGCCGGTATAATGGAGGAGGTGGTGGTGGCGGCAATTTTTCTTGCCAAAATCTTCAAACCGCTGCCGTCGGCCTTCATTTTCTAAGGCCTAGGCCTGCTTCTTCAGCAATAGACAGGTTTTTGAGGGTTTCCCAAAACCAATTATTTTTGGCAGATCAAGAATTGCTTTTTGAATAACTTTTCATCCGATAACAATAAATGTAATAATAATATACTGAAAACTTTATTTTATTTACAGACCGTAGTCTAGTAAGAATGTGCGATATTAATAAATATTCAACACGTGTTTTGTTCGATATATAGATACATGGCATCTTCTTAATGGTTAATGGCGAGATATATATGAGCCTACATTAGGATACTAAAAATAAGAAAATACTGGCAAAATATGTGGATCTACGTTAAGATATTCAGAATAAGAAAGTAATTATTTTTTTGCGTGAGATGCGCATTTTTCAAATTCTCCTCAATCTTTCGCTAATGATAATGGTAACATTTGATTATCGATGACTATAATGGTTGAATATAATTTATAACTTAGTTTCAGATGCATTTCCATCTACGGTTGTATATATAATGCACAAAATAACATAAATATTGAAACAAAACTCTTTTTTTTTATTGTTACTCAAGTAAGTTAATTATAAATGTAATAACAATATACTTGAAAACTTTATTTTATTTAAAATCGTGGTCTGGTAAGAATGTGCGGTGTTAATAAATATTATACACGTGTTTTGTTCGATGTATAGATACGTGACATCAATGGCTATATATATATATATATATATATATATATATATATGACCTACATTAGGATACTCAAAATAAGAAAATAATTGCGAGATATGTGGACCTACATTAGGATATTCAGAATGAGAAAGTAATTATTATTATTTTCGTGAGATACACATTTTTCAAATTCTCCTCAATGTTTCGCTATTGCTATTGCTATTGACAACGTTTGAATTATCGATGACTATGATCACTATAATGGTTGAATCTAATTTATAACTTAGTTTGAGATGCATTTCCATCTACTGTTGCATATATAATTCACAAAATAACAAAAATATTGAAAAAAAACTCTTTTGATCGTTACTCAAATAAGCTAATTATAAATGTAATAACAATATACTGAAAACTTTATTCTGGTTACAGACCGTGGTCTAGTAAGAATGTGCGATATTAATAAATATTCAACACGTATTTTGTTCGATATATAGATATGTGACCTCTTTTTAATAGATAATGGCAAGATATATGGACCTATATTAGGATACTGAAAATAATAAAATAATGGCGAGATATGTTGACCTACATTAGGATATTTAGAATAAAAAATTAATTATTATTTTCTTGCGTGAGATACACATTTTTCAAATTCTCCTCAATGTTTAGCTAATGCTAATGATAGTGTTTGAATTATCGATGAGTATGACTGTAACTATAATGGTTGAATCTAATTTATAGCTATATTTAAAAAAAACAAAAAATGTGCATAACACGTGCGCTTAAGCTGTGTATGTGTGTATACATATAGAATTATTTGTGCACTAGTCCTTGCAATTTTAGCATTGCTTATTATAATTAATTATGTTTTGATAAAAAAAAGGTTTAATTGATATAAATGAGAGGCACCATATTGTGGAGCTTTAGATTTTAGTTTGAGCTGAGTGGCATCTTCTTAATGGTTAATGGCGAGATATATGGACCTATATTAGATTACTTTAAATAAGAAAATAATGGCGAGATATGTGGACTTACACTAGATATTCAGAATAAGAAAGTAATATTTTTTTTGTGTGTGAGATACGCATTTTTTAAATTCTCCTCAATCTTTCGCTAATGCTAATGGTAATGTTTGAATTATCGATGACTATGACTATAATGGTTGAAACTAATTTATAACTATGTATAAAAAACAAAAAATGTGCATAACACGTGCACTTAAGCTGTTTATGTTTGTATATATAGAATTATTTGTGCACTAGTCCTTAGCAGTATTTTGTTTTTGCAATTTTAGCATTGCTTATTCTAATTAATTATGTATTGATAAAAAAGGGGTTTAATAGATATAAACGACGAACCATATTGTGGAGCTTTATATTTTAGTTTGAGACGTGTGGCATCTTCTTAATGGTTAATGGCGATACATATGGACCTACATTAGGATACTCAGAATAATTTTTTTTTTTTTTTTTGGCGTGAGATACGTATTTTTCAAATTATCCTCAATCTTTCACTAATGCTAATGGTAACGTTTGAATTATTGATGACTATGCGTATAATGGTTGAACGTAATTTATAACAATGTATAAAAAACAAAAAATGTGCATAACACGTGCGCTGTGTATGTGTGTATAAATAGAATTATTTGTGCACGAGTCTTTAGCAGTGATTTTGTTATTGCAATTTTAGCATTGCTTGCTTATTCTAATTAATTATGTTTTGATAAAAAAATAATTGTTTAATTGATATAAATGACGCACCATATTGTGGAGCTTTAGATTTTAGTTTGAGATGCATGGCATCTTTTTAATGGTTCATGGAGAAATATATGTACCTACATTAGGATACTCAAAATAAGAAAATAATGACGAGATACATGGACCTACATTAGTATATTTAGAATAAGAAAGTAAATATTTTTTTTGGCGTGAGATACGCATTTTTCAAATTCTCTTCAATCTTTCCCTAATGCTAATGGTAACATTTGAATTATCTTTAACTATGACTATAATGATTGAATATAATTTATAACTTAGTTTGAGATGCATTTCCATCTACCGTTGTATATATAATGCACAAAATTACATAAACATTGAAAGGATTTTTGTCGTTACTCAAATAAGCTAATTAGAAATGTAATAACAATATACTGAAAATTTTATTTTATTCAAAGACCGTGGTCTAGTAAGAATGTGGGATATTAATAAATATTCAACACGTGTTTTGTTCGATATATAGATATGTGGCATCTTCTTAAGGATAATGGCGAAATATATGAACCTCCATTAGGATGCTCAAAATAAGAAAATAATTGTCAAGAGATCCATAGCCCAGTGGGGTTATGGCCTGCCCGTGACCGTGAGATCCCGAGTTCGACACCCTCCCCATACATGGGCAATAAATTCTTCTTTTCTAGGGCTGTCATTCTCCTCCTTGTGGTGCTAAAAAAATAAAATAAATAATAATTGGGCGATATGTGGACCGACATTAGGATATTCAGAATAAGAAAATAATTGGGCGATATGTGACCTACATTAGGATATTAAGAATTAGAAAGTAAATTTTTTTTTCATGGGGTACGCATTTTTCAAATTCTCCTCAATCTTTCGCTAATGTTAATGGTAACATTTGAATTATCGATGACTATGACTATAATAGTTGAATCTAACTTATAACAATGTATAAAAATAAAAAATGTGCACAACACGTGTGCTTAAGCTGTGTATGTGTGTATATATAGAATTGTTTGTGCACTAGTCCTTAGCAGTGATTTTGTTTTTTTGCATTTTTTTGCATTGCTTATTCTAATTAATTATGTTTTGATAAAAACAATACAGGTTTAATTGATATAAATGATGCACCATATTGTGGAGATTTAGGTTTTAGTTTGAGAATTGTGGCATCTTCTTAATGGTTAATGGCGAGATATATGGACCTATATTAGGACACTCAAAATAAGAAAATAATTGTGAGATATGTGGACCTACATTAGGATATTAAGAATAAGAAAGTAATTATTATTTTTTTTCGTGAGATACACATTTTTCAAATTCTCCTCATTATTTCGCAAATGCTAATGGTAAAATTTGAATTATCGATGACTATAACTATAATGGTTGAATCTAATTTATAACTATGTATAAAAAATAAAAAAATGTGCATAATACGTGCGCTTAAGTTGTGTATGTGATCAATGAAAGGCGCTCCTTGTGGTGGAAACATTGGAGGTTGCCACTACTGATCATCTCTCCCTCTCCATATAAGACCAACAAAATATGATTTATTTTCACTCTTAAACCAAAACCTTATTTTCTCTCGCTTAAAACACTCTTTATTTTCTTTATTTAATTCTCTCATTCTCGTTCAAATTTCCACTTTTTGAAGCTTCATTCATTTGATCAATGGAAGGTGGAAACATTGCAGGTGGCGGCAATTTTTCTAACCAAAATCTCCAACTGCGGCCGTCAACCTCAATTTTCTAAGGCGAATTTTCTTCGGCTACCGATAGATTTTTGAGGGGTTTACAAAAATATTTCTTGTCAAAGCAAGAATATTTTTTCGACTCATTCTCATGAATTTTTTTTTATTCTTCTTGTAGTTCAAGTGGTGGTGGTGCATGTTTGTTGATGATTGGCGGCAGTCAGGTAGGAGGAGGAGGAGTCTCGTCTCTTCTTCAGTGACTATTATTGCAAAATAAATTATTTATTTACGTGCACAACACGTGTGAATAAATTAGTGCGTGTTTATATTATATATGGAAAGCGACAATAAGGCTCCACTACTTTTATTTATAATGTCGTCAACACATCCAATTCTGATTTGATAAGGAAGCCAAGCTAGCCTTGTGCGTAAGAACTTCAGGAGTAGGTTTATTTTAGTAGTGACAAAATTTAAAAATTATATGCAGATAAATACACGTAAGATAAAAATTAAATTAATTTTTTTGTAAATTGTCATTTTTTTTCAACGTGTATTACACTTATTTGGTCACTACTCGAACTTGAGTCATGGCCACTACTGATCTTCTATGAGACTCTATATAAGAGTATCGATAATACTTTCCTTTCACAACCCCTTTTCTCTCTTCCTTAACAACAATCTTTTTTTTTCCTTCAATTTTTTCTTCTACTTTTCATTGATTTGTGCAAGCCGCTTCCGCCAGCCTTCATTTTCTAAGGCCTAGGCCTGCTTCTTCAGCAATAGATAGGTTTTTGAGGGTTTCCCAAAACAAATTATTTTTGGCAAATCAAAAATTTTTTTTGAATAACTTTTCATCCGATAACAATAAATGTAATAACAATATACTAAAAATTTTATTTTATTTACAGACCATGGTCTAGTAAGAATTCTTGATTTGCCAAAAATAATAAATGTAATAACAATATACTAAAAATTTTATTTTATTTACAGACCATGGTCTAGCAAGAATGTGCGATATTAATAATATTCAACACGTGTTTTGTTCGATATATAGATACATGGCATCTTCTTAATGGTTAATGGTGAGATATATGGACCTACATTAGGATACTAAAAATAAGAAAATATTGGCGAGATATGTGGACCTACATTAAAATATTCAGAATAAGAAAGTAATTTTTGCGTGAGATATGCATTTTTCAAATTTTCCTCAATCTTTCGCTAATGCTAATGGTAACATTTGAATTATCGATAACTATGACTATAATGGTTGAATATAATTTATAACTTACTTTCATATGCATTTCCATCTACTGTTGTATATATAATGCACAAAATAACGTAAATATTGAAACAAAACTCTTTTTTTTATTGTTACTCAAATAAGTTAATTATAAATTTAATAACAATATACTGAAAACTTTATTTTATTTAAAATCGTGGTCTGGTAAAAATGTGCGATATTAATAAATATTATACACGTGTTTTGTTCGATATATAGATACATGACATCTTATTAATGGTTAATGGCTAGATATATTATATATGACCTACATTAGGATACTCAAAATAAGAAAATAATTGCGAGATATGAGGACCTACAATAGGATATGAGGAATAAGAAAGTAATTATTATTTTTTTCGTGAGATACACAATTTTCAAATTCTCCTCAATGTTTCGCTAATGCTAATGGCAACGTTTGAATTATCGATGACTATGAATATAATGGTTGAATCTAATTTATACCTATGTATAAAAAATAAAACAATGTGCACAATACGTGCACTTAAGTTGTGTATGTGTGTATATATAGAATTATTTGTGCATTAGTCCTTAGCAGTGATTTTATTTTTGCAATTTTAGCATTGCTTATTCTAATTAATTATGTTTTGATAAAAAAAAAGGGTTTAATTGATATAAATGCCGCACCATATTGTGGAGCTTTAGATTTTAATTTGAGATGCATTTCTATATTTCGTAGTACATATAATACACAAAATAACCTAAATAATGAAAGAACGCATTTTGTCTCGCTCTTCTCATATTTAGTTCCTCTTTTGAAGCTTTTCATTTGATCAATCTGTATAAAAACAATCTGTATTTCTTTATTTTATTCTCTCAATTTCATTCTAATTTCCCCCATTTTGAAGTTTCATCATTTGATCAATGGAAGGTGGAAACAGTAGAGGTGGCCGTGCGGACAAATTTTCTTAAAAAAAGTCTCCAACTTACGACCTCCAACCTCTATTTTCTAAGGCCAAGGCCTCATTCTTCGGCTATCGATAGGATAGGTTTTTGAAGGGTTCACAAAACAATTTTTTGTCAAATCAAGAATTTTTTGTGAATAATTTTTTCGACTCATTTTCATCTATTTTTAGATTCTTCTGGTAGTTCAAGTGGTGGTGGATATGCATGTTTGTTGATGAATGACAACAGTCATGTATAGGAAGATGAGTCTCGCCTCTTATTCCGTTGCTATTTTTACAAAATAAATTGTTTATTTTGGATTTCTGTGCAAACATGTGTGATAAAATTAGTGTGTATGTGTTTGTATGTGTGTGCGCGTACGCGCGCTTTGCGATAATAACACTCCACATATTATTATTAGCACTCCACTTTTATGACTTTTGATTAGTTTGAGATGCATTATATATATATATATATATATATAATTCACAAAATAACCTAAATATTGAAAGAACAATTGTTTTTCCACGCTCTTCTCATATTTAGTTCCTCTTTTGAAGCTTTCATTTGATCAATGAAAGGCGCTCATGGTGGTGGAAACATTGGAGGTTACCACTACTGATCATCTCTCCCTCTCCATATAAGACTAACAAAATATGCTTTATTTTCACGCTTAAACCAAAACCTTATTTTCTCTCGCTTAAAACACTCTTTATTTTCTTTATTTAATTCTCTCATTCTCGTTCAAATTTCCACTTTTTGAAGCTTCATTCATTTGATCAATGGAAGGTGGAAACATTGCAGGTGGCAGCAATTTTTCTAACCAAAATCTCCAACTTGCGGCCGCCAACCTCAATTTTCTAAGGCGAATGTTCTTCGGCTACCGATAGATTTTTGAGGGGTTTACAAAAATATTTCTTGTCAAAGCAAGAATATTTTTTCGACTCATTCTCATGAATTTCTTTTTTATTCTTCTTGTAGTTCAAGAGGTGGTGGTGTATGTTTGTTGATGATTGGCGGCACTCAGGTAGTAGGAGGAGGAGTCTCGTCTCTTCTTCGGTGGCTATTATTGTAAAATAAATTGTTTATTTACGTGCACAACACGTGTGAATAAATTAGTGCGTGTTTATATTATATATGGAAAGCAACAATAAGGCTCCACTACTTTTATTTATAATGTTGTCAATAGGTGTCAACACATGCAATCTTCTAATTTGATAAGGAAGCCAAGCCAGCCTTGTGTGTAAGAACTTCAGGAGTATGTTTATTTTAGTAGTGTCGAAATTTAAAACTTATATGCAGACAAATACACGTAGGATAAAAAATGAATTAATTTTCTTGTGAACTGTCATTGTTTGTTTACGTGTATTACGCTTATTGATCACTACTCGAACTTGAGTCATGGCCACTACTGATCTTCTATGACTCTCTATATAAGAGTATCAATAGTACTTTCCTTTCACAACCCCTTTTCTCTGTTCCTTAACAACAGTCTTTTTTCTTATACTTTTCATTGATTTGTGCAATGGAAGGCCGGTATAATGGAGGAGGTGGTGGCGGCGGCAATTTTTCTTGCCAAAATCTTCAAGCTGCTGCCGCCAGCCTTCATTTTCTAAGGCCTAGGCCTGCTTCTTCAGCAATAGATAGGTTTTTGAGGGTTTCCCAAAACTAATTATTTTTGGCAAATCAAGAATTGTTTTTGAATAACTTTTCATCCGATAACAATAAATGTAATAACAATATATTAAAAATTTTATTTTATTTACAGACCGTAGTCTAGTAAGAATGTGCGATATTTATAAATATTCAACACGTGTTTTGTTTGATATATAGATACATGGCATCTTCTTAATAGTTAATGGCGAGATATATGAACCTACACCAGGATACTAAAAATAAGAAAATATGTGGATCTACGTTAAGATATATTCAGAATAAGAAAGTAATTATTTTTTTGCGTGAGATACGCATTTTTCAAATTCTCCTCAATCTTTCGCTAATGATAATGGTAACATTTGATTATCGATGACTATGACTATAATGGTTGAATATAATTTATAACTTGCTTTCATATGCATTTCCATCAACTGTTGTAAATATAATGCACAAAATAACATAAATATTGAAACAAAACTCTTTTTTTTATTGTTACTCAATTAAGTTAATTATAAATGTAATAACAATATACTAAAAAATTTATTTTATTTAAAATCGTGGTCTGGTAAAAATGTGCAATATTAATAAATATTATACACGTGTTTTGTTCGATATATAGATACGTGACATCTTATTAATGGTTAATGGCTAGATATATTATATATGACCTACATTAGGATACTCAAAATAAGAAAATAATTGCGAGATATGAGGACCTACAATAGGATATTCAGAATAAGAAAGTAATTATTATTTTTTTTCGTGAGATACACATTTTTCAAATTCTCCTCAATGTTTCGCTAATGCTAATGGCAACGTTTGAATTATCGATGATTATGAATATAATGGTTGAATCTAATTTATAATTATGTATAAAAAAGCAAAACAATGTGCATAATACGTGCGCTTAAGTTGTGTATGTGTGTGTATATAGAATTATTTGAGCATTAGTCCTTAGCAGTGATTTTATTTTTGCAATTTTAGCATTGCTTATTCTAATTTAATTATGTTTTGATAAAAAAAAGGGTTTAATTCATATAAATTCCGCACCATATTGTGGAGCTTTAGATTTTAGTTTGAGATGCATTTCTATCAACAGAAAACTAAATGTTTCGGTGAATTAGTTTTCTTTAAAAATAAAATTGGACTGTTTGAATGAAAAAATTGAAAAGCAAATATAATTAGTCACTCAATTTAATGGATTAAAAAGCAACTCAACCAACTCATTGAAAAGAACTGACGGTTGGAATGAAAACATTGAAAAGAAAATTGCATTTGTCACCCAATTTAATGTACTAAAAGGCAATTCAACAAATTCTTTCAATTGAAAATAATGTCAACCCCTTTTATTTATAATGTTGCAAAATTCCAAAAACATCAAACACTTTCCATCTGGATTTTGAATAATATTGAAAGAAAAAATAGAATAGGAAAAATAAAATATCATTAAAAATATTAAAATATGTGAATAAAGTCAAATGTGAATCGTCTGAAAAGTAAATAAAGTTCGCCTCTGCAATTCATTGTGGAAGTTCCAACACAGTTGATGGTACGCTAATAATTAAATAGATCGATCAATTAAAGATTGTTTTTTGAAGTTTTGACTCTTTTAATGAAAAGCGGTTAGTGAGTAGACTCGAATTTAGGTTCAACAAAAAAATTAAATGGTTCTTTTCTTTGAAAACAATTGACAGCTAGAATGAAAAAAATTGAAAAACACATAGATTTTTTCACTCTATTTAATGGATTAAAAAATAACTCAACTAATTCATTCAATTAAAATCCATGCACAACCCCTCTATTTATAATGTGGTCAAATTCCAAAATCTTCATACACTTTCGATATGGGATTTTGAATAATATTAGAAAAAGAAAAAGAAAAAATTGGAATAGAAACAAGAAAAAATAATTAAATATATTAAAATATATAATTTAATTTGAATAAGTTAAATATGTCAAGCTTACTTTTAATTTAATGGATAAAAAATATTCAACCAATCAAAATCTTTTAAACTAATTAAAAAAAAGCTCAAATCGTACAATTATTCTTTCATTTCCTTGAATAACTTTAAGCCTAGCAATTATTCTTTTGAGGGTTTTTTCAATGACAGCTTAAGGTCAGGATGGTAAGTTTTTTTGAATAAAAAATTGTTTAATTGAACAATCTAAAAAGTATACCTTATTAGCATAAGTTTTGAATTTTGGATTTAGATGCATTTCCATCTTTCGTAATTATATATAATGTACAAAATCATTTAAATAAAAAATGAATATTTAGGTAGTTAAAGGAAAGGGAGCCGCTAATCCACTCCACAACACTCCATTTAGATTATTTTTTCTTAAATTGACACTTTTACCCATTATCTTCATCCTATCATGATTTAAAAAATTTCTCTAATAATTATCTTTACATTATTATATCCTTAATAAAATTAATTTAAGACAGATAATTGCCAATCAATTCAACCAAAACTTGAAACCTGAAAATTTGAAGTTATTTCCCTCATTCTTGATCAATTTTGGGTTGACACAAGTTGGATCCATTGTTTAGGCTGATGGAGGATCCAGGTTTGTTTGTTTTGGAACGCAACAACAGTCAACAGCACACGAAGTCAAACACAAAATATTCTTAAATTTGAAATAAAACGAAGAAGGAAAAGGAACAGTGAAAAATGTTCAATTATTTTCAGGAGGTAAGTGAGGTGAACGAAAACATCTACTTTTAGAGGCAAAAGAGTCGATGGTGAACTATCGACATCTGTACAATTCCAATTTCAACCTCCAATTCCACAAAATTATTTACATTTTATAACTAAGAAATTTGAATTTCAATTGTACAAGTTTTTATATTATAAATATATCATACATACAAATTATTTTCTATCTTATAAATTAATATATATAAAATAAACAAAGTACCCTTAATGTAAAATGACAAAATACCCCTAATATAAAACGATAAAATATACCGTTAATTTAAAATAACGAATGTTCTTCGCTTGAATGAAAAAAATACCCTTAATACGATATTGAAAAATATCGTGAGTGTAAACTTACAATATTGTCCTTGGCAAAAAAAAAAAAATTTAAAAAATCAAAACACACATAACATAAAATCACCAAAATACCATTGGTGCAAAATTACGAAGATACATTTGGCACAACATGACGAAAATACCCTCGGACAACTCTGGTCAAAATGATAAAAAAGTACCAGTGCAAAATGAAAAAAAAATACATTTGACTCAAATTGCTGAAAGTTCCTATAATGAAAAACGACCAAAATACCAATGATGAAAAGTAACGCAAATATCTGGGCATAAAAAGACAAAAATACCCTTAATGCAAAAAGAAAAAAACGCTCCCACAAAAATTGAGAAAATGTCTCGTGTTAAATAACGAAATTACCTTGAATAAATTGATTTTTTTTCTCTTTTAACACAAAGTGACAAAAGTGCATTTAGTACACAATGACAAAAATTTCGTTTAAGTGAAATGCCTAAAATATTATCGGATAACGAAAATACACTTGTTGAGAAAATAATGAAAATATCATTCATACCAAATGAAAAAAATAACACTGATGAAAATGACGAAAATACCAATCGTTTTAAAAAAATGGAAATTTTTACTATAAGTATATGTTCGTTGTTTTGGAAAAAAGCGCGTCTTAGACCAATGGTGTTTTTATCAATTTTAAGAAGGGGTATTTTCGTCATGTACAACTATTTTTTTTACTAATTGGAAAGTTATTCATCTTATATCAAGTACATATTTGTTATGCTGCACAATGAGAAAATTCGAATTTAACAAAAAGGTAATTTTGTCATTTTACAACGAATACTTTTTTTTTTTATTAAAAAAAAATGGACCATACACATTTTCGTCATATTAGTATATTTTTAACTTCACTAGCCAATTTATTTTGGTTCAAAACAAAGTTATATAATTTCCACACTCACTATTTGAGTGACTTTTTTTTTTTTTTGAAGCCCGGCTGGGCGGTTGCCCCATGAAGGGGAGCAGTGACTAATAAGAAAAAAATATAATCTGAATATCTAAGAAAAGCTCTTTGGATAATTTCATTTTTAGTTTGAAGAGAAGTCTAGAGAATATAGAGAGTAAAGAGAGAAAATCTTCCTAATTATGATCACTAATCTTGTCAAGTCAAGAATTATACGTCTGGCTTTTAACATCCCTTTATTTTCTTTTATTTTTTTTCTGCACAAGTGAAACAATTTTAAAAAAATCATTAAAATCCAAATTGGATTGCAAACTAAGAGACCAATTTGGATGGGACACTAATAGATCTAACAGAAAATCCAATCGATAAGGGCATAATAGTCTTTTAGTTTAAACACTTAAAATAAAAAATTACTTGCCTAAATAAGAACTTATTTTCCAAAAATTGAAATTCATTTTAATTTAGAAAATAAAGTACACATTCAAAATTCATTTACAGAAAACCAATAAATAAAAAAAAATTACCCTGGTCATCTACCCACCACTCGATAAGGGCAAAATTTTGGATTGGATTACAAATTGTATTGAAGGTATATTAGGCTCTTTGCTTGATTCTATTACTCAATTTGGGTGGACATCCAAATTGGTTCTCAATTGACAATTCCAAAAGAATCATTCCTTAGAGTAAATAGTACTAAAATGAAATTAAGCATTTGTTTTTCTTACAAAAATAGAGTCAAAATAATAGCAATTTAAGTTAAAGTTCAAAGAGCAAAATACATCATGGGAAGATAAGGAATACAAATCAACTCTCCAATTTTACTAATTTGACCAACTATTGTAATTAGTACCTCTATATAAAAAGCAATTAATGTATTCTTAATAATATTTTTCCTTAATTCCTTCCCTCCTCGTAAATAATTACCACAATATACTAGTAAAAAAACCAGACATGGCCAATGAGGTATTGCTCAAGTGATAAGAGTTGAGGCCTTCCAAATAAATGTTGGTAATTCGAATCCTAATAAGTGCATAAAAAACGACAAAATGTTACATATTTACAGAAATTCCTACTGGATATGTAGGACAACATATTAATAAGATTTCAATTGAATTAGTCAATGTATTAATACCGGTACAAAAAACAAATCAGACATCCTCCACCTAACCTATTTTCGTAATCCAATACTCCAAGGTAGGCATTGTTGTGCGTCCAGAAATGTTTGACTCAGCCCATTGGGGTAGGCGCCTGCCCACGACTTTAAGGTCGTGGATTCCATGCCCTCTGTCTGCGTGCGATAAGCTTTAATCTCCCTTTCGAGGGTTATTTTCTCCTCGTTTGAGGCAATTCTCTCTCCCTATAGGGCAACCGCCCAATCGGGCTTCAAAAAATAAAAGAGTCTTCTAATTTTATTTTTAAGATGTATTTCTCCTTTTCATCAATAAATGTTTTAGGACAAAAATAAAAAATTTCTTCTACTTCTGTTTTATTATCATCTTCACTGCGATAATATTTCCTATATTTTCACAACCTCTTTTTTCCTTTTAAAATGATTTTCCATGAAACAAAAGAAAAATATTAGTAGTGAATTAATATAATGTAATAAATTTTCTTTTTTGGACAATAACTAATTAAGGTGTGTATTAATAGCTCCACCCCTTATTCTTCTTCTCTTTTTCCTGTTTTCCGTTGATTAATTCTGCCTTTTCTTTTCTTTTTTCTTTGTCCAAAAGGAAGGAAGGAAGGAAGTTCAGGAGGTTCACTTTCACTTAAAAAAAATACAGCCGTTGGATCATTTATCTAATTAACGGGTGTCAACACATGCAATCTTCTGATTTTATAAGGAAGCCAAGCCAGCCTTGTGTGTAACAACTTGAGGGAAAATTCTATGGTATGGACCGCCCTTGTGAGATTGGTCCCACAACTCTCTTATAAGATTTGGGACGGGACCTATTTTGTAAGTAGGTCATGCCCCAACTCATATGAGAGGGACATGTTGTCAGTCCCACAAGGATGACTCCATACCAGAGTGACCTGAACTTATGAAGTATGTTTATCTTTTGTAGTGATTAATTTAAAACTTATATCCAAATAAATACACGTATGATAAAAATAATAATTATTTTTTTGTGAACTGACACTTTCGCCCACCTGTATTACACTTAATGGTGGGCTGGATATAAATTTTAAATTAATTACTACCAAAAATAAAATTACTCGAACTTAAGTCATGGCCACTACTGATCTTCTCTGCCTCTCTCTATATATGAGTATCAATAATACTTTCCTTTCACAACCCCATTTTCTCTCTTCCTTAACAACAGTCTTTTTTTTCTTCTTCTATATTTTTCATTGACTTGAGCAATGGAAGGCGGGTATAATGGAGGAGGCAATTTTTCTTGCCAAAATCTTCAAGCCCTTCCTTTTCTAAGGCCGAGGCCTGCTTCTTCAGCAATAGATAGGTTTTTAAGGGTTTCGCAAAACCAATTATTCTTGGCAAATCAAGAATTGTTTTTGAATAACTTTTCATCCGATTCTCATGAGTTTTTTGAATTCTTTTGGTAGTTCGAGTAGCAGTGCTGGTGGTGCCGATTTTTTTATGAATGGAAGCGGAGAGGGAGGCGTCTCGCCTCTCCTTCCGTGGCCCTTTGTACCACCTCCATCAAACTTCGGGTTTGATGGGGTGACTTTAGGGCAAAATCAAAACTGGGTGAATCCTGGAGAAATGATGATGATGAACCCCCCGCCGCAGCAGCTATCTGAGAGTGATGTTGGTAATAAGAATTCCAATTCGAATTCAAAGAAGGATCAAGTTGCTACTCATAAGGCTTCGGTCAAAGGTCAATGGACTGAAGAAGAGGATCTGTAAGGAAAAAAATCATGATTTTATGTTCATTTCCCCAGCCTAAAAAAAAAAAAGTTTTTCAATTAACATGCAAAATATTTATTTATTTATTTTTTGTCTCCATTTTTTTTTATGTGTTTATACCTATGTAGGGAACTAATTAACTTGGTTAGGCAATTTGGAGTCAAGAAATGGGCTTCGATTGCTAAGAAGATCGAGGGAAGGGCTGGAAAACAGTGTCGGGAGAGATGGCATAACCATCTCCGCCCCAACATCAAGGTTTTTTTCCTTAATTTTTTTTTCCAGAAAATTCACTTGATCTGCTAGTTTTTAGAGCTATATCTAAGAAGTGGGATTTTTTTTTAAATTAATCAGATTTCTTGCACACTGTTTGATTTTCCTAGATTTACGTCAGAAACCCCAGATTCTTTAATATCTGTGATTAAAAAAATAGTTTCAGACATGATTTCTTTGAAATTTATAAATTTTAAAAATCAAGATTAAAGATGTTTAATATATTTTCTCCAGTCTGGACAGATTAGCAAGTGACGTCCCATATATGGTAAGTATTTATTAGCTTAATTTTAGGGTTTGGTCGGCAGATGTGTCCTAAAAGGCCCAAAAGATGCCTCACGTTTTTTCCCTCTTAAACCAATCTTTGAAGAAATAGAAAAATCCAACTATGTTTTCTGTTGTAATAAAATAATTTTTCTGAAGTGTAATATTTTTTTTTGTTTTAGGGTTTTTCTTAGGCTCCAGATCAGCACACATGAATAAATTTTTTTACCAAATCAGATTTTTATTATTTTTTTTTTTAAGTCACATTAATGTTGTTCCATATCCATTTTTCATGTGATTTATTTCGACAAAAGTAATCATGAGTCTGTTATAAAAAAAGTCTTCAAACCTTGGAAAAAAAAGTTTTTGTGGTGTTTTGGAATTTTGCTAATTAATTTCTATGTATGAATGTAGCTGACTCCAATTGCGTGATATTAAGACTTTGTTGTTGTAGTAATTGATGAATTTTTATTTTTATTTTTATTAATTTTACAGAAAGAAACTTGGAATGAGGAAGAAGAGCGAATGTTGGTGGAGGCTCATTTGCAGGTTGGAAATCGATGGGCCGAGATAGCGAAGCGGATTCCCGGTAGGACCGAGAATTCGATAAAAAATCACTGGAATGCCACCAAGAGGAAGCAGTATTCCAAGAGGAAGAGTAAGAAAGGTGAAGGGCAAAATGGGAAATTGCCTCAATCGACTATTTTGCAGGACTACATCAAACGCGCATTTCTCAATATCGATACTGCTTCCGCCGCCGCCACTCCGACTGAGCCTGCCGTTTCCGATATCTCGGCGTCTCAGTCGACTAATTCCAATCATGATTCCCCTTCGTATGATCTGACTGAGCGGAGTCACCATGAGGAAATGAATTATTATTTTTCAAGCGAAATTAATGGCACCAGAAATCCACCGGATTATCTCTCTCTTCTCTTAGAAGGAGGATCAGAAGCACCGACCCCAACAATTTCCCGCCAAAATGACCCAAACATAGAGATGCACAATGATGGAGAGAGAACAGCTGCAGGAGAGATGGACCTTGTCGAGATGGTTCGACAACATGGTTATATTTTCTGAATGAATGATTTAATTTTACTTTTGTTTTGTTTAATTTTAATTTGAAAACATTAATGTACTTAGGTTTAATTTGGGAACAATTTAATTTTTTTGGATAATTTTTAATTTTTAAACTGTGAAATTGGACGACCTCGGCTATAAATGTTATGGTGTTGAATGCTTGAATTTCTATGTTAGTTTTCTGTTTTTCTTTTCCCTTATATTAAGCAATATTTGTTGCCACCATTGGGGATGGAAGCATTAGAGAAGACACCAACACTGAAATTATCATGGTGTATCCAGCTTGTAAAGACTATCCTGATGTCCAAATCACTACTACTTGTTGATATATGGGCGAAATTCAAACTCAAAATCTATCGATTTAATAATCGTAGAAATGGAGACACCTTAAATATTTAGGTGGGGTTCGAACGCGCGATTTCTCTGTCAAGTTAAAGATGAAAACGCTTAATTTATTAAATAACCATGCGAAATATAAAAGAGAGATGGTATCATACGTTAGCGTGTGAGGTTCGAACGCTCGACTTCTCAATTAAGTAAAGGTGCACCAAACTAACCATTCGGATGATAAAAAAAAAAGGTTATCATACACGTGTGAGATTCGAACTCGAAACTTCTCAATAAAATAAAGATAGAAAAAGAATTGTATCATCATACATTTAGTGAGTTTCGAACTCTCAACCGATCTCTTGATTTGTACTCTCAAATTAATTAATCATGCGAAAAATAAATCTTGTGATGATCCGACTTCAAAAAAAATTTATAAACACAATTAAAAAAAATTAAATCTCGAAATTTTCGAAGATTTCAATAAAAAAGTGTTTTATCAATTGAGTAATACGGAGAAAGAGCCTGAACACAATATTTAGTTTCCAGTTCGTTTGAGGCATTAAGCACTATAAGAAACATGACGTTTAGTTCATTAAAAAATATTCAGACCAAAAGTGAAAAGAAATTCGTTGGAAGCACAGCGGTTGGCTTTGTCATTTTGCTGGATTTCTGTCTCTTTTCTTCTCCTTGACTCTCTCTCTCTCTCTCTCTAAATTTCCGTCTTTACTTTCTCTTGGACATATTAGGTAATTGAAATTAGGGTTTTTAAAAAATCTTATCAAATCTCTTATTTATATCTATCTATATATATTACAGAGCATCTTTTTAAGATTTTTACTTGTATAATTTACGTATCATTTTCTAGGATTTTATGTTTTTAATTAGTTATAAAACTTTTGATTGGTACACAAAATTAATCTATTTTATTTAAAATGGGAGAGGGGGATTCAATTCCCAACATGGGGTTGAATGTTACACCACATTGCCAGATACTCTAGCAGTTATTTGACAACTATTTTCTTTAATTCTTTTAATGAAATGTTAATTTAAGTAAAAAAATTCACGATCTCTAATAAATCTAAACTAACAGTATTTTTGGTATGATATAATAATCTACAATAAATGTATTATCTTATTTAATTTCAAAATTCAAAACTCATCTCATACTCTTAATCTCTTCTTTTATCAATATATTTTAGAAGTTTATAAAAAAAAATTAACACATTAAATTCTTTTATAAAAAATTTCATTGGTTTAAAATATTTTTCCATAATCAATCTATATTTGTATTACAGAACATGTTTACAAGTTTTAACCAATAAGAAATCTTCAAAACTCTAACCCAAATTTCTCGAATTTTCTAACTCTTAATTATTATACAAAAATTGATTGGGTGAGATGAATTTCGATTAATTAAATCAATTAAAAACTAATTATTATCTTAAAATAAAATTAAATATCAAATTACTTACCCAAATATCTCTACAATCCTAAAATTTTTTTCTCATAATCTTGAACACACTTTTCCGTTTTAAATTCCCAATCTAATCTAAATTTTCTAGATTAAAGAGTTTTCTAATTAATTTCAAATGTTGTGATTGGTTAAGAAGATTTTAAATGTTTGAAATAAATCAAGAAAATATTAACTACTCCACTATCACAGACTCTCGTATTTCTAGCTCTCTTATCACGTTCCTTGCAAATTCATAATCAACCCCTCACTTTTAATTTTTTTTTATTTATTAATCTCACATTGGTTTATTGATTAGTAGTTTCAGTTAAATTCTACTTCCCATATGTTATTCAAATTCAAATATGATAAGATTAGATTAATGTAACAAATCATTTAGTTTTCAGTTAAACCCGTAGGCGAGCCTCCTCACTAAACCTTTTTTTCATTAAAAGAGTCAAAATTTTAAAAAATAAAATTTAGTTGTTCGAACATTTAATTCTTATGTATCATTAAATGAGTTGAAATTTGCCCAATGAATTGGAAAGACGGGCTTTATTTGTTTTTAGAAGGTTCATATTAGACTTATTCAAATTAGATTATATATTTTAGTATTTTTAATGGTTTTTTCTATTTAATTTTCTAATTTAATTTTTTTAATATTATTAAAAATCACACATCGAACGTGTATGGAGTTTTTTAAATTTGACAACATTATAAATAAAGGGTTTGAGCATGATTTTTTAATTGAATTAATTGGTTGAGTTGCTTTTTAGTCCATAAAGTTTGGTGACATCCCTAACTTGCTTTTATATTTTTTTCATTCCAATAGTAAAAGTTTTTGTTTTCAAAGAAAATTGGTTCATCTGACCATTTAAGTTTTCTATTGAACCTGCAAGTAAGCCAACTCACTAAACTTTTTCATTCAGAGGGTTAAAAGTTTAAAAAAAATAAACTTTAGTTAATCGAGACATTTAATTCTTATCACATCATTAACTGAATTAGAATTTTCTTAATGAATTTGAGAGGCGAACTTTATTTGCTTTTCGAATAGTTCATATTCGACTAATTCAAATTAAATTATATATTTTAATATTTTTTCGATTCAAATCTTTTCTTTTACTTTTTTTCAATATTATTCAAGATCGCACATCAAAATTGTATAAAGTTTTTGAAATTTGGGCGATATTATAAATAAAGGTAGTGCGTAGGATTTTTAAACAATGACTTTGTTGATTTACTTTTTAATCTATTAAATTGAGTGAAAAATCTAATTTGCTTTTTAACTTTTTTATCCCAATAGTCAAATATTTTTTCAAAGAAAATTTGTTCACCGAACCATTTAGTATTCTGTTGAACCCGCATGCGAACTTCTCACCAAACTTTTCTCATTAAAAGGGTAAAAAAATTAAAAAATAAAAAATTTTGCTGATCGAGTCAGTTAATTCTTATCGTGTCATTAAATGAGTTGTAATTTGCCTCAATATATTGAAGAGAAATAGTTTATTTGTTTTTGGATGGTTCACTTGAACCATTAATTTTTTCAAGAAAACTTACAATACCGACCTTGAGAAATCATTGAAAAAATATTCCTCCGTTACCATTTTTTTTGATATTTTGTATATAAATACAAAATTCTTATATTTGTTTTTTTCCTTATATATAGCTAGGTTTGAAAAACCAAACAAAAATATCATTGTAGAGTATCATTTTTCACTTTTATGATATTTAATATTTTCTTAACAATTAAATTTGTTCTACGCTAGTGTGTGTGTATATATATATATGCCCCTCTTTTAAGTCTGTTCAATTGGTGATATGAACTCAAATATGACAGGTTATTGGTTGTGTGTGAGAGTATTTTTAAATAGAATAAAGGAATAGGAATGGGCGAGGAGTAGAACTTAAAACCTTTTTTTCTATGAATGCACGCTTTAAATAATTTGAACTAATTATATATTGGTATTCAAATAAGCTAATTATAAATATAATAACAATATACTGGAAACTTTATTTTATTTAAAGGTTGTGGCTTCGTAAGAATGTGAGAGATTATTAAATACTCAACACGTGTTTTGTTTTGTATATAGATACGTGTAATTTTCTTAATGGTTAATTGCAAGATATATGGACTTACATTAGGATACTCAAAATAATAAAGTAATGACGAAATATGTGGTTCTACATTAAGATATTTAGAATAAGAAAGTATTTTTAAATACAGTAAATGAATGGGAATGGGCAACGAGTCGAAGTTAAGACTTGTTTTTTTTTATGAATTCACGCTTTAAACCAATAGAACTAATTATATATTGGTACTCAAATAAACTAATTATAAATGTAATAACAATATACTAGAAATTTTATTTTTATTTAAAGACCTTGGTCTAGTAAGAATGTGAGAGATTATTGAATATTCAACACGTGTTTTGTTTGATATATAGATACGTGGCATTTTCTTAATGGTTAATGGCGAGATATATGGACCTACATTAGGATATTCAAAGAAAGTAATTACGAGATATGTGAACCTACATTATGATATTCAGAATAAGAAATTAATTATTGTTTTTTACCCGAAATACGTATTTTCCAAATTCTTCTCCTTAATCTTTCGGTAACTTTTGAATTATCAATGGTTGACTATAATGGTTGATTATAATTTATAACTATGTATATAAAAATAAATAATGCCATAGTATATGAACAAGATGAGATATATCATGTTATAACAAAATTAAATTAGTACAATAATTAACTTTCTAGTGATGAAAATACATATACACACGAAACCAAATGCAGGATGAAGAAAGAAAAACTTGCATGCACTCTATTTTGTTTCATTTCATGGATGGTTTTTAATTCTTAAAAAAGTATAATAATAAAAGAAACACGTTTATTTTTCTTTTTTCACATGTAAACATTCATATATGAAACAATATTTTTTACATCATACATGTGTGTGTGAGTGTATTTTTAAATTCAGTAAATGGATGAGAATGGATGATGAGTTGAAACTTAAGACCTATTTTTTATGAATGCACGCTTTAAACCAACTGAACTAATTATATATTGTTACTCAAATAATCTAATTATAAATGTAATAACAATATATTGGAAATTTTATTTTATTTAAAGACCATGGTCTAGTAAGAACGTGAGAGACTATTAAATATTCAACACGTGTTTTGTTCGATATATAGAAAGATATGTGGCATTTTCTTAATGGTTAATGGAGAAATATATGAACCCTGCATTAGAATACTCTAACTAAGAAAATAATGGCGAGACATGTATACTTACATTAGGATATTTAGAATAAGAAAGTAATTAGTTTTTGGAGTGAGATACGTAATTTCCAAATCTTTCGCTAATGGTAACATTTGAATTATCAATGACCGACTATAATGATTGATTATAATTTATAACTATGTATAAAAAAAATGAATAATGCCATAGTATATGAATAAGATGAGATATATCATGTTATAACAAACTTTCTAGTGATGAAAATACATATACACACACAACCAAATACAGAATGAAAAAAGAAAAACCTGCATGCACTCTATTTCCCTTCATTTTATGGATGGTTTTTAATTCTTAAAAAAAGTATAATAATTTACGTTTATTTTACTTTTTTCACATGTAAAGATACATATATGACACAATATTTTTACATCATATATGTGGTCGTGGATGAACAGACAGAATGTTTTGGCTTTTGTTTTTGAAAAACCCTTGAAACCTTAAAGAATACAAATGGTTTAATTTCCACGTATTTTGCAACCTTGTCCAGTCAATATCCAATAATAATTCAAATAGAAAATCATTATTGTTTCTTAACCCCCCTACCCCACTCCACTCCCCCAAAAAAGAGTCAAATTTACCTTATATATCTTTTGGTGGAAACAAATAAATTTCACCTAAAGATGCAAATGATTCTAGTATGATCTAAACCTAGACTGATCGAGTATGGGCAGATTATACGAATAAGTGTTAGTATCATTCTAGAATGCATGATCACTAATCTTGTCAAGTCAAGAATTATACGTCCGGCTTTTAACATTTTTTTTTTTCTTCACAAGTGAAACAATTTTTAAAAGGCCATTAATTTCATTAGAACACTGCCCACCGAGAAATGGAAAATTTGGAAATGTACATTTGTTTTTGGGTTAATTCCATTTACTCTAGGGGTTGTGTAAATTGAAGGACAATTCTTTTAGGATTGTCAATTGAGAGACCAATTTGGATGGGACACTAATAGATCTAGCAGAAAATCCAATCGATAAGGGCATAATAGTCTTTTACTTTAAACACTTACAATATAAAAAAAATGACTTGGCTAAAAAAGAACTTATTTTACAAAAAAATTGAATTTGATTTTAATTTAGAAAATAAAGTACACATTCAAAATTCATTTAAAGAAAACCAATAAATAAAAATAAATAAATTACCCTGGTCATCTACCCACCACTTGATAAGGGCAAACTTTTGTCATTTTTTTTCTATGAGGAAAGGTTGAAGTTGGATTACAATATTCTATTGAGGGTATATTAGGCTCTTTGCTTTATTCTATTATTTCAATTTGGATGGACATCCAAATTGGTTCTCAATTGACAATTCCAAAAGAATCATTCCTTAAGTGACACATTCTTAGAGTAAAGTGGGCTAAAATGAAATTAAGCCTTTGTTTTTCTTTCAAAAATCGAGTAAAAAGAAGAGCAATTTAAGTTAAAGGTCAAAGAGCAAAATACATCATGGGAAGACATGGAATACATATCAACTCTCCAATTTTTCTAATTTGACCAACTATTATAATTAGTACATCTATATAAAAAGCAATTAATGTACTCTTAATAATATTTTTCCATAATTCCTTCCCTCTTCATAAATAATTACCATAATATAATAGTAAAACAAATCAGACATCGCCAATAATACATGACTCAAATGGTAAGAGGTACGGTCTTCCAAATAAATGTTGATAGTTCGAATCTTGACAAATGTAGAAAAAAACGACAATATGTCATATGTTTGTAGAAATTTTTACTGGATGGACCAAAAGTTACATTAAGATTCCAACTGAATTAGTCGGGACAAAATGTATGTGTATTTTTACCCCCAAAAAAAAATAGACATACACCACCTAACCTATTTTCATTATCCAATACTCCAAGGTAGGCATGGTTGTGCGTCCAGAAGTATTTGACTCGAGCGTTCTAATTTTATTTTTAAGATGTATTTCTCCTTTTCATCAATAAATTTCTTAGGACAAAAAAATAAAAAATAAAATTCTTCTACATCTGTTTTATTACCGTCTTTAATGCGATTATATTTCTTATATTTTCACAACCTCTTTTTTCCTTTTAAAATGATTTTCCATGAAACAAAAGAAAAATTAGTAGTGAATTGTGTAATAAATTTGTAATAAATTTTCTTTTGTGGACAATAACTAATTAAGGTGTGTATTAATAGCTCCACCCCTTATTCTTCTTCTCTCTTTTTCCTGTTTTCCGTTGATTAATCCTGGCCTTTTTTTTCTCTGTCCAAAAGGAAGTTCAGGAGGTTCACTTTCACCTAAAAAATACAGCCGTTGGATCATTTATCTAAGCAACGGGTGTCAACACATGCAATCTTCTGATTTTATAAGGAAGCTAAGCCATCGAAGGCATGGTAGCCCAGTGGGTAACATCCACTGCCTGTGACCGAGAGGTCCAGCCCTCACACAAGGGGAATGATTTAATTGTCATTTATTTGGGTTCCCTTGTGTGAGGTCTTATACACCCCTCACGGGGCACCCGCTCATCGGGACTTCTACTACTCCTCACGGGGCACCCGCTCAACGGGACTTCAACGACATCCGCTCAACGAGGTCATCTACTTCTCCCCTCACGGGGTCTTCTACTTCTCCCCTCTCGGGGTCTTCTACTTCTCCTCATCTAGTGAGGTCTTATAATAATAATTGTAATAAACTAGACCATACTTATAAATGGTCTAGTTTTTTTAAAAAAAAAAAAAAAAAAAAAGGAAGCTAAGCCTGCCAGCCTTGTCCCCGTGTATGTCTCTAATTCTGTACCCAATCAATTACAATTCACTATGTGAACATTTTTATAAATTATATATACAAATGTTGAATTATAATTGGTTGAGTACAGAAATGTGGACCTACACGAAGACAGATAATTTTTGGCTAATGTGTAAGAACTTGAGTCATGCCCACTACTCATCTTCTATATAAGAGCATCAATACATTCTTTCCTTTCATATCCCCTTTACTCTTCCTTAACAACAGTCTTTTTTACCTTCATTTTTTCCTCTACTTTTCATTCCAACTCCCCACCCCACTCCCTTTTTGAATCAATGGAAGGCGGATATAATGGCGGAGGAGGTGGTGGCGGAAATTTTTCTTGCCAAAATCTCCAAGCCGCTGCCGCTACAGCCAGACTTCCATTTTTTAAGGCCTAGGCCTGCTTCTTCAGCAATAGATAGGTTTTTGAGTGTTTCCCAAAACCACTTTTTGGGAAGTCATCAAGAATTGTTTTTGAATAACTTTTCGAGTCATGATTCACAATTTTTTTGAATTCTTTTGCTAGTTCAAGTAGTAGTAGTGGTGGTGCTTCGGATTTGTTAATGAATGCAAACGGAGGGGGAGACGTCTCGCCTCTCCTTCCGTGGCCTTTTGTACCACCTCCATCAAACTTCGGGTTTGATGGGGTGATTTTAAGGCAAAACCAAAATTGGATTAATCCTGGAGAAATGATTATGATGAACCCGCAGCAGTTATCTGAAAGTGATGTTGGTAATAAGAATTCAAAGAAAGAACAAGTTGCTACTGATAAGCCTTCGATCAAAGGCCAATGGAGCGAAGAGGAGGATCGGTAAAAAAAAATTCATGATTTTATGTTAATTTCCAAAAAAAAAGTACATAATTAACATGCAAATTATTTATTCATCAATTTTTTTTTTTTTTTTTGTGTTTATACATATGTAGGGAACTAATTAAGCTGGTTAAGCATTTCGGAGTCAAGAAATGGGCTGCGATTGCTGAGAAAATTGAGGGACGAGCTGGAAAGCAGTGCCGCGAGAGATGGCATAACCATCTCCGCCCCCATATCAAGGTTTTTCGCCTTAACTTTATTTTTAATTTATTTATTTATTTTTGCACAAAATTCACTTAATCTGCTAGTTTTTAGGGATATATCTAAGAAGTGAGATTTTTTATTTTATTTTTTTATTATCAGATTTCTTGCACCCCGTCTGTTTTTCCTAGATTTACATCAGAAACCCAGATTCTTTAATTTCTATTTTAAAAAAAAACTAGTTTCAGACATGATTTCTTTGGAATTTATAAAAAATTTAAACAAAAAAAAAATTCAAGATTAAAGATGTTTAATATATTTTCTCCAGTCTGGACAAATTAGTAAGTGACGTCCCATATATGGTAAGTGTTTATTAGCTTAATTTTAGGGTTTTTTCGGCAGATGTTTCCGAAAGGGCCCAAAAGATGCCTCACGTTTTTTTTCCTCTTAAACTAATTTTTGAAGAAATGGAAAAATCCAACTCTGTTTTCTGTTGAAATAAAATAGTTGCTTGAAGTGTAACTTTGTTGTCAAGGAGACCGTAGCCCAGTGGGGCAAGTCTCTACCCGTGACCAAGATGTTCCTGGTTCTCCTACTCTGGTGAGGGAAAATTTAAGGTTGCTGACAAAAAAAAAAAAAACTGCACTGTTTATTTTTAAAAAAGAAAAAGTGTCATTAATTTTCTTCCTATTGTTTTTCCACATCCATTTTTCATGTGATTTATTCCGACAAAAATAATCATGAGTCTGTTATAAAAAAGTCTTCATACCTTGGAAATATTTTTTTGGGTGGTGTTTTGGAATTTTCCTAATTAATTTATGTGTATGAATTTATTTATTTATTTATTAATTAATTTTACAGAAAGAGACTTGGACGGAGGAAGAAGAGCGAATGTTGGTGGAGGCTCATTTGCAGGTTGGAAATAAATGGGCCGAGATAGCGAAGCGAATTCCCGGTAGGACCGAGAATTCGATAAAAAATCACTGGAATGCCACCAAGAGGAAGCAGTATTCCAAAAGGAAGAGTAAGAAAGCTGATGGGCAAAATGGGAAATTACCTCAATCGATGATTTTGCAGGACTACATCAAGGGTACATATTGCAATATTGATCATTCTTCCGCTGTCGCCGCCATTCCGACGGAGTCTGCCATTGCCCATGACTCGCCACGGGCTCAGCAGATCAATCTGGTCTACCCCGAGCTATCTTCATCGGCTTCGAATCACGAATCCCCTCTGATCGATCTGACTGAGCAGAGTCATACTGACGAAATTAATTTCATGAATGGTTTTTTTCGAAGCGATTTCAATGGTTCTCTGGTTGATTTTGGCACCGAAAATCCACCGGATTATCTATCTCGTCTCTTAGAAGGAGGATCAGGAGCGGAGGCGCCAACAATTTCCCGCCAAAATGACCAAAACATGGATATGCGAAATGATGGAGAGACAACAGCTGTAGGAGAGATGGATCTGGTCGAAATGGTTCGACAGCATGGTTACATTTTTTGAATGAATGAATGAATGGTTTTATTTTATTTTTTTCTTTGTTTAATTTCAATTTGAGAACATTAGTTTAATTTGGAAACTATTTTTTATGTTTTTGGGATAATTTTTAATTTTAAACTGTGAAATTGGCCGACTTCGATCATAAATATTATAGTGATGAATGTTTGAATTTCTCTGTTAGTTTTCTGTTTTTTCTATACAGGAATATCCAACTGTACAATTGTCCCTTATATTAGGCAATATTTGTTGCCACCTTTGGTGATGGAATCATTAGAGAAGACACCAACACTGAAATTCTCATGGTGTATCCTGTCTGCAAAGACCATCCTGATGTCACAGTCACCACTACTTCATATTTGGGCGAGATTTGAACTCAAAACTTATCAATTTAATAAACACAAATATAAAGACACCTTACATACTTAGCAAAAAAAAAAAAAGACATCTTACATATTTAGAAGAGATTCGAACGCGCGACTTCTAAGTTAAGTAAAAGGTGAAAACACTGAATTAACTAACCATGCGAAAGTAAAAAAAAAAATTGAAAGTGCACTAAACTAAGTAAACAGGTGGAGGATAAAAAAGAAAGGCTAAACTATCATACATTAGCGTTGTGAGATTCAAACTCGAAACTTCTCAATAAACAAACATTAACCATGCGGAAAATGATTAGTGAGTTTAGAACTCACAACCGATCTCTTGATTTGTACTCCCAAATTAATTAACCATGCGAAAAATAAAACCCGTGATGATCCGATTTCAAAACTAATTAACTTGTGATGATCCAACTTTAAAAATAAATCACAAATAAAATTAAATCTCCGAAGATTTCAATAAAGAGTGTTTTAACAACTGAGTAATATACGTGGCAAAGAGTATGAACACAATCTTTAGTTTCGAGTTCGTTTGAGGCATTAAGCACTATGAGAAACATGACGTTTAGTTCATTTAAAAATTCAGACCAAAAGTGAAAAAATTCGTTGGAAGCGCAGCGGTTGGCTTTGTCATTTTGTTGGATTTCTATCTCCTCAGTCCTCCTTGACTCTCTCTCTCTCTCTTAAATTTCTGTCTTTACTTTCTCTTGGATATATTAGGTGGTTGAAATTAGGGTTTTAGAAAATCTTTTATATATATATGACAGTTTATTGGTTGTGTGTATTTTTAAATACAGTAAAGGAATGGGAATGGGGAGAAGACGAACTTAAGAGCTATTTTCTATGAACGTACGCTTTAAACCAATTGAATTAATTATAAATATAATAATAATATAATGAAAATTTTATTTTTATTTAAAGATCGTGGTCTAGTAAGAATGTGAAAGAATAATAAATATTAAACACGTGTTTTATTCGATTTATAGATACATGAGCATCTTCTTAATGGTTAATGGCGAAATATGTTGACCTACATTAGGATACTCAAAATAAGAAAGTAATTACGAGATATGTGGACATATATTAATATATATTCAGAATGAGAAAATAATTCATTTTTTAGCGTGAGATACGTATTTTTTGAATTCTCCTCAAACTTTCGCTAATGCCAATGGTAACATTTGAATTATCCATGATTATGACCATAATAGTTGATTATAATTTATAACTATGTATAAAAAAATAAATGATGCCATAGTATATGAACAAGATGAGATATATCATGTTATAACAAAATTAAATTAATATTAGAAATTCATTAACTTTCTAGTGATTAAAATACATATACACACACAACCAAATGCAGGATGAAGAAAGAAAAACCTGCATGCACTCTATTTCTCTTCATTTCATGGATGATTTTTAATTCTCAAAAAAATATAATAATAGTTTACGTTTATTTTTCTTTTTTCACTTGTAAACATACATATATGACACAATATTTTTACATCATATATATATATATATATATATATATATATATATATATATATATATATGTGTGTGTGTGTGTGTGTGTGTGTGTGTGTGTGGGGTCGTGGATGAACAGACATAATGTTTTGCCTTTCGATTATGCAAAACCCTTGAAACCTTAAGGAATACAAATGGCTTAATTTCCTCATATTTTGCAATCTTGTCCGGTCAATATTAAAAAGCTCAATAAATAATTTTTAACCGTTTCAGTTTCACCTTTCTCTTTAAAGAAAATGAATGATTATCGCTTAATAATTATCTCTAAATATGCTCATGAAATACTAAGTTAGTAATTAGGGTTATATTATAAATTACATGAGGACTATGAAGTGCCCATTATTTTGCCATGCACTTTAATGATGTTACCTTATATATACATGTCTTTTTGGATATATTTTTTTGTATGGCAAGTTGACTAATATATTTACTGTTTTAGATTTCTTACCAAAGAAATTTGTTTGGAGGAAAGATAAATTTGACCAGTATTTTGACTGGCTATAGCTAACCAGTGTTATTTATATAAGGTAAAGAATATCTGGTCTAAATTGTATGTGAGAGTTTTCCAAACCTAATTAACCTTAAAAGAAAATTATGTTTGACCATTAACCAACAATTATGAGATATTATTACATACCAAATTAAAATCTTCTCAAAAAAAATTACACACCAAGACAAACATAAAGGATTTTGAACTCTATATTTTTATAAATAAAAGAAAAACACAACAAAATATACTCAATTTTCTTCATGTGTGAACCTTTTAGAATTAGTTTTATCTTGCTTCATAATCAATTTATTATTATTTATTATCCTATAAGTTAGTTGAAGAACAATTAATGCAAAATAGTGAGAAATTTTTTTTTTATTTTTCTAACGGGTGCCTGCACATATTAAGTAGTTTAAGCTTTCTATATTCTTATAGAGTCATCTCATTTTTTTTTAGAATTTTAAATTCTTATATACCTAAAATACTGTATATAATCTATTTATTCTAAATTAATGCGTATATGGGGCACACGTTAAAAAAGTCCCGGGAAAAAATCCCAACTCGTGTCCCACTCATTGACAGACGCAGAGTGTTAGCAGTGGGGTCACATCACATGACCCCACTGATTTTTTTTGTTTTTACTTCTAATTATTCTTATGTAATGATTATGTCTATGTGTTAAATTAGTGACCCCTATAAATTTTGTTGACCCCATATTCAAACAATACCAAGCGCGGTAGACAATGATGCGGTGATTCAATTGTTTTGATTGTCGTGTGGGTCCAATCGCTTTTTTATTTTAAATCTTTTTAACTTTTTCTTCTAAATTTTTACTTGTATCACACATAATGTGACATTTGTTTTTGAGATTTTCGTTCAAAATTTTGTATTTACTAACTAATTTTCACCGGAGTTATAGGTATTTTTGTCTCTTCACTTCATTCTCTCTACTTTTACTTTTAGTCTAAAATTATCGTGTTTATTAATTTGTCAAAAACGTCATAAAAAATAATAATTGATAGAAATATTAATAAATAATGGTTTCTACTAAAAATATAAATAGTTTATTGATAAAAAATCTTATAGAAAATGTGACATTTTTTAAAATATTGCATGGGCGGTTCCCTTCTAACATTTTAAAAAACGTCGAATTTTCTATATAAAACTTTTAGTTTATTGTCTATATTTGTCTTTAAACAAGTGACTCCACTGTCCCTAAATTTCGAATCCTCCACTGTCCACACTCGATCATGCCAGTTTTTTAATAATATATATGTTATCACTAACCTTATACTAATATTTGTGGTTTTTAAGATTACGATTACAAATCACAGATAAAAGTTAAGGTTATAATTACTAATCATTTTAAATTGAATTTAAATAAAAAAAAATTCAAGTAAAAGTAAAAGTAAAATAAATAAATAATGGTTTGAACTTAAATTTTATACGTAAAGTTAAGCTATTTACATCTTTTAGGTATAGAGGAATTGAAAGTCCTCATAGTTTTCTTACTTTACAAACTCCTTTCTTCATACACTTCAACAAATTGACACGGTATATTTAAATTTATTTATTTTGAAGTTTTCAAACATCAATATTTTTTTATTTTTTTAATTCACTTTTATTTTAACTAATAGTAATAATAATAATTATTTTTTAATATATGTCTAATAGGCGAGTTCACCGTCAATCACATTTAGAATACTACATACATTTCTTAATATAAGTCGTTTATTAAACAAAAATTAAGGAAGCAACAAAGCAAAGTACTTTGTTAGTCAAAATATCAATATTATTATCTTAAATAAGACTTGTATACACTAATTCTATTTAAGAGAGTAATATTGATATTTTGATTAAAAAAACTCCCTTCATTCCTTAATATAAGTCGTTTAAGACATGTAGCAAAAATTAAAAAGCAAAAAATAAGATGATTTTTTAATCAAAATATCAATCTCTTAAATAAAATTAGTAGTATACAAGTACTATTTAAGAGAGTAATATTAATATTTTAATTAACAAAGTGACTTACTTTTACTTCTTTAATCTTCGCTATATTTTCTAAGCGACTTATTTTATAAAATAGATATAGTAACGTTCTATATGCATGTAAAAAAAGAGAGAACTGATTTTTCATTTAAATAGAGATTTTTTTTTGTTAAATAATCATTTAAATAGAGAATTGTTTTTCTTCTAATGTACAAATCACATTGACATAATGTCCTTTTGAGTAAATGTAAGCCTTTTTATTTTTCTTTCAACGAAAGGAATTTATCATTATTGTGAACAAATAAGAGAAATAATAAATGTCACTAAATGTCTTCTTCACATGGCTCCTAAAACTTGGGGTTTATTTTTCAGAAAAATAAAAACAAAAAATGAAAGATAAACATAGTAAGCCATTCCTAAATATAAGACTTTTAATTACACATTGCAAAAAATTAAGATGTTTTGGAAATCAAAATATTAATATTACTGTATTAAATAATACTTGTATACCGTTAATTTTATTTAAGATAGTAATATTGATATTTTAATTATAAAAACATCATAAATTTTTACTTTTTTTAATTTTTACAATATTACATATAATGAAGTCTTATATTTAGGAATTAAGAGAGTAGTGGTTAGTGAAAGTAAATGTTAAACCATTCAAAATCTGAGTAGAATTTGAATCAATAGTGTCACGTACATCAGTTACAAAATTATGTACTTATTACGCAGTAGTAACTTCAATCACATCGCATGATTATTCCAAAACTTTCGGTATAATTATCATTTCTTTAAAAAAGGAAAATTGGCCGTATATTTTTCTGCCCTCTTGGATTCAACCCGCTACACTGCAAAATACCAAATGTGCCGTACCATGTGGAACATTTGGTGGTGTCGAATTAAAAATCTGGATGAGATCATTTGCGATCGTGGGAGTTAAAAAGTTTTTTTTAATTTTCTCACCCAAATTATCTTAGCCGTTAGATTCTTGATTCGACGGCTACTAAATGTTTGGGTGCCATCCTATTTTTATCTCTATGTATCTGTATCCTATTTTTGTTTCTCTATGTTGATGTATAAAAGCAGTATGTGCCTCCTTTATATGCTGCATTTCTTTTCTTCTAGAAGCTAATTATTTTAAGTTAACATCATGACATCTTCGCCTTTGCAAACAATATTCCAGCAAACAAACCCAAACACAAATAAAAAACACAACCATTAATCAACATATCCGATGATGAAAAAGGAAAGAATGAGGATGAGGTTAGGGGTGGAAGTGAGTTGAGTTGGCTCGTGAGTAACTCACGATTCGATATTCGGCTCGACGAACTCAATTCATTAGCTAAATGAGCGATACATGAGCTAAGATTTTTGGCTCATCTAAAATATGAGTCGAGCTTGAACTAGATAGAGTTCGACTACATTTAGATTTAATGGTGATTTCAATATATATATATATATATATATATATATATATATATATATATATATATATATATATATATATATATATATATAGCCACACATCTGCTCAAGAAAACCTTAGAAATCTCTTATAATTTGGCAAATTGGTACAAATAGTCCCTAAACAATTTTCCGCCAGAGGTAGAGTCCCTAAAGATTTTTTTTTTTTTGGGTTTAGAACCCTCAAACAATTTATGTTTGGTGTGTAAGGTCCTTCCGTCCAAAAAAGTGTTAGTCAACTGTCAATTAAAAAATTTATTCGAGTAAAAAAAAATACTATAGGGGCATAATCGGTACATCACACAACACACAACCCAAAACCACTACCCTCTTAACCTCCCTCAGCCCACCACCACCACCGCCACCGCCACCACTCAACAACACCACCATCATCAAAATCCCCAAATTCATCAAAAAAATATTTAAGATAAATTTTTCCACCATCAAAATCCCCAGCCACACCCTCCCCTCCGTCTCCGGCGATCCATCAAAACAGAGGACCATTCAATAATCCCCAAATTTAAACCCTTAACATAACTAGTCTGCTCAAAACATCAGTTTTATAAGTTTATGCAAAATCTTCAAAAATAAAAAAATAAAATAAAACTGACCTGTGCAGAAATTATCCACCGCGGCTCAATTCCTCTCCACCTCTATCATGCCACAGAGATGACAGCTGATGTTGCCGTCATGGAAGTTCCTCAATCCACCATCGGTGTTCGCACTCGCGCCAAAACCCTAGCTCTTCAGTGCCTTCACTCCTCTTCCTCCACCGCCGCTACTCCGCCGCCAATTTCTGATTCTTCGTCGGATTATCTTCAACTCCGGTCCCGGGGGCCTCGAAAAGCCCTCACTTTTGAAATCGCAAACTCAGAAGAACCCTAAGTCTGCTGGTTCGAGACTTCGAGTAAACGACAACCGGTCAGCTCACGAGCACCCAACTTCAGCGGATTCGTCATCCTCCACTGGCGCAGATTAGCAACCGTCCACCTCTCATGGCTCAAATTTGCAACCCTTGGCCTAATTTGCTAAACCCCACAGGACAGGGCCCCACAGCAGCAGAACATCCCCCTCCGACGCAGTCTTCAATGCCTCTGTCTCACTTTTCGGCTCTGCCCACATCGCCGCTGCCTTTTGGGTGCATGTCGTCTCCGTAGTCGCCTTATGCTCTGCTGTCTCCGGGCTTGCTGATGTTACCCAGTCGCCGACATTCCCTGTTCATAGGGGGAATATATATATATATATATATATATATATATATATATATATATATATATATATATATATATATATATATATATATATATATATATGTATCTTTGTTCTTTGTTTGTGATGGTAAAAAAATTCTTGCCGCAAGAAGATTAGGGAGTTTTGGGGTGGGGATTGTGGGGATTTCGTCGGGGAAGGGGGTGAGCTGGGGTAGGGTAGGGTTTGAAGGGTTTTTGGGGATGGACGCAAAGTACCATAATTGCCCTTCAAATTTTGCTTTGACTTTATTTTTTTCCTTAAAATTTATGTTGACCGTAACTTTTTGGATGGAAGGACCTTACACACCAAACATAAATTGTTTGAGGGTTCTAAAACCAAAAAAAAAAATCTTTAGGGACTCTACCTCTGGCGGAAAATTGTTTAGGGACTATTTGTACTAATTTGCCCTTATAATTTTCTCATCTTCTCAAAGTGTAAGAGTTATTATCAAGGGAAAATGACTTGAATGGTCCTCAAAGTATTTACCAATACAAGCTAATGTCCCCAAAGTATTTCAACTTCCCATAAAGTCCTAAAACTATTTGCGCGGCTTCTAAATAGTCCTACCACCAGTTTGGACAGTGGTTTCCGGCCAAGAATCAGCACGCCCCATTCACGTGAGTTATTAGGAGGGGCAGAAAAGTCACAAACAACTTCTCCACCGACACACAATTACGAGGGGGATCAAGGGCAAAAAAATGTTACCTTCTTCATGAAGAACTGCGAAGAACATCCAAGCAATCTGAAAATTCACCTTCTTCCTTGAATTAGTCATCAAGCTCGGAATAAAGAAATCCATTGTAAAATACCAAAAGCAAGAACACCATTTTCACCATGCTTGAAGCCGTGAACAAAAATCTAATAAATCATAACTAAAAACCCACCAAAAGATGAAGTTTTTAGATAGATAATTAGTCTCCAAAAAATACTACACACGAGCAATACAAATCATCTGAAACAGCAAGAGATCAAATCAGTCCAAGAATGCTCTTTTAAGAGATCAAACCAATGCACCAAAGAAACAGTCAAATAACCAATGTAAATGCAGATCAAGTTACAGAAATTTGGCTTCAAAATACCTCTGAAATCGCCCGAAAATCCCATAAGAAGAACAAAATATAGTCTGCCAGAAACAATCCGAAAAACAGAGGTTTTTCCACAAAATAACCCAATCTCTACAGACCATAACACTCAAATCCAATTAAAAATTCAGATTCACAGTTAAAAGAAGAATCTTTCTGCAAAGTTTGAGCCTCAAACTTATAACGGATCAACCGAAAATCGCCTAAAACCTAAGAACAATAGTTCTGCTAGAAAAAATAGTCACGAAAAACTGAGTTCTTCAAATAAAAAGCCAGTCTCTACGCACCATTAAACTGAAATTCAAACACATGTTCTTGTTCAAAATTAAAGTACCATAAGATGTTCTTTGTGGGAAATATTTTTAAGTTTGATTTTTGTGCTCTTGTTCTTGAGCTTCAAGACTGGGGATTTGCCCCTTTTTTTTACCATTTTGCCCTTAATCCGACATCATGTGAATGGGGCGTGCTGATTCTTGGCCGGAAACCACCGTCCAAACTGGTGGTAGGACAATTTAGAAGCCGCGCAAATAGTTTCAGGACTTTATGGGAAGTCGAAATACTTTGGGGACCTTAGCTTGTATTGGTAAATACTTTGAGGACTATTCAAGTCATTTTCCCTAATTTATATCTAGTTTCTTTGTATGAAAACAATTCAAGCATTAAATCACTTATGACATTAAGAATAAACCTAAAATATATCTACTTGTCTTTTATTAGGTAAAATCGTTTAAATGGTCCTTTACGTATTTCGAGTTTTGTATTTGGATCCTATTCGTTTAATTTCTTCCTTTAAGGTACGTCATGTATTTTCGACCTGCCATTTAAAGATTTCTGTTAACTTTTCTGTCAAAAAATTCGTTAAGCAAGTCATGTGATTAACATCATCCTTTTGGGTTTTGTAGTTTCACTTAGTAGTAATAATTTAGGTCTGCTTCACTATGGATGAATTTTGATAGATTTCGGCACGGAGCATCAATCCGACGAGTTAATTTGATTTGATGTGAGAAGTATCATTTCTTCAGCCTCAAGACTTGTTCAACAATCGTGACCGAACAACAAGTCACCACCCTTATAATCGTATAATGAAATCTGGCCCTGATATATCCAGATCTACTAATCGCCGGAAGAGATCTCCTCTGCTGTTCCAAAGGAGAAAAATACTACTCCTACTGTTCCGGTGGAGGCTCTTTTGAGGGAGAGAAATACTAACACCACCAAGCCAGCCATTAATGATCTCGTCATGGGTCAAGTTAAGATTTTGAAAAGAGGTGAAATTCTTCCCACCACCACAACCACCTCGCCGGCTGCAGGAATTCCCAAGGAGGTGAAGAAAAGCCGTGGAGATGACCTAGTAGTCTTGTCATCTGCAGATGGTGTGGGCGGCCCGAAGAACATGGGGATCTCAGTTGGAAATTTTAGTTCTAATTTTACCTTATAATCTTGTGGGATCTTTTAATTTGATGAATTTTTTTGGGTTTCTTGCAATTAAAATTAGTCCAATTATTGTATGCACCTCAAATTGAGCAAAAGAACTTTTATTTGGAAAAATTGAAACTTTGATTTTGTGATTTGGGTAGGCCGGATTTGTGTGTGGTATGTCAATGAGAGCTTTATAAGAGGGGAATTTCAATGTTTAACTAGATAATGGTGTGCAGTTTGGCGGTGGCAATGGTGATCTTGGTGGTTGGCGGTAGTGTTGTCAAAGTGGGCCGAAGCCCGCGGCCCGCCCCGCCATGGACCGGGTATGGACTCAGGAAATATTGATCCGCAAAAATGCGGGCTTTTTAGCCCGCGGATCGTGGGCCGCCAGCGGGCTTTTTCATTTTAAAAAAAAAATGCATATTATATATAATATTTTTGGGAAAAGTATATTGCCTTTTCTTTGTTCTTTCCCGAGTGAAGTGACTCACACTAAGTCCCTCTGCGGCCCCTTACTTAGTCAGATTAATCTCATTCCTTTGAGAGAATCGTGGTAAGGGCTGAAGATCGAGTTCATGCTTTTGGGCTTGTGTAAGGATTTCCCTATCGGTTAGTCGGAGAAGGGGCAATTGACTTCCTCCCTTCATTCTTCTATTCAAGTGGGAGGAAAACGACTTTCACGCTTTATGGTCTGAATTCAGTGGTATATATTAGCATATTTCCTACTCGCTTGATGGTAAAAAAAAAGTATACATATTATATATAATTTTTTTGGAATAGTATATATATTATATATAATATGGTATATATTAACATATTTCCTACTCGCTTGATGGTAAAAATAAAAGTATACATATTATATATAGTATTTTTTGGAATAGTATATATATTATATATAATATGGTATATATTAACATATTTCATACTCGCTTGATGGTAATAAAAAAAGTATACATAATAAAAAAAAAAGTATACATGACCTTAACTATTTTATTATTAATGGGTAAATCTTTATTTAACAAAAAAAAATAAAAAATTGAGTGGGCCCGCGGACCTTGGACGGTGCGGGTATGGGCATATGTTTCATTGATCCGCAAAAATTAGGCCCGCCCCGCCCCGCCCCGCCCCGTTTTGACTTGAGCCCGTACGGGCCGGCCCGTTTCACAGTACTAGTTGGCGGCGGCGGTGGTGGTGGAGAAGAGTGAGTGGATGAAGGAGAAGGGTAGAAGAGGTTTAGAAAGTTTTTATTTTTTAAATTTGATATTCACAGTTATTTTATTTAGCAATTGAGTACCTAAGTTTTTTTGTGAAAAATATGTTGAAATATCTGAAATACCCTTAACAAATATCTCATGTGTGAGGCACATGACTAACTTGATGAAAAAATGACAGAAAAGTAGCAGAAATCCTTAAATGGACTGGTCGAAAATACATGACGTACCTTAAAAGGAGAAATTAAACGAATAAAATTCGAAATATGTAAAGGACCATTTAGGAGATTTTTCCTATAGAATCATCAATAAAAAACTAATCTCTTAATGAAGTTAAATTTTTACTAATTGGAGTGGTAAAGAGTCCGAATAGTGAAACAAACTATTAGTATTCAAATTTCTTCAGTATTGAAACCCAATCTTCTTGTTTGGTCCCCTCCAAGTCAGGAGAATTCTCGGTTCGCTCTGCTTATCGAGTAAGCCAACAAGATAGATTTGCTTCGGCTTTTCAGACTATTAATGCAAATCTATCCCGAGGTCTACTTGGAAGAGATTGTGGCAATCTCATCTTCATCCTAGGCATAAACATCTTTTGTGGAGAATTCTGAATGATATATTACCTTCAAAGACTAGACTTGCGGCTTTATTTGATGTTGGCTTTATTTTGTGTCTGGTTTGTGGTAGTACCATTGGAGTGGATTCTCTTCATCACTTGTTTATTAATTGTCCTTTGGCTATGCTTTTGTGGTGAAAATCCCCTTGGAATATTAGAATTGGCAATCTTAAGGACTTGAGCTTGACAAAGTGGATTGATTGTGTCTTTGATCCTATTATGTTATTCCCCTTACAGGAGCTTGATATTGCTTTATTTACTAATTTTGTGGTGGTAGTTATGGAACAGGTTTGGAAGGAAGGGAACTCGATTTTCTTTGGTGCATTACCAAAAAATTGGAATATCTTATCTGGAGACGCCTACTACTTACAAAAGATTACACTTTTAAGGTTGGCCGATTTAGAGGGCGAAATTGGCCACACAATTTTTCCACATGGTATATACACGGGTGGCCGATTTAGAGGGAGAAATTGGCCACACAATTTTTCCCTGCTATTTGATCAAGATTTACTTAGGATAATGAGTTACAAGAAAATTTATGTGAAAATACATTACTTTCAACCATCTGACGCTACTGAGGAAGAAATCAATCAACGTACTTGGGATGATCACCAACCAATTTGTGAGGTTTTAAAGAAACATCCCATCACAATAAATTGAAAAATGAAGAATGTGATATTCATGATATCAAAGTAAGTGAATATCAAAATGTCCAAAATATATTTTTTATTTTGTGTATTTAATTCTAATTTTTTTTTGTAGAATGTTTTTAAACTCTCTAAAGATGCATGGTTTGATGCAATTCACGCTATCGTGGTTGTGGGTTACAGAAGATTTTCTGAACCAACATATTTGCTTAAAAATTCGTGCGGTTCAGAGCACGGCTTGGAAGGGTATTTACTTGTTAAGATAGAATTATGCCATGATTTCTCACCCTATTGAGCCTTTTTGGTTTGGTAGATTATAATGGGATGATAGAAAGAAAAAGATATCCCATCTATTTGATCAAGATTTACTTAGGATAATGGGTTACAAAAAAAAATTATGTGAAAAGACATTACTTTCAACCATCTGACGCTACCGAGGAAGAAATCAATCAACGTAATTGGGATGATCACCAACCAATTCGTGAGGCTTTAAAGAAAAACATCTCATCACAACCAAGATGTGTGCGTATAAATTGGAAAATGAAGAATGTGATATTCATGACATCAAAATAAGTGAATATCAAAATGTCTAAAATATATTTTTTATTTTGTGTATTTAATTCTAATTTTTTTTTGTAGGATGTTTTTAAACTCTCTAAAGATGCATTTCACGCTATCGTGGTTGTGGGTTATAGAAGATTTCTTGAACCGACCTATTTGCTAAAAAATTCGTGCGGTTCAGAACACGGTTTGGAAGCGTATTTACTTATTAAGATGGAATTATGCCATGATTTCTCACACCCTATTGAGCATTTTTGGTTTGGTAGGTTAGAATGGGATGATAGGAAGAAAAAGATATCCCTGCTATTTGATCAAGATTTACTTAGGATAATGGGTTACAAGAAAATTCATGTGAAAATACACTATTTTCAACCATCTGACGCTACCAAGGAAGAAATCAATCAACGTAATTGGGATGATCACCAACCAATTCGTGAGGTTTTAAAGAAACATCTCATCACAACCAAGATGTGCGCGTATAAATTAGAAAATGAAGAATGTGATATTCATGATATTAAAGTAAGTGAATATCAAAATGTCCAAAATATATTTTTTATTTTGTGTATTTAATTCTAATATCAAAGAGTTACACCGGGTATGGAGTAAATATTTAATACCCAACAAAGACTCTTTTACGTGGACTCTCAAGATGAAGATGAGTCCCATAGGAGATCAAGGAGAAACCCGTAAGCATTTATTAATTTCTTTTTAAACTTTGTTTCACTGTATCTTTTCCATTGTGTCTAGTCTTTGGCAATTTCAAGGATAAAACATAGAGTAGTCTACTTTAAATCTGAATATGTGGCTAACCTTGAGAGATAAATAATAAAGCCTTTTATGGGTTGGCCAATCATATTGAACCGAATCCCCGAAGGCTTAATCAAAACATTGTTGGTTATATTTAGGATTGTCAAATGGACTTGAAGTCCGCAGACTAGTACGAGTCAGTTTTAAAAGAACGGTATTTGGACTTGGATTTTGGGTTAATGTCGTTTGGATGTAGACCGGTCAATAAAAAATAATATAAATATCTTTTTAAAAAAATATCTCAAATCCTATTTTAAAATTAATGAGTCTTATGACTTTATTTGTTTTTATTTGTTTTAGGTTATATAAATGTATAAATAATTGAATATTGCTAGAGAGCTAAAATTTAGTGGCAAAATGGTAAATAATTGGGTGAATCTCTTATACCAACAAGGGGTAAATAGTATTTAATTAAGATTTTAGTCAATTATAACCAATTTTGTTTAGCCGTTAATCATTTTCCTAGATGATTATATAATATATATGTAACTTAGCAAAAAAAAAACTATATAATATATATGTAGACTTTTCTTAATTTTTTTTGTTGCAATCGTTTTTTGATGAATACATTTTTTTGGTTGTAATCACGAAGTTATATTTCTATATTTGTAAATTCATACACATTTCATTATTTGTTTTAAGAATTCAAGTATTATTTGATACGATTTTTCTATATTTATTTTGGATGAATTGATACTTCTTTTTTTTCAAACAAAATTATATTAAAAATAAAAAAATAAACCCACGGATCAGTCCATGGGCTTAGTATTTGACAGTCCGCAAAAACAAATGGACTAAGTCCGGGTAGGGCCGTTTAAAGTAAGTCTGCATAGTCTTGGACCCGGACTGGATTGGATCGGTTCGTTGGACAGTGTTAGTTATATTCATTTATTGGTGTCAATCTTGCTTACTTAAACTGTCACACCTCGTAACATGGAATTGACATGGAAGTACCTCATCTACCAATAAGGCACCGAACCAAAATAGAAAATACTAAAACAAAATAATCTTCATACTTAAAAGGGAATTTTTACTTATGAAACATAAACATCTACTACACAAAGGAAATCAGTTATATTACATCAAGTCAGAAACCCTCATCGATCCAATCCTCACCATATCTACCTTCATTCTGATCATTTGCAAAATAGAAAGTAAAGGATTGAGCTACTAA
Organism: Vinca minor; assembly: GCA_026122235.1. Classification (NCBI taxonomy): domain Eukaryota; kingdom Viridiplantae; phylum Streptophyta; class Magnoliopsida; order Gentianales; family Apocynaceae; genus Vinca; species Vinca minor. The sequence goes on from JAOCZM010000275.1 coordinate 506,880, forward strand.
ACTAGTCCAGAAGGCATCGATCACCATTGGAATGAAGCATCAGTTAAGACTCAATAAATAAGTTCCCAACCCAATGTATTTGAAATAGAAATTGACTGAAATAACTTGTAAAATACATTACAATAGTAAGCGGTATATTTATAATATATAAGGGACGTGACAAAACGAAATCAGAGCAGAAGCATAACAAAGTTCGACTGATTGAACCGAAAGTGCCGGTTGACCGGAGGTCACCCGAGGCAGCCTCAGTCGATTGCCTCAATGCCCCAATTTGCCGAGGGTCTTCCAAAATGCGGACAAAAACTTCGACAGAAATCTCGAACGACCTACTCTACATCCCGATCGACCGGAGGGTCTCCTATCGATATATTTTCACACAAGTCGACTGAACTAATGGTACTGGGCACGATTCATACCATTTCATGCACAAAACATCAAAGGAACTCATGTGTATTTGCACTTTACACGTCTCAACCCAAAACACCATTTTTTGATGAGATGTTTCTTTAAAACCTCACAAATTGGTTGGTGATCATCCCAATTACGTTGATTGATTACTTCCTTGGTAGCGTCAGATGGTTGAAAATAGTGTATTTTCACATGATTTTTTTTGTTAACCCATTATCCTAAGTAAATCTTGATCAAATAGCAGGGATATCTTTTTCTTCCTATCATCCCATAATCCCATTCTAACCTACCAAACCAAAAATGCTCAATAGGGTGAGAGAAATCATGGCATAATTCCATCTTAATAAGTAAATACGCTTCCAAACCGTGTTCTGAACCGCACGAATTTTTAAGCAAATAGGTCGGTTCAGGAAATCTTCTATAACCCACGACCACGATAGCGTGAAATGCATCAAACCATGCATCTTTAGAGAGTTTAAAAACATCATACAAAAAAAATTAGAATTAAATACACAAAATAAAAAATATATTTTGGACATTTTGATATTCACTTATTTTGATGTCATGAATATCACATTCTTCATTTTTTAATTTATACGCACACATCTTGGTTGTGATGGGATGTTTTTCTTTAAAGCCTCACGAATTGGTTGGTGATCATCCCAATTACGTTGATTGATCTCTTCCTCGGTAGCGTCAGATGGTTGAAAGTAATGTATTTTCACATAATTTTTTCTGTAACCCATTATCCTAAGTAAATCTTGATCAGGTAGATGAGATATCTTTTTCTTTCCATCATCCCATTCTAACCTACCGAACCAAAAAGGCTCAATAGGGTGAAAATCATGGCATAATTCCATCTTAACAAGTAAATACCCTTCCAAACCGTGTTCTGAATTGCACGAATTTTTAAGTAAATATGTCAGTTCAGGAAATCTTCTGTAACCCACAACCACGATAGCGTGAATTGCATCAAACCATGCATCTTTAGAGAGTTTAAAAACATTCTACAAAATAAAAAAATTAGAATTAAATACACAAAATAAAAAATATATTTTGGACATTTTGATATTCACTTACTTTGATATCATGAATATTACATTCTTCATTTTCCAATTTATACGCACACATCTTGGTTGTGATGGGATGTTTCTTTAAAACCTCACAAATTGGTTGGTGATCATCCCAATTACGTTGATTGATTTCTTCCTCGGTAGCGTCAGATGGTTGAAAGTAATGTCTTTTCACATAAATTTTCTTGTAACTCATTATCCTAAGTAAATCTTGATCAAATAGCAGGTAAAAATTGTGTGGCCAATTTCGCTCTCTAAATCGGCCATCCGTGTATATACCACGTGGGAGATACCAAAAGAACAAGCCAAAGCTTGTATGTAATTCATGGACTCGGCCACCACCGAATTGGAGGAAAATAAACTTTGATGCGGAATATTCTGATGGTAATTATACGGTGGGGGCTATTTCTAGAGATGAACATGGTAGATTTGTGAAGTGCTGGGTTGAAAGTGGTCTTGCACCTAGGAATGGCAATGGGGCAGATCGGGGCGGGTATCGCAAATACCATACCTGCCCCGCGACTATGAAACCTCACCCCGCCCCGCCCTGTGATCTGTCGCGGATCAGATTTTTTGACCATGCCCTGCCCATTCAATTTTTGCCTTTGTTCTCTTCGCCTTGATCTTTATGGGTTTTAATGGAATTCTCATAACAAATTCATGGTAAATTAACCTTAAACTTTCATTTTTCTTCTTATTTTCCAAAGTTTCAAACAAAGATCACTAATATTACCACTTTTTTCCATTTTTCTTCTTCTTTTTCAAAGATTGAAACAAAAATCAAATATTTTTCTTCTTCTTTTTCAAAGATTCAAAAAAAAATCAAACCTTTTACGCGATTGGGGGTGTTCCTCATACTGTTAAAAAAAAAAAGAAAAGAGAAGAAGAAGAAGAGAGGGGGAAAAAAAAAAGGAAGAAGAATTCTTTAGAAAAGAGAAGAAGAAGCTTCAGTTCAGTGTGAGAGAAAGAGAAGAAGAAAAGAGAATGAGGGGGTGGGGCGGGGCATGGTAGGTAGTCATATGAGAGAATTAGGATTTAGGGTTAGTATTTAGTATATATGATAAGATGGGCTGGGCTGAGTGGGGCGGGCTGGGTGGGTAGTAATATGAGAGGGTTAGTATTTAGTATGTATGATATGATGGGTTGGGCTGGGTGGGGCGGGCTGGGTGGGTAGTAATATTAGGGTGGGATGGGTGAAAAGTGAGTTAATATTATATATGATATACGGGGCGGGGCGGGCACATATACCATGCCCCGATCTGCCCTGTTTGCGGGGCGGGGCGATCTGCCCGGTTCTCTCTACGGGGCGGGGCAGGGCGGGTCGACGGGTCACGGGTCAAATTGCCATCCCTACTTGCACCCGATGATTACACGGCTGAGGATATTGGAGCCCGTTTAGCTATTAAATTAGCTTCTTCCTATAAGATAGGTTACACTATGTTTGAAGTGGATGTTTTCAATGTTATTTTCTCTCTCAAAGGACATAAGGAGGCAATGGAATGGCCGGGGAAAGACTGTGATTGAACAGTGTCTCGTCAACTAGTTGACAATCATTATTGTAAGTTTTTTTCGGTTCCTAGAAATTGTAATTTGGCGGCTCATAATCTTGCTAAGTGGGTCAAGATTTCATATTGTATAGGTATTAACCCCCTAACTGCTCTTCATCGTGAGATTTTTTGTGACCCAAATTCTAGTAGTTTTGGTGATTAATAAATCCAGGGAATGTAATGATGATTCTGTCAATGGTTAAAATATTTTCCATAAAATAAAAAAACAAAAAAAACTGCTAGACGTTAGGTTTGTCTGACTTTCTCCACTATCCTATTGATTTAATCATGTAACACATATTAAAGGGTTGGACATCAAAAGGTGTCCTAACCCAAGTGGGGCAGGTGCTTGCCCACGACTTTGAGGCAAGGTCGTGGTTTCAATACCATCCGTCTGCGTATGGCAAGCTTTAATCTTCTTTTCTAGGGCTATCATTTTTCTTGTTTGAGGCAGTTCTCTCTCTCTTACATGGGGCAACCGCCCAATCGAGTTTAAAAAAAAAAGGTTGGACCATTATTCTCCAACTTGGGCCTATTCTATAAACTGAAATTTGAAAGTGCATTTGGATAATCTCGAGTCTAACATTTCTTATTCACACCACACCAAATTCACAAACAATTTGATTTGTCAATTGATAATCATAATGCATTTTTCACAAGTGTAGGGAAGTTTTGACAAATTTGTTCTTAAAAACATTTTATCATCATTGTGAAGACCGTAACTTTTTACTATTTTTTTAGACGGGTTTTGGTTGACCGAGGTTAAGTCAACGTCGACCGAAACGCGTCATATTTGCTTAAGTGTTTTATTTGCTTTTATTATTTGCTAAGTGTTATAACATGTTTTAGGACTTGTATAACATTAAGATAAGATAAGGGACCTTTGGTGATTTCTAGAAAGTAGTGGGGAGTGGAGAAAGTAGTGGGGAGTTGAGAAAGTAGTGGGGAAGAAGTTAGAGGTGGTTTCTAGACTTCTTAGGCTGTCATTTTCGAAATACATTCAGTTCTAAGTCTTAGAAAGAGAGAAAAAAGAAGAGAGCATATTTTTGGCATATTGGGTAGGCTATGGGAGAATACACTTTTGAGATAGCAAATGGTGTCGGTTTTCAGCGATTCTTAGTGCGTTTCGAAGTGGACCGATAGATATACGCTTGGGATTCGACGGAGTAGCATTTGGAATTCTGGATTTCTAGTTATAGGATTTGGAAGTCAGTTCTAAATCTCAGAAAAACAGATTCTGGACAGCCTGCGTGCACTGCACTAGAAACGTCATAAAGGTAAATCTAGAACTCCAAATCCTCTGATTCTTTTTAATTTAGAAACTAGACTTATAGGGCTACGATTTGACTAGAGGGTTTAGGATTTTAACTTTCAGATTTTCCTGTGTACGTCTTTCAATTAGGAACACGAACCAGATTTTCTGGATTTTTACAAGTTAAGAACATAACAGTGATAAGGTAAGGACCCTTCAACTTTGAGTATTTCCAAAGCTTTCATATACTGATTTTTTACAGATTATGAATGAAAAATGAATGAAAAATGGTTTTATCATGTTTTTCTTGCATAAAAGTGGATGAAGCAATATTTAATGTGAATGTATGAATTGTATGATGTTTAATTGTGCATGTCTATGATAGCATGATTACTTGCTGTTTTATGATTGTAAGCATAAAGGAACATCCCATTAGGGACATTGACTAAGAAAGGATCCAATATGTTTATGTTATGCTTATGTTATGGATTTCATGAAGAGTCAATGTACCTAATTTGGGATAAGATGTAGCATGTAGAGTTGTGTTATATGATAAATACATAGATAAGATGTTGGGAGAGGCCCAAACATCAAGTCATGATGTACGATGTCACGAACAGTATACAACGATATATGATGTTTGCATTTGATATTTGATGTGAGCGGGTTTTGCAGGGAAATGGAAGTCGTTTTCTAACGGTTTTTCAGGTTTTGGAGTTGTTTAGCTGTCTCGTAGTAAGGGTGTAGACGACGGCCATCGTCTGTACTCGAGCTAGTGAGAAGCTAGGCATTCCCACGTATACGCTAGGCTAGAACCTTCACTTCCTAGCGGTCTCGCAGTGGAGGGGTAAGAATGGCAGGTGCGCAACTGTCATTCCTAAAGCTGTCGAGAAAGCTAGGAGGTTGAGTCGCATATATTTATGATTTCTCGGGTGGAGGGGTAAGAGTGTAAGGTCGTTGTATGGGCGGCGATTCTGCACTCCCAATATTCTAAGAAATCAGAAGTATTTTGCATACCATGATTTTACTTCTTTATTGGTGATTATGTTTTTAAAGTTATGAAATGTTTTTGGGATGCATAAACTATTTTAATTAAGTGTCTATATATTTCTTCATCCCAAGGTTGAAGGAATCTTACTGAGCAATAGTTGGTTTTGCTCACCCTTATCCACCTTTCCTTTTCAGATGAGCAGGATGTTAGCTACTAAGGGTACGTGGGGGACGACGTATTCGAGTATCAAGGAGAGGACACTTTATAGACGTCTAGCTCACTTTACTGTTTTAAAATAGATTAAGTGTGATGAACTTTGAAGTATGTTTAAGTTGTATCATTTCCTTTCAAGTTATGAAGTACCCTTCTAAGTTAAGTTTTATATATATACTATTTGAGGTTTTATTTCTTAGCATGTTTTATAGCTTCCGTTGATGCTTTTATGAGTTTTATGTTATGGGTTTTGTGTTCCGTTTGGCAACGGAACGCTGCCAGGTCATTTCCCGGTTACGGGGCGTGACAATCATTCTGTGGCAATATGAGTATATCATATTATTATTCAATGTACTTTCATCATTTCATATTATATTATAAAGCGTTTGTAATATGATCTTTTAAAATCATAATAGATACTTGTAGAGAAGCATAAGAACTCGATGAGAATCGTTTTCCTTTTTCAGTAATAGTATGAGTAGATTAATATCATTATCTTAACTCTTAACTCTTAACTCTTAGGTAGTGGTAGAATATTGTCAAAAGAAAGGGTCAAAAGAAAAGGTAGTAACAGAACAGAAATTGAAGAGAGATTAATATCATCGTCTTAAGTCTTAAGTAGTGGTAGAATTACGGTGTTCACCATTCCATTAAATCAAAATACCGAATCGAATCAAACTGAATTTTTGTTATATGATTCGATTTATTCAATATTTTAATTTATTCATTTCGGTTTTGAAAATGTCAAAATAATTCAGTTTGGTATTCGATTTCAACTTTTAGAAACCGAAATGCGAATAGACCAATTTTTTTTATTATTAAAAAAAAAATTGTATTATACTTATAAGCATTATTAATATTACTTAGGGTTCTCTTCAATCAATATGTTTCAGTGGCATTTTGTGAGCAGCCACTTTGTGCATTTATTGTCAAATGTTAGGTATGTCTCCTATTCATCTTACCCTCATACCCCGAATTATTGGGGGACTTAATGAGTTATGTTATTATTGTAGAGTTGTATTTTTATTCTTAATTTTTAACTTATTATTTTTATTATAATTGTGCATTATAATTTTATCTTTTGTCTAATTTTTATCGAGCTCCACAAGGAAAAAAAAAATGAGATTTCGTTACAAACTGAACGGAATGAAACTATACTGAAATAATTTCTGTATTCGGTTTCCATAAAATTTTGATTCGATTCGATTTTCATAAAATGTTACAAAACCAAACTGAATTCTAAACTTTTGTTCCAAATACCGAATGCACATGCTTAGTAGAATATGGCAAAAAATCCTCTGTCCCCGTCAGTGTATGTCCCTGTGTCCCCAGCCAATCACAATTCACCATGTGTATATATAATTAAAACAAATATTTATATAGTAAATTCTGATTGGTTAGGGACACGGGGACATACACAAACGGGGACAGAGGATTTTCACCCGTAGAATATTGTCAAGAGAAAGCGTAAAAAAATATAGTAACAAAACAAAAATTGAAGAAGGGAGGAGAAAAAAAATTTGGACCATTTCTCGATTTGTGCGTGTCATCCTTGCGCAGGGGCCATGCTAATCTTCTCTGTATCGTTCCAATTTTATCGGATGTCCCCGAAGGGACACAGACAACGTTGAAGTTAGATTTAATAAGGTATACGTTTGTTTCTTTGCTGAACGATGTGGGATGTTCGATTTGGACATTCCTTTTCCTTTTTGAAAATAACTTAAATTTTCTATGCGATATGGGGATCGAACCTGCGGCTCTATGACCGCATGGTAAAGAGCAAGGTTGCAGCTTGGCCCGCTAGATTTGGATATTCTGATAGGATGTAAAACAAACTCCAGGCCCATGTTGTACAAATGTTAGTCTGACTTCCAATCTTTTAGTATATTAAGGAAATAATGATATAATAGAATGTGATTAATCCAAATTTATAAATTTTTGTGATATTAAATTTTGTTTCAATAAAACTATGATATTACATCGTGTGAAGCAATTTTATTATGTACTAATCAACGTATTAGATGTTGTATTAAAAGATCGGACTCGATGATAAATTGCATGTCCGGTTATAGATGGAAATGAAGAAATGTGAAAATAGCCAAAATATTATTTTTGCTAGCCAACTTCTCGATAATTAAAGACATATTGATTCATAATTAAGGCTTTTTTATTTTTTTGAAACCCGGAAGGTGCATTATATTACGAAATCAATACGCGATCATTAGAAATCGCAGCCATTACAAATGGAGGGAAGTTCCGACTCCAAAGCATGAAAGTAAAACTATGCCCATATTGAACTAAACAATGAGCAACCCGGTTATCCGACTGACTCAAAAGTGTGGACAAATGACTTAGCTACGATTGTCCTTCATGTCCGCCAAAAAAAATGATGAAGGAGTTTGGTAGTTCATTATTTAAGTATCAATCTGATTAATTCAAGAATGATTATTTATAGGATAAATTTGATAATGTGACATGAAATTGGTTGCTGTTAGTTTAAATTCATTATTTTTATCATGAACAAACAACAAGTCCTTATAAATCAAATGCAAGTCCAACCGAACTAAACCCACATATTAAAAGAAAGGAATTGAGAGTTCAACACCACAAATTCAATATTGAACGGATTCTTGTTCAAAAAATTGTAGAACAATTCACAGCCGTTGAATAAAAAATTTAATGACCGAATTTCTTTTTGAGTATGAACAGATGTTCTCAAAACCTATTGTAAAAGAAATTTCTTCGAGTAGTTTTATTTCAATTAGTGAGTAAGTTTAAAATTTATATCCATACAAATAAGTGTAATATATGTAGGGCAAAAGTATCAATTCATAGGAAAGAGAATTAATTTTTAATCCTACATATATTATAATTATTGGTTTAAATATAAATTTTAAAATTACTCGCTAACTAAGATAAAACTACTCTATTTCATCCAACTGTTAAAGAGTGGTGCAATTAATGAGAATCCTTAAAGAACATCTCTCATTGTTTGCCTACCCTTTGAAGAGAAAAATTGCCCAATTCCTTTAGCTAATGGGCCTTAATAGGACTCTAAAATCCAAAAGTGATCCTCATTATGGGCTGCACATGTGGATGGTTAGTTGTACAGAAAACCTAGTACTACCTTCTTTTATTTCCAGGCACATAATTAAGATTCTCGTACACCCTTTTTTGAGGCTGCATTGAATGGGATTTTAGATCGAAGATTGAATTCTTGAACCACATTTGTGTTTCCTTTTACCAAACTTTTTAAAGTCAGGATCTTGGGAGCTCACATATGCAAGTCTGTAATGAATAATTATTCATCACGTGTAAAGAAAAACACTAAATAATGTCCCACATTAGATATATTGATAATTTTTTTATTGGTGTAAACATTCAACGAGTTTTAGATTTTGTATTCATAATAGATGTGCAGATATTACCATTTTTCAATTTGATCATACTACTGAATTTGAAATAGTATAAATAATTGTTCTTTACTAAATATGATTAGTTACCTATAAGTATAACTATTTTGAGTACAACATTTATTTATTTATTTTTAAATATTGAATCAAGAATCAAGAATCAAGAATCAAAATTGTATTTTGTATGGGTTACTTGTTTCGCAACAACATTTGCAGAACACTTATTTGACACATTAAACTCGATTGGATGAGCCAAAGAGAAAATAGAATTTGCCATTTGGTCAGAGTTGTGAAGTGTGAACTACAAAAAAAGGAAGAAGAATAACTGATCATGACGCTTTCAGGCATGAATTCTCTGTCTCCATTCGGTATCCATTTTCCTATCCCACCAATAATAAAATAATATGTATTAAAATTTTTAATTCAAAAATTATAATCTAAAAAAAATAATGGAATCTACAAGGAAAAAATAAACACGTGCTAAATATCTATTAGTGGGAACACATAACGGGAACCAACGATTTTTTGGCCGCTTTCAGGACTGATTCTAGCCCAACATATAAGAAAGGATCACCATTTGCACACCTGGCCACCTCATATACTGATCACATATGAAAACAAAACCAATTTCACATTCTTCAGTTTTAGAACGAAATATTCTTAAAAAGAGAAGAAAAAAAAAGGAAGTCTTAGAACGAAATATCAAATTTTATTGAAACTCACATCTCATCTTTTAAATAATTTAAGTGTTACGAAACAAAAAGTATTCCGCATGTAGTTGCATAAACTTTTAAGACTATAATTTAGAAAAGCAAATCACGTTGATCACTTCAGAATTGGAACTATAAGTATGAAGTAACACACATTTTTTCGTCACAAATTATTTGTCAATTTTGTATTTTGCACAGAAATTAATGTTTTGTTAAAAAAACTCATTATTAATGAATCATTTATTTAGAAAGTGAACAAATATTATAAGATATATTAAAAATGAGATGTGAACATAAGGAGTAATAATGAAATGCAAATTCATTACTTTGAATGATGAAGTGTTAAATGGTGTGGGATTAGAGGGTCATTTTGGCATGGATCCGGCATTGTGGAACTGGCCCTACGACCCTCTCACATGAGGTGGAGTGAAACCTACCTGCAAAGTAGGTCCCGCCACAACTCATGTAAGAGGGTTGTGGAGCCAGTCTCACGAGGTCGATCCTATATTAAAAATTTCCGGGATTAGACATGAGAAAGCAAATAGAAAAAAGATCACAAAGTGGACAACCTTAAATAACATGGCAAACACACACAAATCATCATCATCAAAACAACTTCTTTTAATTTAAAAAAAGAAAAAGCATTGATTCAATTCAATTCATGACCAAACATCTCACATCTCCATCATTATACCATTGCTTCTATTAAATTACCATAAACATGCTCTGTCACTAACTCATCGCTTTCTTTAAAGTTTAACATTGATTAATCTCTCTAAAACGAAGACACACGGTAACCCCATGGTACAAACACCAGAAGATCAGAACTCCCAACACCTTTTCTTTTTACACAGTATAAACTATTGCAAAACAAGGTAGCACAGCCCTTGGATTAAAAACCAACAAATCATCCTCTTCGTCCAATCTGGTATGGATTCCAGTTCCCCTGCAGCCTACCATAGAATCAAACCCGGGGTCGTCCTTATCTGCTACTTCAGGGTCGCATCCGACCCGACCCGCAATGACCCGGCAGACGAGCATGGCGCGCTTCACGTGCATGAACTCGAACTCCTCCTCAATCTCCTCGGGGATTGCCACGTGTGCCTTCCAGCTGGAGGACAGCGTGGAGATTCCGTCCATCTTGTGTGAGAATCCACTCCTGATTATCCCACAGACACTGCAGTACTGCTGATTACACAAGGTAGAATTACCGTTTTGCCCCAGGTCGCATAAGAAGGTCGTACAATGGAACCTCAACAGCTCGTTGCCGTCAGCCACGCACCTCTCGTCGCGTCTCCTACACGCTCCGTTCCGTTCTGCTTTCGACATGACGCATTCTCGATATTCTTCGAATCGGGTTAGAATTTTCGGACTGTTGTGGATCTTCAGGATCCGGTGTATAATCGGATTCTTCAGTCCCTCCGGCCAACCGGTTTTGAATATGATTTGAACGATGTTTTTCCCGGTATCGCCATCGATCAGTTCGGAGACGGCGTGTTTAATCGACTGATGTTGTTCTAGAAGGTTCGATTTGGGGAAAATTTCGCCGCAAATAGGGCAGGGGTAGATATCGTTACGGAGAGGGAAACATTGTTGGTACGACGAAGATATATCGGATTCGGAGCCGGAAAGGATATAATCGGGTGGAGCGAAGGGTATAATGATGTGTTGGGTTAAGGATCTGGTGGAGGAGGAAGGGGAAGGAATGGAGGAGGGTTTATTGAGGGGGCGCGTGGGACTGGTTATGGAGGAGGGAGGTTTTGGTTTTGAGGAGGAGGAGAAGAGGCGTTTGAGGAAGGACCAAGAGGAGGATAAAGCTTTGGGATGAGTGAGTTTGAGGCGGGAAGTCGGGTGTGGTTGGGGAGAAAGCGACGAGAGCTTACGCTTTTTCGGAAATTGGCGGGAGGAGGAGGTGAAGTTGAAGCAAGCGAGATGGATAAGGAAGAGGAGGGAGAGGAAGCTGGAGAAGAGTGAGCGGAAGCTGCTGGCCATTGGATTAGTGGTATTGACGGTTGTTGATGGCGGTGGTGAAAATGATCGGAAGGAGCTCTGCTGCAAATGCTGTTGTTGCCATTAGAGAGAAAGGGGAGGGATGAATGATGAGAGAAGGAATCAGAAAGGAAGTGAGCTGAGGAAAGGAAGAATGTATAGGACCTGTGAGAGGGGGTGGGGACGTTGAAGAATAAAGCTAAGGCAGCTTCATTCACGCTCTGCTCTATGGTTCACACAATCCTATAATTGTTCTTATTTAATTAATCTTATAATTCACTCATATAAATTGAGCTGGATTCAAGTTTTCAAGTAAATCTCACTCAATTTATATAAAAAAAAGATCGGTAATAGAATTTGATTTGATTTTCTCTGCTCTAAATACAATATTTGTCTGCATGAATTAATTTTGGTTGTTCAATTGCTCCCAACTAAACAAAAGAAAACTCCACAAAAATAAGAATGGAAAGAAAACATTGCCTTTAATTTGCCATCTCATAACTAATCAATAAACCTCCATATAAGAGTTTCACTTTCACTTTGAGCAAAAAACTTTGTTATAACTTTAGATAGTTTTTTTTTTTTTTTTTTTGACGCCCGTTGGGCGATGCCCCATGAGCGGGGAGATAGAAGTCTCACCAGAGGAGGAGAGAGTAACCCTAGAAAAAAAGTCAAATTAAAGTATGCACATGTGCGGGGAGGGTATCGAACCCACGACCGAGCAGGCCCTTGCCCCACTGGGCTAAGAAACCTTTGATTATAACTTTAGATAGTTGATAAACAAATTGTTAATGTTAAAATAGTATCACATATTTCATTCTTATTTGTTGCGTCATGTTAAAAGAGTTTTAGTTCAAGTCCATTAAGTATAATAAATCATAGACACTTAAAAGAAATCTAACTTTTAATAATGTATCAATTCTCTGGATGTACTTGCATTTAGTCTGATTTGAATTTAAGACTCGAACTCTTTTTGAATTGAGTCTGCGAATGAAAAATAAAACAATAATACATGAAGAATTTGATTTGAATTTAAGATTAGTCATACCATTGACTTGAAATTTATTTTCCGAACCTGAAAATCTAATGGTATCCGAGTCAGCAGAGAATAATATCAAAGTATCAATATATTCCTTGATTCCTTTCTCTTCCTTCCTCCAACTCTAGGCTCGAAAGGAGAATCTGGTGTTTGCACAACTCTGCCTCTGGGCATTGAGGCTTTTTAATTTTTTTTAAAATTTGTTTCTGTCTGTTAAGTAAATGCCTCAAAGAGACGACAAATTTTCCAATTCACCATTCTTTACAGAACTCCTAACCATTTGTTTATGTATCTTAGGATTCTTACATTTTAAAGTATTGTGAATAATGTTTGTGGCACATCTTAATGTGTGATCTGTAATTCGTGTTCTTGTCTACTTCCTCACCAATATTTTTATTTTAAAATAATATTCATATTTTAAATAACAAATTATCTTATTTTTTATTTAAAAAGCAATTCGTGGATTGAGAATCAGGGAAAAATTATAGATAATCCCTCAACCTCAAAGAACAACGTTCGGGAACACTAAAAGGGCATCTGGAAGTTGGCTATACTCCCGAAACTACAAGTCTTCATCGGGAAGATCTTTCCAAGGGAAACTCCCTACTTGTCAGAATTTGTCAAAGCGGATGCATACCACAAATTCGCAATGCCCTATCTGCCATGAAGATGTTGAAACTGCTGCACATGCCCTTTTTTCTTGTCCAGCAGCTTTGGAAGTATGGAGTCACACTAGCTTCGACATCCAAGCTCTACTTAAAAAGGAAACTTTTCCATACTGCCTGATGCCTATTCTGGTAGACAACAAGGAATTCTCTACTCCCTTCTCATAAATTGCATGACATATATGGTGCAACCGAAATAAGACTGTTTTTTAAGGCACAAGGCGGCCACCTGGGGAAGTTGCGAATCTCGCCAACCCTTGCTAAACTATGAAAAAATCAAATATATGTTGAAGGGGAAAGCAAAGATGTTTGCACCAGCAGAAAGGGAAAAGCCCCTCATAGCTATAAAGCATCCATCTGACTTTAAATGGGAGCCCCCGACGACGATCTCCTAAAACTCAACGTTGATGAAGCTTGGTCTAATAATAAAGGAGGCATAGGCATTATCATATGAGATTATGAAGGCAGATTTATAGTAGGGACTGCAAAGTTTATCTCCAAATCACCCATTCCTAAATACACTGAAGCAAAAGCCCTCCTGGAAGGAATTTAGTTTGTTCTAACTCAAGGTCACTATGTCATCGCCATCGAAAGTGATTGTCAATCACTTGTCAATCAAGTCCACCAAATGAATGGTGATCTTTCAGTCCGGCTCCTGTGCGGAACCCCCAAAGTTCCGCACGTGCGGGCCGCAGATCCGACCGTTGATTCAATTTTTTTTTAATCGACGGCTGGATTTTAAAAATGATTAAAAAGGGCACAAACGTAAATTTACAAATGAAAAAGAAAAAGAAAAAGGGGACACCGAACCGTCACATCAGTTCGGCGTCCCCAAAAATTCAGAAAAACGTCTCATCTTCTTCTTCCTCTTCTTGCTCAAGAGTGAAAAGCTTTGATTTTTTTTGTCATTGTTCATTCTCCAAAATTTCTTCTTAATCAAGAGTTCTCATTAATTTTTTGGGTCTCTTTTATCTATTCAAAATTTAAGCAGAATGGGAAGAAAAAAAAGAGTGAAAAACTTGGATTTTTTTGTTGTTGTTCGATTTATGCTGTTTCAGATGATTTATATTGTTCGATTTATGATTTGTTTCAGATTTATTTGGTTTTTGTATGGAACAAGCCAGATTTTAAAGAGTTTTTTTATAGGTTTATGCTTAGTCTATTGAATCTTTTTGGGATATTAGGAGGAGAAATTAAATAATAAAATGAAGATAGAACTTGCTGGGTTTTATTTCAAAGAAGTCATTTTGGTGCTTCTGGAATGGATTTCTTGTGAACACTCAAAAACACGTGTTCTTGTTAACAGAACGTGTGTTCTTCATAACTTTTTGGATTGAAATGCTACTTAAACGAGTTTTCAATAAAAAAATATGTGTTCAGTAGACAAAAACACGTGTTCTTCGTAACTTTTGGATTGAAATGCTACTTAAATGAGTTTTCAATAAAAAAATATGTGTTCAGTAGACAAAAACATGTGTTCTTGTTAACAGAACATGTGTTCTTCGCAACTTGTGGATTGAAATGCTACTTAAACGAGTTTTCAATAAAAAAATATGTGTTCAGTAGACAAAAACACGTGTTCTTGGTAAGAGAACATGTGTTCTTCGTAACTTGTGGATTGAAATGCTACTTAAATGAGTTTTCAATAATAAAAAATATGTGTTCAGTAGACAAAAACATGTGTTCTTCGTAACTTTTGGATTGAAATGCTACTTAAATGAGTTTTCAATAAAAATATGTGTTCAGTAGACAAAAACATGTGTTCTTGTTAATGTAACATGTGTTCTTGGTAAGAGAACATGTGTTCTTCGCAACTTGTGGATTGAAATGCTACTTAAATGAGTTTTCAATAAAAAAATATGTGTTCGATGAGACAAAAACACGTGTTCTTGGTAAGAGAACATGTGTTCTTCGTAACTTTTAGATTGAAATGCTACTTAAACGAGTTTTCAATAAAAAATATGTGTTCATTAGACAAAAACACGTGTTCTTGGTAAGAGAACATGTGTTCTTGGTAAGAAAACATGTGTTCTTCGCAACTTGTGGATTGAAATGCTACTTAAATGAGTTTTCAATAAAAAAATGTGTTCAATAGACAAAAACACGTGTTCTTGATAAGAGAACGTGTGTTCAGTAAACAAAAACACGTGTTCTTGGCAAGAGAACATGTGTTCTTTGTAAGACAAATGTCTTCTTGGAAGAGGTTAAAGAGATTTGTAAAGTTAAAAAGGCAGCAGGCAATGGTCAAGCATATTGAACAACGACAAAAAGATGCATAAACCAGTTCATATCTAGATGAAGAAAACATTCACCAGACACTTTGTGCAAAAGATTACCAAAATCTACTAATTCATTAAATTACCAAAAACAAAAGGTCAATTATCACAATATACATAAATTCATTCAGAATTTACTACATTTTGTTTACTAGTATATAAAAGGCCAAATATACAATTAATTAAACGACCACAAAAAAAGAGTCAATTAACTACAAAAAAGAGCCAAGAATACAATTCATTAATGCCAAGAATACACATGTTCTCTACAGATATCTCCTCCACCATCAACTTCCTATCTGCAATCTCTTTGTTAATGTCTGTTGCCATTATCGAAATCACCATTAGTGAATAACCTTTGAATGAGATGCTTCATATTTTCTATGTCCCAGATATTGCAAGTGTACTGAACTATTGCCAGATGGTTGCCAGCGAAGTAATCCAGACAATGTACCTATACACAAAAAGAACATGTGTTATGTGACAAAGAACATGTGTTCTGTGACATAGAACACGTGTTCTGTGACAAAGAACATGTGTTCAGTTACAAAGAACATGTGTTCAGTGAGAAAACGCCTACAAAGTTTAAGCAACACACCATTAAACTGAAAACCAAACATATACTCTTGTTCACAGTTAAAAGATGAAACTAACTGTAAAGTTTGAGCATCAAACTCTTACCGAATCATCCAAAAATCGCAAAAATGTGAGTGAAGCACAGTTATGCCAGAAAACCAAGAAAAACTTACCTTCAGTCCTAAAATTTAATTTAGGCAAAGAACCAGCAATTATCACCAAAATCGGACTTTGTAACCCCTTAAAACAGCCTTCCTAGGAAGTATAATCCAAGAAATGGGCTTCCAAATCTTCAAGAAAAAATCCGAAATCAAAGTATTTGTAGCATGAACCTTCAGTAGAGCAAGAACAACACCCAAAAAAAAACCTCAACTTTTCTCCCGATTTCGAATAGCACCAAGAGAGAAAGTGTCGTCCAGAAGAAAGAGGTTGAACACGATTAAAAGTGAGAGAAGATGATGAAGCCTCAAGAGGAGGAAAAAGATGAAATGGTAGAGATTTTATGGATCTGAAAGTCTCTTTTACCAATTAAAAGGAAAAGAGAGAGAAAAATAGGATTCAAAATTCATTTCCCGCTTATATGGACAGCCAAACAATTCAGTTCCATAAATACCCCTGCTTTTGCCACAGCCATTGGATGAAAAGTATAAGATCCAACGGCTCACAGGGCCGGCCCGCACATACTGAACCTTTTTGGTTCAGCATAGGAGCCGCGACGGTGATCTTTCCCCTCTAGGTCATATTGTTAGTCAAATTCAAATTCCATTGGGGAGTAGAATAGGCAATTTAGTCTTTGTACACAGATCTTGTAATCATACTGCTGATAGATTGGCAAAATACACAATGAAGCTTAGAGTTTCCAATCAATGATTTGGAGACCCACTGGGATTTTTCCTACCACATTTACTACATGATATCAGTTAATGATTTAAAATGTTTCATGTTAAAAAAAAAAATCTTATTATTTGCTTCTTTAATTTTAACTACACATCATATACGACTTGTATTATTCAATGGAGGTAGAGAATTTGTAGAGGTTATATTATTTCATTTTTAATATTACCAGCGGGGAGTAGCTCTTGTTACAGTTTTGCTAATTCCAATTTTCTTTTGAATTCACAGACATGAATTTAATACTCCCTCAATTCCTAAATATAAGACTCTTTAGACAATTTGAGAAAATTAAGAAAGTTGTCATTTTCACCTAAACTTCCAATATTACCCCACCTTCCCTCTCTCTCACTAATACATCATAAAGAAAAGAAAGTAAAATGTTGAGGGTATAATTGAAATAAATTGTTGACAACTAATAAAAGAATCTTAAACGACAATTAATTTGGATACCTAAATATCTCCTAAACGACAATTATTAGAGAATGGAGGGAGTACTATTCAGATCGTCTCATATAATTCGTCTGAAATTTTATTTACATATAGAAAAGCATATGTTGAATTTTTTTGCCTAATTTAAGATAATATTCTCCTTTTAACTTAATACTAATATTTTAAGTTTATAATCTTTGTATATAACATGAATTCTCTTTTAAATTCTAAAAATAATTTTTAAATAGAAAGCAAACGTAAATGAGTACCTATAAGGTGGAATTGCAGTATTTAATTTTTACGGGTGTCATAATTGCAATGTGGGCACCAGATTCTCAAGACAGAAACTTTTCCTTTTCGACCGGGGCCGAAGTATACTTTTCTTTGACAAGGTTGATATCAAATCTTCTCTATGCTCGATGAAAATTCTTCTTAGTTAGCCTATTTGTCATTAAATTTGTGTGACGAAAAATAATACCATTAATCAATATCAAACATATGTATAATGCAAATTAAAAAGTTTTCTAATTTATTAACAAGATAGTGAAAGATCCAAATTAAAAGCAGCTACGCGATATACTAGTTATAATAGTATTGATATAGTTATACTAAATACTCATACTATATAATAGTATTTATTTATTTATTCATCAAAAAAATATAGTTATACTAAATACTCATGCAATTTTATAAATAAAAAAAATTCCTTCTAGTTTCTATATCTCATCGCACAAAATAAATTTACTTTCACAAGAAAATCAAAAAAGTGATGTTAACATAGGTAGGGGTGTGCATTGGTGCGGTTTGGTGAAAACCAATTTACTATTACGATTTTTATACGATTTTTTAATATATTTTCTAAAATTATACCGCACCATTTTCACTTGCAAACCAAATTTCACCAAATCGTAATTATTTTGGTTTGGTGAAATTAGGTGAGGTGAAAACTGATATAAAAAACTTGTAAAATTATTTAAATATCTTATGACTCATGATTTCCAATGTAATATTTCTAAGAGATTAACCATGTAACAGAATCTCTCAATTTCCACCACTTCAAAATATCAAAATCATCTTTAGTATCTTCTGCAATATATTTATCCAACTCATTTTTGTTGTAAACCACTCCAACTTTCTTTTTCATATTGTACTCGCTCCTAGTATTAATAGTTAAGGCACGCTTTTTTAACAATGGATTAACCAATGAATCCCGTAAATGTTCACTTAAAATTGAACTAGAAGAGCTACTTGGAGATGATGTAGGAGGACACCAGAGAAATTAGGTTGCCGTTGAGACTTGTGACTTTTGTGAGGAGTGAGAATGAGAGAATTAGACCCTAACCGTAATTTAAATCTAATAAAACAACTAACTAATATTACTATATTAATCGTAATTAAAATAAATTCAATGAAACATAATTATGTAAATATACCATATACTTTAAAAATAAAAAATTAGATAGGTATATAATGTAGTTTGCGGTGCGGTATATTTTAAAATTTTCTAGACCGCACTGAAAAATAATTTGCGGCTACTAAAATCGTATTTAACTGCACCATAATTGACCAAACACCGCACCATACACAAAAATTAAATTTGGTGCGGTGTGATTTTCAATTAAAACCGATTAATGCACACTCCTAAACACAGGAGTGCAATTATGTAGCTGATGGGATTAAATCTAAGGTAATAATTTGGGTTGAATGGTTTAGGTTAAAGAAAAAAAGTATTTGAATTAGGTCCACAAAATATTCGTATTTGCTAATTAGCTCGGACCAAAGTTAGATATTGGGTTGAGCTCTTCGCACTGTCCAGAACGTACAAGCTTACTCAGACGGCCGAAATTATACGTTTGCAAGTCACTCAACTATACTCAATGAGCAGTCTACAAAAAATATGTTGACAAAACCTTGATAAAAGTTATTGAAATATGATCATTTGGTCATTGTCCTCTATAAACACTGTTCATTTCACCTCATTTACTCAATGTTCTACTAACTCTCAATTATTGTACTAAGTTATTATTCTTTCTAGAATCTGAACTGACTTAAGCATTAGAGTAAAGAGGTCTTCCCTCCATCTCTCTGAATTCGCTCATCTTATTATGCGCTCATCTTTGAGCTCGAATTTAGGTTCGGACTATCAGCTCATGCTCTGCCCCTTTTACACAGCTCAGTCACATTCACAAGCTCTTCCCTTAATCCAGAACGTACAAGCTTACTCGGACGGCTGAAATTATATGTGTACAAATCACTCAGCAGTACTGAGTTCAATAAACAGTCAACAAAAAATACAGTGACAAAATCGTAATAAAAATTAGGATTGACACACTTCAGAACGTAAAAGGTATTGAAATATTATTTGGCCATTGTCCTCTATAAATACTGTTCATTTCACCTCATTTACTTAATGTTCTACTAGCTCTCAATTATTGTGCTAAGTTATTATTCTTTCTAGAATCTGAACTAAGTTAAGCATCGGAATAAAGAGGTTTTCCCTCCTCTCTCTAACTTCGCTCATCTTAGCAAGCGCTCATCTTTCAGCTCGAATTCAAGTTCAGACTACCGGTCCGTTCTCTGCCCCATTTACACAGTTCGGTCAGATTTCCGAACTCTTCCCTTTTCCCAACCGCTAGGCCAGATCCCCTAATTTTTTTCCGAGCTACTCTCAAAAAAAAACACCGAGAAAAACTTAACCCCTTGCAAGAAACGCATCAGTGGCCATATCTAGAAAAGAGAAAAGAAGAGGTCAACGAGGAGTACTATAATAAGACCTAGAGAAATGAAAGAAATTGACCAGTAATAGTGAAGAAATCAAAAGGGAAAAACTTTTCTTTCTCAATGGAGTGGATCAGCAATTGTCTTTCTACTCTGTCTTTTGTTACTGTTACATTTGATTTCTGATCATATACTTTTTCTTTCATCTTCTTTTTTGTTGGAGCCCATGGGACACCAAAGCTACCGACATTTTTATTTATTTATATAGATAGTGCTTCTACTTTTAATTGTTGGTCATTATGTTATTTTGCAGATTTATTAGAAAAATGAAGAGAAAAAAAACAAAAATGGCATGGTTGTTGTCATTTGGGATTTGGGGACATGAGAGGGCCGATGGAGTTGTCCTTCATTTTTTTTCTGGCTTTGGACAGTGGACAACAATGGCCTACTCAAATTTGACTGAAGATCTTTGCATTTATGACACTTTTGCCCTCTGAAATTATTTCCAAATCTGACGATTTTCTTTCCCTTATGGTTTATCTACATAAACTAATTTTTTTTTCTTGATAACAGATATGGTAGTGATAGATAGTTAAACACTTAATCAATTGATTGGTTAAATTAGGGGTAAAATGATAAAAGTATGTAAAATCTTTTATATCAACCGGAGATAATGAGAATCGGGTAGCCCAAGTGGTAAGGCTACCCGGCCACGGGATGGAGGTCCCGTGGTCAATTCCCGTATCTCTCCTTGTGGGGCAAATAAATTCTCCTCCTTGTGAGGCAAAATTTCCTCCTCGGGCATGGGGCATGCTACAATCTCCCTATCTAGGATACTCTGCGCTCTTCCCCTTCGGGGGCAATCGCCTTCGGGCGTCAAAAAAAAAAATCGGAGATAAATAGTACTCCCTCCATTCCCTATTAATTGTCGTTTAAGAGATATCTAGGTATCCAAATTAATTGTCGTTTAAGGTTCTTTTATTAGTTGTCAACAATTTATTCCAATTATACCCTCAACATTTTCCTTTCTTTATGATGTAGAAGTGAGTGAGTGAGTGAGAGAGAGAGAGAGAGAGAGAGAGAGATAGGGAGGGTGGGGAGGGTAATATTGAAAGTTTAGGTGAAAATGACAATTTCCTTAATTTTCTCAAATTGTCTAAAGAGTTTTATATTTAAGAATGGAGGGAGTATTCAATTTGAATTTTAGTTAAATTTAACCAATTTTACTTGGTCGAAAAGAATTACCCAATCAGAAATAGAAATCAATGTCGGGACATTTGCTTGTCTGTCCTAAATCCTAATGGATAAAACTAAGGTTTAATTAACAACTCAAAAAAAAAGGTTTAAATAATTCTCATACATTTGTCATTATGAAGATGCTCGTGGCATCTAGTTTTGTGGCGAAAATGACTAAAGCCATTGCACAAGCCCACCCTCCTCAAAGATTATGCCTAACCTCGTGTGATCAGTACTTTATTTAGTACTTAAAGGATATTTAATATTTATAGTCTTTTGCCAAATAATTTTTTTTTTGTTTGCTAAATAAAAAAATTTATATTAATGACAAAATGTCCGAGGGTATTACAATCAAAGGAAAATTTAATAATACAAATCATGAGGTGTGGCGTGGTGGTAGCTCTTAACCATGAGGCCAGGAGTTCAATTCCTGCCCATGAGAATGGAGCACATTTCTCGCCAACCATTTACCTCTTTGGAGAGCTCCCGTGGTGAGGGGATTAGTCACTACTGTCGGTGGTGGACACCCTCGGTCTTGACAAAAAAAAAAACTAGTAAGATAAATAAAAATACATAATTTTTTTCGCATCATCTCCATCGCAATCCTTGAACCACAGAAGTAAGAAAAAATATCAGTTTCAACAACTTCCTTAGGATCAACAATTTATAGAATCATGGACGGGCACATATCAAGTCTAGGTTGAACAATTTCTCCCATGAGCAGAGATCCGGCCAATAAAATGTGCAGGAATGGAGTTTGCAGAGAGAAAGGGGAGAAGAAAATGTGTGCTTTTGCCAAAAAAAATTACCTAAAGCGAGGCCTTACCCAACATCAAATGTGAATATTTTTCTGATGGAACACACCCACGAGGTTTCTTGGCCTTTTTTCTTCGGAAATATCTGATATGGACCGGGTCCATGTGGAGCATGTGGTTCAGATTTGGCCACATCCCTGCAGAATGAGGAGAGAGAAGGAAATGCAGTGATGCATGGCAAATCTCGGGACCAGTATGGTCTAAATGGGACCCTGATCCCACGATGTGAATAGACCTTTTTCTTCACAAAATTGAATGAAAAGTTTGATTATATGAAAGCTATCAATTAATACTGTCCAAATAAAGAGATTGTACAGAAGCATTTGTCTTTGTTCATTTAATATAAGAAAAAAATATCAATTGTAAATGATAAAGAAAAAGAATCCATTGTAAAAATTTGAGTGGTATTGTCGGTTTATTGCTTGGGTATTTGTCTAGTGTGGTCAGATTCTTACTGTGTGTTTTGGCTCATTGCATGTCGTACATACATTTCATTGGTTTGGATTTTCTTTGGCTAACTTTATTATTATTTGGACTTTGACTATAATAATTCAAATTAATCAACTGAATTATTATGTAACACTTTCTTTGTTTACTTCTATTTCTTTTTATTTCCCATAAATTTTCAGTTCTGTTTGACCAGCTCTTTAAGAGGAATTTTCAATATTTATTTTTACATTTACACTCCTTTCCTTTTTATTCCCTCCCTATGTTCTATAATAGAAGACTCTTTTAATTTTTTGGCTTATTGGTGAAATCCGTCCCTAAACAATTTACGATTAGTGACTTGGGTCCCCAATCATTTTTTTTTATTTTGGGTCCCCAAACAATTTATTTTTTTGCACCATGGGTCCTTCTGTTGGAAAAACCGCTAGTCAACGGTTAGTCAACACAATTTTCAAAATTTCACTCAAAACACAAGGATATTTTTGGTATTTCCTATACTATTTCCTATACTATTTTTGGTATTTCCTATACTAATTTACTATTGGTGACTTAGGTCCCTAAGCTAGAGGCGGGTATAGGCGGGTGGGTGGGTTTGGGTTGACTTAGTATAGGAAATACCAAAAATATCCTTGTGTTTTGAGTGAAATTTTGAAAATTGTGTTGACTAACCGTTGACTAGCGGTTTTTCCAACAAAAGGACCCATGGTGCAAAAAAATAAATTGTTTGGGGACCCAAAATAAATAAAAAAAATGATTGGGGACCCAAGTCACCAATCGTAAATTGTTTACGGACGGATTTCACCAATTAGCCTAATTTTTTCCTCACTCATTTTCAAAATATACGTGACATATTTGAACTTGTAAGGATTATACTTTTATAATTACGCATACTCAGTATAAAAAAGAACAGAGGTATGGTGGTTGGAACTTAATTAAAATATCTTCTTTTTTTTTTTGAAACCCAAAGGGTGCAATATATTAGATAATGGAACAGTGATTATAAGATATCGCAGACATTATAGAAGTGGGAAAGTTTCGATCTCATATCATGGAATGAGAGCTCGAACCTAGACGGGCTAAAGAGTGAGCAACCTAATTACCCAATCGCTTTACAAAAGATAGACTAACAAGTTAAAAAGACTGCATAACATTTTTTGCGAATTCATACATCGCTCCCAGCGGGGAGTAGTCGAAATCTGCAGGGACGAAGTCAGGAATTTGGTGTTGGGGGAAAATTGCAACAGTATGTAGAACTATAAAGCTCAAGTGATAAAAACGGCAAAAAAAAATTCTTGGGTGGGGGGCGAAACTGATAAAAAAAAATTCAATTTTTTTCAAAATACATATAAAATTTCGATAAATAGTAGTATTTTTAAAAATGTCGGGGCTTTGCCCATGGAAATCTGGGCAACAATTTTAACTTTTTTATATATATTTTTGTGAGAATCTTGGAAAATAAATTGAGAGAAAAGGAAATGTTGGTCGGTCCGAAACTTATTTGGGCCAAAACAAAATACCTACCCATTGGGTCGGCGACTACTTAGGTTACGGTTTTTTAGGTGGGCCTAGTCTCCTTTTCCTACTCGGAACAAAAGCCCGAAACCCAAACATATTAGGAATTACTTGCGCATCAAGAATCCCTATAAATACCCCAACATACATTCAATCCCCACCAAATCTGCCACTTGCCTAGCCCTCGCCGTCTATTCTCTCTCCGCTGTTATTGCTTTCTGTTTCTCTTTCTAGGGTTTCTCCACAGATAACAATGGCTAGCGAAACTGCCTGCACATACGCTTGTTTAATTCTTCACGACGACGGCATCGGTATCACGGTAGGTTTTAGTTCAATATTCGTCGTGTTTTATTTCGTAAATCGAATATAACTAAGTTCAATATTCGGTTTTTTAATTCGTAATTATGTGTTTTTTATATCATATATTCAGGCCGATAAGATCTCAACTCTCGTGAAAGCCGCCAATGTTAACATTGAGTCCTATTGGCCGAGCCTCTTTGCTAAACTGTGCGAGAAGAAGAATATTGATGATCTTCTGTTGAATGTTGGTGTCGGCAGTGGTGGCGCTGCCGTTTCCGCTGTTTCAGTCGCCGGTGATGATAGTGCTGCTGCTGCTCCAGCAGCCGAGAAGAAGGAGGTATACATTCTATTTTTTTAAATTTTTTCCGTGATTTTATTTAGTTAATAATTAGGGGAAATTGATATGAAAAGGATTTAAAGTAAAATTAACGTTGATTTTGCCCTTTTTGTAGGAGGAGCCAAAGGAAGAGAGTGACGATGAGAACATGTTCAGCCTATTCGATTGAGGAGTCTTAACACGAATGGAAGCTGGTTATCAATTTGGGAAGTTAGGGAATGAGATGAATTAGGGTTTTGTTTTATGATATATTGTTATGTTATTATATTATATTTTGCGCTGTTGTTTGGGTATTAGACATAGCGGATTTCGGCAAATATATATGACCTTGTTTGTTTTGCTCTTTTAGTTCTGATTCTATATATTACGTCAATTTCAATTTTTGAGTTTATATATTTTGTTCTTGCAATTATTTAGATCAAATTCTATATAACTTGGTTGTGAAGGGGAATTGATTAAGTAGTTATTGATTCTTACTTGGATACATGGTAACGTAGGAATTTTCATTCACAAAAAAAACGTAGGAATTGTATTCTTCCTTTAAAAACTAGACCATTTATAAGTATGGTCCAGTTTATTACAATTATATATTATTAGACCTCTCCAGATGAGGTCGACCTCACCAGAGGAGAAGTGATAGAAGCCCGTTGAGCGGGTGTCCCGTGAGGGTCGTAGAAGTCCCGTTGAACGGGGCAGTGCCCCGTGAGGGTCGTAGAAGTCCCGTTGAGCGGGTGCCCCGTGAGGGGAGTAGTAGAAGTCCCGTTGAGCGGGTGCCCCGTGAGGGGAGTATAAGACCTCACACAAGGGAACCCAAAGAAAATGACAATTAAATCATTCCCCTTGTGTGAGGTGGGTATCGAACCTGGACCTTTCGGTCTCAGGCAGTGGATGTTACCCACTGGGCTACCGTGCCTTCGATAATTGTATTCTTCCTTTGCCCATTAACGGTTTTATGAGATTTAAACAACCTTCCTTCATCACAACAGTTAATAAATTAGTTATTTTTCCTTTGCAAACTGCTCCTTCCTTTTATGTACAAGTAGTGAAAATTAAGAGTCAAAATATAAATTTTATTATCTTAATTATAATTAGTTATATTGATATTTTGACTAAGAGTTAATAGCTATTTATGACACTAAACTATTTACAAATTTCTTTTTATGGTACTAAACTATTTTTTTATCTAAATATATCACTCATCTATTTGCGTTTATCAAAATATATACACCCACCAAATTTTTGGGTGTTTTCCACACAAAAGATTGCACGTGACTTTCACTTGAAATGATTACACCCTGGAATACAGTTTTCAATTAAACACTATATCCAAATTATGAAAGTCACGTGCAATCTTTTGTGCGGAAAACACCCAAAAATTTGGTGGGTGTATATATTTTGATAAACGCAAATAGATGAGTGATATATTTAGATAAAAAAATAGTTTAGTACCATAAAAAAAAAATTTGTAAATAGTTTAGTGCCATAAATAGCTATTAACTCTTTTGACTAATCAACTACTCAAAATTGAGTTTAATTTCAGTAAGAAACCCACTCCTTTCTCGATTATTAGGTTAGTCTTTTGACTCTTTTGATATGATAATAATAATAATAATATGGGACGGCATGGAAGGACAAGTTAATGTTGGCACTTACTATCGTTAGGGTGTCAACGGGTTCGACCAATTCACATAACTCGAAAAAATGTGAGTGTGAGTTGAGTGTGGGGTAAGTTGAGCATTAGATTTATCCAGCTCAGCTCAAAAATAGCTCGAACCCGAATAAGAATAATAATTAAAATATTATATATATATATATTACTAATTAAAAAGAAGAAGACCTATAAAATCCATTTATTTTGTTTTAGTCTATATAAGAATTTTTGTTTACATTGTATATAGATTCTTTAACATCTGATCTTACTATGTATTTATCTTTTGTTATCTTTTTATTAGTTTAGTTTGCTTCAAAAATTAAGTATCATTGTATTATTATGTATATTTGTATTCTTATTAGAATTTAGTTTCATTACTCATTGTATATTTTTGTTTTTTGGCTAATATAAATTTAGCTCGTGAGCCACGCTGAGCTTTCCAACTTTTATGTGAGCTGAGCGTGAGCTGAGCCATTCTCGACTCACATAGCTCGATTGACACCCCTAACTATCCCCACCTCTAATAAATTTGTTATTGTTTTGGTTCACTCTGAGGGTACCTGGTGACTGGTGTCCACCACATGGGCGATTTGGTCTGTAGTTCCCTGAGTGTAGCAATGGCAAGTGGGTTTGGCCCACCCGCGACCCACCCCGCCCCGCCCCGTTTAACTCGGCCCACTTTTGGACCCGCCTAAACCCGTTTTGACCCACGAGTTAAGTGGGTTTTACAAACGGGGCGGGGTGGGTTTACATTCAAGAAAAATCGCCCCGCCCCGCCAAAAACCCATAACCCACCCCGCCCCGTCACCCCAACCCGCCCCGTTTGGACCCGCCCCCAACCCATATAACCCACCATACCCCACTGGCCTAACCCAACGGCTACATTGCTACTTGTTAGTTACTGCATGCATGGCGATGAAGGTAACGGCTATGTTACTACCAATACCAAGTAACGGCTCTTTAATTTTAAATAAAACTCTATTATAATTATATCCTATAAATACCCCCTCAAATCCCCTCAAACTCACACCAATCTCACTCTATCATATATTAATCTATTTTCTAAATTGATTCAAGAGACGAATTTGTGCAAGCGGTTAAAGTCGGAGTCGATGAAAGTGTGGAACATCTTCGAATACTCTACCAAATTTCGGCATTCTACGTTTTAGTTAGTGTATCACTCTCTAAATCTTAATTTTTGTTTTCATATTGTTAATCTTATATTATAATTGTTTGCTTGATTAATTTGATTTTATTTATTTTGATTAAGTTTAAAAAATGGAAAACATAGACAACAATTCTCCTCAAAATGATTTTGATTTTGATTTTACATTTGATGATGAAATTGATACAATTAATACTAGTGCTAATCCGTCTCCGTCTCCCGATTCATATAATAGTGGTGTTATTCCGTCTCCCTCTCCTTCTCACGGTCCCTCTACTAGTGGTGATGAAACTAAAAATAAAAAGGCTAAGAGTTCCGACGTTTGAATTTTTATATTCTCCCAATTTTGTGTAACGTTGTTGAAGTTTTTATTAAGTATAGTTTGAATGATAAATTTTCACCTATGCTGTATCAAATGTTATTTAAGTTTAAAAAATACTATTGGGAAGTTCCTATGTTGTATCGCATAGCTAATTTTTTAGATCCTAGATACAAGACGGAAAATTGTGAAAAATTTCTGAATTTTTTATACGGTAGCATGACTACTAATGATGAAGCGGGTAAGCTAGAATCTGAAAAAAGAACAACAGCTCATATCTTAGAAACAACTAAACTTCTTTTCAAGCTTTTCTCCATTTACAGTAATGACATTAATAATGATGGAGCGTCTACATCTTCTACAACTCCAACAAATCAAGTGACACAAGCAATTCGTGGTGGAAGACCCCCTCGCCCGACCCCTAAGATCGCAAACACTTTAAACAAAATAATGAAGAGGCAAAAGACATCCACCGGTTCATCGTCCGCCAATGAACTTAATTTATATCTAATTGCTCCCTGCATTGAAGCGGATGATAATGATTTTG
The DNA here is from genome assembly GCA_026122235.1 of Vinca minor. Classification (NCBI taxonomy): domain Eukaryota; kingdom Viridiplantae; phylum Streptophyta; class Magnoliopsida; order Gentianales; family Apocynaceae; genus Vinca; species Vinca minor. Next base: position 535,402 of record JAOCZM010000275.1, read on the forward strand.
ACCTTCTCGAATGGTGGAAATCAAATGCAACACAATTTCCGATTTTGTCAAGAATTTCTCGTGATATTTTGACAATACCGGTTTCAACTGTCGCCTGAACAAGCTTTTAGTTTAAGTGGAAGGATTTTGGATGAAACTAGGAGTCGGTTGGCACCAAAGAGTTTGGAGGCATGTATGTGTTCGAATGATTGGTTTGATGCTTTGAGTTGAGGAGATGGGAGTTGATCCTAACGTGGTTGAAGATTACTATGCAATAGTTAATGAGGACGACGATGAAGATGAAGATGAAGATTAGAGGTAAGTATTTTAAATTGTAATGTTTATTTTATTATGCAATTTCATATTAAATTGTAATGTTTATTTTATTATGTATTTTCATATTAAATTGTAATGTTTATTTTATTATGTATTTTTCATTTAAGTTTAGTACTTAGTAATATTAGATAGTTTAATGTAATTTCATGTGGGAGGTTTAGGCCACATAAGTCCCCCTCCTATGTAGCACTAATTTTGTTATTAATAAAATCGGTGAGGGGTCCATGCCAAACCCCCCCCCCACCACTACAAGGTGGCTTTATCTATATGTATGTCTAACTTATACTTATTTATTATGTCCAACTTAAGCTCATCAAAAATTAACCCAACCCGTTCAACCCACCCAACCCGCCAAACTCGCCAAACCCACACAACCCACACAACCCATCGGGTTAACCCATGACTCGGCCCACCTTTGACGGGTTTTCCAAGCGGGGCGGGGTGGGTTGTTCATATTATATTTTCGACCCAACCCGCCATGACCCATTGACTGGTCAACCCCGCCCCGCCTCGCCCCGCCACTGTTCACCGACCCGCCCCGAACCCGCCGGGTTAACCCATTTGCCATTGCTACCTGAGTGCCCAGAGCTCAGGGTTAATTTGTTACTTCCTCTGTCCCAAATTATTTATCCACGATTCCTTTTTAATCTGTCCCAAATTATTTATCCACGATTCCTTTTTAATCTATCCCAAATTATTTATCCACTTTCTAAATAAATGGTTCATTAACGATGGGTTTTTCAATCCTACCCCTTGCATCAAATATTGGAGAGAGAATAATAATAAGAAAGAGAAGAATAATGAGAGAAAGAAGGTAGAATTAAATTGAGGTAACATTAAATATGGTCATATTTGACATGTTATCATATCCCACTATATAATTTGATAAAATCATAATTCCCGTATAAATTACAAAGTAAACAGATAATTTGGGACGGAGAGAGCATTGTTTTGAATTAAGATAAGTCTTGCACAAGGAGTATTTTGTAACAGTAGAGTGGGCCGGCTCATTAACATATTCAATTTTTCACAAAAAGCCTGCCTACTTCAGTAATTGGGATGGGCTACTTTTCAATTTTTTGTGTTCGGCCAATAACATAAATAAGATGATTTTTTTTTTTTTTGATGGATAAAAATAATAAATAAGATGATGCGCCATCTTGGTAACGGAAACAGTAAACGCCGTCGTAGTAGCCAACTCCAATCCCGTCCCACCTGCGTCCGCCAGGTAACTTAATCCTAGGACTGGTAGGAAAATTAAACAAGCAAAAATTAAAGTATTTTATTAGTTAAAATATTAATATTGTTATTTTAAATAGAATTAGTGATATACAAGTCCTAATTAAGAAAGTAATATTGATATTTAAACTAATAAAATAAATTACTCTTTGTTTTCTTTAATTTTTGTTATATGTTTTAAATGACTTATATTATGTAACAACGAGAATATCACCCGTGCCACAGACATGAAGAATGCAGCCACTGGAAAAAAAGCCACGTGTCAAATCTTTAGCCATACCTACTGGAGATGAGCTCTCATCCAAACTTTATTTTCCTCTAATATGAAATCAATGAAACTAACCAAAAAAAAAGAAAAAAAATAGAGTAAAAGATCAATGAGGATAAGCCACTTGTGGAGAGCTTGTGCTAGAAACACGTTTGTGTAATTGTATTCACAATCTTAACCCCCAAAAGACAGCCAAGAGAATATATCATCTCACCTTCCACTTGACCATATTACCTTAATCCTAAAACTCAAGAGAGTGTCTCAGAAATGGCATCTTCATTGAACTTATTCTTTCCTCCTATTGTGACCCCTCAAAGAAGAGTAATTAGGACAACAGCCACAGGTTCTAAGAGCTCCGGTGGAGGCTCCAAAGAGAAGGGACTGCTAGATTTCATTCTTGGGGCACTAGTGAAGCAAGATCAGCTCTTGGAAACTGATCCAGTCTTGCAAAGGGCGGAAGAGAAGCCTAGCACCACCACCACCACCACCACCACCGTCGGCCGTAAGAACTCCGTAGCCGTCCCGCCAGCTAATAAGAAGAAAAGTGGTAACGGTGGCTTTGATTTTGGAGGCCTTTTTGCTAAGAAGTCAGAAACTGTAAAAGGGATGGATTCTATACTTTTTCACTTTTTTTTTCTTCCAAATGTTTAATAGCGTTTGAGTATTTGATGATATTTGTCAAACGCTGATATCCAAAAGGTTTCTTGTATGCAGATTACTACATATATTACTACATCTTATTGAATTCTTCCTAATTCAATTGCAATTGTAAGTTCTATCCTTCTTAAATAGCACTTTTAACTTCACCTGAATTGTTAGATTTTTAATTGCAAGTGAAAATCTGAGAAAATAATTGGAAAAACAGAGAAATTTCACTAGTTAGGGCCATGTTTTTCTATTAGAAGCAAGCAAAGAACTGGTCCCTAGTGTACATATATCTCTAGCATTCTGTGATACCAATATGATGGCACTAGCACAAGTAAAAATCTACAACTTTAGGTCCATTAACATTAGAATCATTTTTTTTGTCGAAATCTTTAAGTGGGAATCAAAATTTAGGTTTCCAGCATTAGCCATGGGGCTAGAAAGAATGACCAAAGACATATAATATTCATCAGAAAGCTAGCAGATCATTCATTCATTCATCTTCAATCATCGCAAAGCCAATCATTACAAAAGCAAGAGTTTTGTGGATATCCCACCAGACACCACGCCGCACAATCACACAAAGTTTTCTACCCTGAACTTTAAATGAAAGGCACACAAGAAGTTTTATAATAATCCAAGGTACTTGTGTCTAAATATTTTTTTTGCCAGAAATCATTGCACAAATAGATTAGTGAATGAATGGAGTCCACCCCCATTTAGTCCCAATAGCAAAATCTACACACCAAAAAAAAACAACCAACAAAATTTGGTGAACTTCAATCTCAAAGCCCCATTAACAAAAGAAGTTTAGAAAACTTAAGACAGAGATGATTATGGACAAAAAATATCAAAGATTTTTCTAAATGGTAATCAAAAGTGAATACTAACAGTTATATTTGATCCTAAATGTCAAAGCTTTACACTTGGATACTAAAAGAATTTCTAGTAAAGATAATCAAACCAAAGTATAATCTTCATCCAAATTCCAATGTGTCAAAACATTTCTTAGTACTACTACCACCACCAAACTTCTTAACTTGCTTCTTATCTTTACCCTTGCCACCCTTACCTCCTCCTCCACCACCGACGCCGCCACCTCTTTGCTTTTTTTCATCCTTTCCACCTCTATCTTTATCTTTACCTTTCTCTTTCTCTTTCTTGGCTACTACTCGTCCGGCACCCTTACCGCCCCATTTTTGCCTGTTCTTCCCACTCATCTTGTCATCCTTCCTATGCCTTTCGATCCTATTTGTTGCGAGATGGCATTCGGCTGAAGGAATAGGATCGTACACGTCCTCTGCCCATGTAACTTTCCTCCCCTCATCAGACAATTCCTGTTTCTTGACACTACTAGCTTTCATGGCTGATTTAAGATTTTCAGCAGGAATTGGTGTGGCTGGTGGCTCATGCTTAGGTGGTCCTGTTTTTCCATTTCCCATCTTTTTCAATAAATCTTCTGTTATATCTCCATCTTCTTCCTCCTCCTCCTCCTCAGGTAGCTTAGCTGTTTGTGTTTTGGTTTTTCCATAGCCCATCTGAGCCATCAAAGCTTCTGTAATATCTTCATCTTCATCTTCTTCATCCTCATCTTCATCATTAAGTTTTCCCATTTTCTGATTTTTCTTCCAATCAAGCTCATCCACAACAGCAATCTTTAAAGAAAACCTAAAGTCAATATCATCATACGAATACTGATTTGAACCATCAGAATCGTATTGGCCTCCAGAATTTTCCATTAATTAAAACTAGAAATTTTCAAACAGAGAAAGAACAAAAATTGGGTGACACTAAATAAAGGGTTTCGAGAATTTACAATAGCGAGAGAGGAATTTGAACGAATTAAACTTGTAAACGAGCTAAAGAGATTCGAATCGGTGATTGTTTAGCTCCAAGAGTAATAATTTGTGGAGATAAAGGAGAATAATAGAATTGAAAATTGCGCGATTTTCAAACCCTAAACCTAGTGGAATTGGTAAAGTGGAAGGTCTAATCACTGTTATTGTGCGGGCCTAGACGTTCGATTGGGTATGGCCCGTATCGAGTATGTCGGTTCTCGGTGGATGGATTTGTTAATGGGCTTCTTTTATGAGGAAAATAATAATAATAATACTCCCTCAATTCCTTATTAATTGTCGTTTAGGAGAAATCTAGGAGTCCAAATTAATTGTCGTTTAAGGTTCTTTTGTTAGGTGTCAACAATTCATTTCAATTATACCCTCAACATTTTCCTTTCTTTATAATATAGAAGTGAGAGAGAAAGAGAGGGAGGATGGGGTAGTATTGGAAGTTTAGGTGGAATGGACAACTTCCTTAATTTTCTCAAATTGTCTAAAGAGTCTTATATTTAGGAATGGAGGGAGTATTAAATAAATAAATAGTGGAGATTTGTTTTTTTTTTTTTGGGAAAAAAAGTTTGGGTGAGTTCGGCTCCGGTCGGACCCTATACTTATAAGAGTACTTACAGATCACCCACCATCACAGCCCTCACGTCGGCAGCGGGAATTGAACACTTGACCTTTGTAACGACATGTCAAATCCTTACCAACTGAGCTAACTTGTGTTGGTTAGTAGCTTTGTTTTTTTAAAGGAGTGATGATAATAAGTATACTACCAATGAGTTTAGCTTAGTTGACTTTACTTTCAATTCTCAGCGCTTGTTGGAATCATTTATGGAGTTAACAGTTATTGTATTTACCAAGTTTATTTTGTTCAGATTTTAATCAGATTAGTTAAATCGATAATTGATGTAGTTGTACATAGTTATTAACAGTACTAAAAAATAAACAATAAACTGAGACATACCAAATTAAAAAGTGAAATGAGAATGGTATCCCTTAAGTAATACCTTAGATTCGAACATTATGAATAAAATTATTCTGCTGAGAACTCTGCAATTAAGGCCTTTTTGTTATTATTAGACGAATTTCTTTTTTGTTTAAAGCCTATTCTAACCGGGTGAGGAGATTTCCACTCCTTTTGTCTATATTGCATGGCGCATATGGTGCAATCGAAACCGAGCAATATTCGAAGGAAAGCGTCATACACCAGAAGAGATTGCTAATCTTTCTCTGATTGACGCTGCCGAATTCATCAAAGTTTTTGCATCGTCTTTGGGAACGATTGGGGCGCGACAACCTTTACCAAATTTTGATCAAATCAGATATATGCTCAAAGGAAAGGCAAAAGTGTTTGCCCCCATAAATACAGATAAATCTCATGAGCTCTTGCAACAAGCATCTTGTATTAAATTGAAACCCCATAATTATGGTTTCCTGAAAATTAACGTTGATGGAGTATGGAATAATAACTCGGGAGGTATAGGAGTGATCGTGTGCAACCATGAAGGCATCTTTACAGCAGGAATTGCAAAATTTATACACAACTCAACAAGCTCTGAATACGTTGAAGCAAAGACACCTCTGGAAGGAATTTGATTTGCATTAGCTCAAGGATATCAATACTTCACAATAGAGAGCGATTGTAAAACACTGGTCAATCGGGTTCATCAGATAGAGGAAGATCTTTCCCCATAGGACACATTGTTAGTCAAATTAAAATTATAATGGGGATCATAGCCAATTTATTTTTTGTCTACAGATCTTGTAATAATCCAACTGATAGATTGGCAAATTATGCAATGAGGACTAGAGCCTCCACTCAATGGTTTGGAGACCCACTGAATTTTCTCCTACCACATGTACTACTTGATACCACTTTATGAAATACAATGTCCCAAAAAAAAAAAAGGAAAATAAAGCTCAAAAAACAATCAGGTATGGTAACATGAGGTGTGGTGAAACAATAGAATTATTTGACAATTATTAGTGATTCTTATTAATTATATATCGAATCGTTCATATTCTCGTCCTGCTCATTTACCATTTATTGAGATAAAATGAAATAAAGATAATTATTTGCACGAAAAGAAAATAGACGAGTTCCTAATATGTTATTTTTGCATTTATACATAAAAAAGGTGACCCAGAGTTGGGAGTTTTTTCTCTCTTTCTTTTCTAGGTGGATCAATAGTAATTCTTCACTTTCCTTTAAATATAATTTTCTCTCTATCATATTCGAATTTTTGACTTATCGAATAAAAGTGAAGCGTTTTACCATTTAAACTGCTTATCACTTGTCAATTTTCTATTATTAACGATTCTAATTCTCTCTCATAGTCATACATTGAGGACATTCGGAAACAAAGTTGTACTTTCTATTAATTTGTAGGACCTAAAGGGAAAAGGAAAAAAGGAAACAAAAAAAGAAGAAGAGAGAAATTCAATGAATTATTTGTCGTATAAAACCAGGAAGATAAAAAGCACACGTGATATGAGTTGAGAGGACTAACAAACCAATACCTTTTTTTTTTTGGTTAAGTCCGGTTGGGCGGTTGCCCCATGAAAGAGAAATAGAAGTGTCTCACATAAGATGAGAGAACTCTAAAAAGAAAAATTTAAAGAATGTCTCATGTATGGAGAGGGCATCGAACTCACGACCTCACGGTCGTGGACAGGCTATGGATCTTGTGATAGCAAACCAATACTTGAAGATGAGGTCAAGTACAAAAATTACTCAAAATCTTACTTTCATCCGTTCGGAATTAGATATTCATTTTTTTTCTTCTGTATAACATGAATAAGAAAATGAACATTTCATTTCTAAACGTTGGGAATATTATTTGGCAGCGACCAACATCAATCAAGCATGATTTTGCCAAGAATCTTCTTATCTTTATAACAAGATATGACCATTACCAAACATATATAACATTTCAATATCATTACAGATGTTTTACTTTAAAAGATCAATTTTCTCATCATACATTAATAATTATAACAATAATAACATAAGGGAAATCAGCCTGTTTAGTTCTCCAGGAATTTTCGATTAGCCTGTAAAGTCTCCAATGTTTAATTTCATCCTGTAAAGTCCCCCAGGAATTTTCGTTCAACCTGTAAAGTTCCCAATGTTTAATTTCAGCCTGTAAAGTCCCCCATGAATTTTTCGGTCAGCCTGTAAAGTCCCTTATCTATTTACAGGTTGCATATAGAGGTTCCACCGCCTCTTCTGCGGCGGAATCAGGGCAACCCCAAATTCATGTCATCCCCGTGCTTAATGAGTGGGGGAATAATGGTCAGTTTCAATCTATAAAATTTACAAAATACAAAAAATCTGGGATTAGGTAAGGGACTTTACAAGTTGAACGAAAATTACTGGGGGACTTTACAAGCTGAAATTAAACATTAGGGACTTTACAGGCTGAACGAAAATTCTTGGGGGACTTTATAGGCTGAACGAAAATTCCTAGGAGACTAACTAGGCTGAAATTAAACATTAAGGACTATACAAGCTACCCAAAAATTCCTGAGGGACTAAACAGACTAATTTCCCATAACATAAAGAATCAATTTGGTTACCTTCATGAACTAGTTCATCCTATAAAAAGATTAAGACATCGACTGACCTAAGTCAGTTAAGAAGTAAATTAAAAAAAAAAAAAATTGTTATTTTCATAACTAATATTTTAACTTTTGCTTTCAAAAGTTATATAACATTTTATTTATCGCCCCTTGGAGTTTATAATATAAGTCATATTCTGCGAAAAGCAAAATAGCAAATAACAAGGTAATTTGTTAATTGAAATATCAATATTATTCTCTTAATTAAGACTTGTATACCACTAATTATATTTAAAATAGTAATATTGATATTTTAATTAACAAACTACCCTTTTTTGTTTCATTAATTTTCGCTAAATATTCTAAACAATATATATTATGAAACGGAGGTGGTAAAAGATAGTATGAGCGAAGAAAGACAATTCAATACCGTTGATGTTGTATTCACTAGCTACTGGACAGCTCAATGTAGCCCTGACTTGTGTACGGTAATAAGTATTGGCGAAAACACATTTTTCGATCACTTGTATCATTATTTGTCTCATTTTTTTATTTTATTCATAAAAAATTGTCACATATTTTTTTTTTTTTTAAGATTCACATTTTCTAAGTTCTATACAGTTTTTAACACAAAAAAGACTAATAGTATGTGATAAGTAATGATAAGACAAAAAATGAAAGATTATTTTACTTAGCAAAAATAAATAAATTAATAAATACTGGAAACTGGCTATAATGACGGCTCCTAGCCCGGTGGGTGGGTGACCGTAGACAAACACAGAGAAAAGACATACAGTCTTCATCAATTGCATATCTAACATGTCCCTTCTCACCGACACCCCCACCCCCCACATCTTTCATCATCATCCAGTCATATATGGATTCCGCCGGTCAGAGACGAAGATAAGGGGTGGAGACCGTCGCCCTCGAGATTTTTAAAAATTATATTAGATATAGTAAATTTTACATATAGTTCATAATATTTGATCAAATTCGTTCCCAACAGTTTTTTACAATTTTCACATGTAGTTCGGCATACTATTTCATTTTTTTTCCCGACTTAAAAATTCTGGTTCGTCCCTGCTGCCAATGTCAGCCATCTTAACTCGCATTGTACATAAATAAATAAAAAATAGTCAACCCATGCACATCATTCTTCTATTCTGTCTTTGGATAACATCTACATGTGGTTTGTTTCTTCAATTTTTCACTCAAATTGGATTAAGTTTTCATTTTAATATTTTTATTTTCGTAAAAAGTAAATTATTTGTGAGAAAAGAAGTCCGTAGCAGCAGCCATGAATCTCTGGTTAGAACCAGCAGTAATAGTACTTGAACTGACAAAAACTTTAGCAAGAAGAAATCAATCATCTATGCAATAACTATAATTCAAGTAATGATCAAAAAGGGAGAAGAATTGAAGAAAAGAGTAAACAATAAGAGTAAACAGCTCATGATATATTTCTATTACACACTTCATATTGAAATCTCTTGAAGAGAAGCTTGAGAATTACACCGCCAACCGAACCCATATGTATGAATTAATAAACAAGCAATTTAATCACAAAATTATGCCCATTTGGTCAACTTTGTTGGGTTTTTTATACAATATCTAAATCATGGTTCAAAGTCGCGGTATCAGTGGCCGTCTCAGAGAGGAACAAAAGACCAGGGGGACTAAAGTAAAACTATAATATTTGGCTAATTGAATATATTTCCTAGTTTAAACAAGCAAGAACTGGTAAGATCAATAACGGGGCAACAAGAATATCGCGATAATTCTATTTAGTAGTGGAATTTGATCTGGGCAAAGGAAGAAGAAGAAGAAGAAGAGTTGATAAACTCGATACAGTCGTCAATGGCTTCAGCCCTATGAGAATCAAGTGGAGCAACAGATGGTTTTGGTCTAACTTCTGAAGAATTAGTAACTTTAGGAGAAGTTCTTCTTGAAGATGATATCATTCTCAATACTCCCACCATTTTTCCTCCAAGCTGCTTCAAATATTTCAATGGAGGAGACAAGTCTTTCTTTCTTGGCATTCTGAAATTGCAGGTTGTTTTGGACTTCATTAACTCATCTTCTTCTAATTCTTCTTGTTTCTTCCATTTCTGCTTCTGAATCGCGGCCGAGGAAAACGATGATGATGATGGTGGTGGTGGTGGTGGTTTCTTCTTTTGATCAACTGTGGGGAAACTAACACATGATGCTTTTCCATTGCATCTTGTTGCAGACATTGAGAAAGAAAATACAGTCAATTCTATGGGTGATTTTGTGTGTGTGAGAAGGAGAGAAGTGAAGGAAGGTGATAAAGAGAGAAGGAAGGAGAGGGTAGAAGATGACTTTAAAGAGGGAGGAGAGTTAAAAGTGTTTTTTTTCTTCTTGATCATCCAGTGTCCAACCCCGACAGACCTAACTAATCTGGACCGGGTACTACAGAGGCTCAGAAAAAGAACGACCCTCCCAACATCAATAACTTCATACAAATGGCATGACCGTGTTGATAGTTAAAAGTGTTGATGTGCTTAAATAGCAAAATGGATGTGGAGTTTTTTTTTTTTGCCAAGTAAAAATGGATGTGGAGTTGGTTCAACATATATAGGTAGGATGTGAAAGACAAGTGAGATTATTGCTTACATCTTCTTGACTATGATTTATGAACACACACCTCAAGAGAAAAGTAATTTCCAATACTAAATCATCAATCTCAACTTATATTTGCTCCCTTCCCTGTCCTCTGAATTCTAACATTAACTAAGATACAACTGAATAAATTTTCCGTTTCAAAATTTTGTCTTGAGTTTCTCTCTTGAGTTTTGTAAAAGATGAATTCCTTCAAATTTGTATCAAGTTTTGAAATGAAAAATTTGTTAATTGAACAAACACGAGATCTTTGCGAACTCATTTGAATTTTTTGAATATATATAGTATAAATATTTATAACATAATAATATTTTATTATTTCAACTATATTTATTAATTCTAATTCTATTTATTATTATTAAAATATTTATGTTTCATTATTTATTAAAACATTTAGAGGAAAATTAGTCATACAAATTGGAACCAGATTTGGACGAACAATTCAAATTTCTAAAAGCTAAACGAGTCAAAATCGAGCTGTCGACAAATATTTCAAATAGTCAAACGAACAAACTCGAACAAAATTTCATGCTCGAGGAGAAAACGAACGAACTCGAACACGTACGAGTTACATTAAAAAAAATCTGATGCTCAGTTCGCTCGAGCTCTTTTACAGCCCTAGTCAAGGGTAACTTGTTGCAAGTAGGGCCATGAAAATTATGTGAGAGACGTGGGACCAAAATCACGGTACATGTCCACCTTCCAATTTTCCTCAGTCCCAATTCTCTACCCCCTCTCCTCCACTCCAACAAACAAGAACAGGGGAATACCACCTTGATTTACATCCTCCACAATGCCTGTCGGATCGAGTGGTGGAACCCTGAAAGCGTGGGTATCGTCTTTTGTGTACAAGAACAGGGGAATACTACCTTTTAAAAACTCGTATTAAGTTTGATAGGCACAATGGAGTGCTGGGGTCCATGGCCCTAATGACACTACAACCAGAATCACAATAAATTAAGAGAGAAAAAGAAAGTAAAGATTGGTCCAACAAGGGCCATACCACAATTGTAAGGAATTGTAGATAAAGATCAAAAAGTAACTAGAAATGGAGTAGCAGTTGATAAATAAATCAAAACTGATAAAACCTTTTTCTTTCCCCCTTTATATCTTCCCTCATTTTCAAAGAAAAGAAATTTCCACAAACAACCTTTCGGTATTAGATTTCCCAGTGGCTGCCATCAGAAATTAAAAAGGAGATTCCAACAAATAAAAAACAAATCTTTACGAAGCAAAAGGCTTTGGCTGAATCAATCTTCCAGTAATCCAAATCAAAAAGCTCAAAGCCATGGTTTTACCTTCAGTAAAAAGATTCACACTATGGAAATCTAACTAGTCAGACAAGCAAAAACATATCCTTAAGAATGCCAACACCATTAAGCAACAATTCATTCACTTCAACAGTAAAAAATGAAAATCCCAAGCGGTATAGAGACAATGACCATGAGTATGAGTAATCTCTCTCAAGTAAGACGTTCCCATCCCATATTAGCACATAAGAAAAATAACAGATTTTACAGAGAAATGAACTAAGATGCTATTTGACATCGACTGATATGGCCATCTTATACAGAAACACGATTCACTATTAGAAACAACAAACATATTTACAAGACTATGTTATTATCAAGAGTTTCAAGTTACACTTTAACAACTGTGGCAAATCAAAGCCTTGTTGTGAATACTTCTTCAATCATGATTTGTTGTTACATCCAGTCCTAAGTGATTTCATGATCCTATCTGCTAAATAGATTTTCAGTTAACTTTTCGATGTTTGGATTGTGATGCTCAATAGGGAAATTGATGATGACATTTCAAGTGAATGAATGCACATGATTGTGTCATCACCAACAATCTACCTATACGCTGCAATTAACCCGACTGCATCAACTTCATGCTAATTCTCAATTAAACGTTGAGGCCTACAAAGTGCAAGAAAAAAATGTGATCTGCCTTTTAGTCTTCTGTATTTGAATGGCTTAGCAACTCACCGTCAAACAACTAATAGATGAAAAAAGTTCAATGTTTATCTTGCATAACGAGCAAAACCTCAGCACCACCAGATAAGTTTTCTTCCAAGAACTCCTTAACTTCATCTATATCTTTGAATGTGCAAGGGGCAGCAAAATCACTATCCAAGTTATACCAGACATCTCCAATCCTTCTCAGGGTAACCCAATGTCTACCTCTCCAAAGCCCGCGAAACTTTTTTACTGGAACATTAAGTACAATACCCATCAATTCATTTTTTGTATCCTCAAAATTAATAGAAAATACCCCATTTCGACGATCATGCCACACAACCCTTTTTCCTTTTTCTTCAAGTGCAGCAATTAGAACGTTAATATCATAGTTTCCAGTAAGAGTGTTGTGATGAGACTTAAAAACTACAGATAATGGAGTCCAAGTTCCCTTGCTAGGATCATCACGGCCAAGTTTTTCGGCAATAGCATTCAAGTCCACACGAGTAAATGCATCTTTTTCCTAAACGAAACAAAAACCAAATCACCAAGAGTTTCAACTTCTAATCTAATCTTGGGCAAATCTTGAAAAATGGAAAAGCGAAATATATTTCAGAATAAAGATCTATTGCCCAACTGTTGTTAAAGGTATAACTTAAACTCGAATAAATTTATTGTTATTACCCTTGTTCGATATGAGATACAAAATACTGTATCACGCACATCACAATTTTACAAACTATACCTTACTCTTTTTAATATTTAGCATTTCTTGTGATACGATTCTGGCTGTTTAATCTTTGTTACTTTGCACCAAGGATACATAACCCAAACAAAAGCATTAAAATTAACAACTTTGATCCCGGCTTATGGCAAGTTTAATGTAAGATTACCTGAAAGAGATTATTGAGGGAGTGTAGAAGGCATAACTGTAATCTTTGTTTTTCGTGGTAAATCAGTGTCTTTTCACTCTCCGTAGCAGGATTTTCAGACATTTCTCTAAACAATCAAAAGGTTCTTTTAGTACAGCATATTATAACTTGCATAAAAATGTCACAGATAGATTAAACTCACATCAAAATCTACTTCCAGGTCCAGTTACTATTACAATAGCAAAAAAATTGAAACAGAAAAGCATAATCAACTAAAAAGATAGGGTCTTTATCGTTAGAAAAGATAAAAATTGAATCAGGAAGGAAACACAAATCAAGGGATCACTATTCTTTTTCCCCCTGTATTTTACGCATACTCATATGAGGCAGACTACAAAAATTCAATACTGATGAAGAAAAATTCAAAATATTTACCTGAAATTGGGAAAGCCTTACTCCGACGACGGGTTCTTCGGCTGTTTACGGTGGTGGATCAACGATGAATGATCGTCGATTCAGCGATTTCCAGAAATTTGGCGCACTCGCTTTTACCAAACGACGCCGTATTACCCCAAAGAGTGAGCGTAAAGATTTTAGCTAGTTTCCACAACGACTTTAAAAGTCGTGGCCTTTCAAGCTTTCGTTAATTTAATTGGCCTGTCACTTGTAGAATCGCGCTCAACTTAACAACGATTTTATTGAGCTCTTCTTCTTCAAGACTTCAACCTCATCTTCAGGATAAGCCCAAAGCAGAATATTTTCTGCAGATAACATAACACACAGTAAACACACTGCCATTCCCGGAAGGCTCAAAATGTCGGCGCCGTCTTCCTCCATTTCATTCTTCTCGTCTTCAATTTTCATCTCCTCCCCTCATTCCCACCACCCCTCTAAGCTCCTCTTCAAACCCCACAAACCACAAATTTCCCTCTCTTCTTCAAACGCCGTCGTTCGATCAGAACTAGCCACTCTTCCAGTGCTCTCCTTCGAAGGAAGCGAAGTGGGCTCCGCCACTCTCAACCTCAAGTCCGCTCCAGTCGATACAGCCCGGGCCGTAGTCCACCGTGGCATCGTCACCGACCTCCGGAACAGTCGGCGCGGGACGGCTTCTACTCTCACTCGGGCTGAGGTACGAGGAGGAGGAATTAAGCCGTACCCTCAGAAGAAGACCGGCCGTGCCCGCCGTGGGTCCCAGCGTACCCCTCTTCGTCCCGGTGGTGGTGTTATTTTCGGGCCTAAGCCCAAAGATTGGTCTGTTAAAATCAATAAGAAGGAGAAGAAACTTGCGATTTCCACGGCAATTTCCAGTGCTGCTGAGAATGCCATAGTTGTGGAAGATTTTGATGATAAATTTGAGAAGCCGAAAAACTAAGGAGTTTTATTGAGCTGATGAGGAGATTGGGTTTGGATCCTAAAGAGAAAGCTATGTTTTTAATGGCCGAAATTCCGGACAATGTGAGGCTTTCGAGTAGGAATATTGGGACATTGAAAATGTTGACGCCTAGGACATTGAATTTGTTTGATATTTTGGATTCGGAGAAGCTAGTGTTTACGAAAGGCGCCGTGGAAATGTTGAATCAGAGGTATGGCTTTGATTCTGAGGAGGATGAAGAAGAAGAAGCAGGAGAAGGTTAGTTACTTGAAGTTACATTGTTTTGGCTTCTGAATTTGTTTAACATTGCTCCTTGATGATTTCGATTCCTTAAGTAAATTATAGCTGCTTAGTGTTGATGAATCATAAGTAGGATCTTACTGAAGTTGTGTGGTTTAGATTAGTCTGATTTGATGAATCGAGTTCAAGCCACCACTGATTTGAACTAAATGTTTGATCAACTGAATGGTATTTTGAAATAATTGATATACTCTTAGGCTTCTTTATCGTTATTGATTGACCATACTTTGAGTTTTCGATAATTGCATCTACAATTGACAAGAGACTATATTGCCCAACTCATTAATTATATAAATCTCGGATTCAATCGAATTGTTTAGAATCTTTAGATAGCTAAAGGGTTTTCAAGAAGAATAAGTAACCTGCTGTTTCAAGATTAGTTTTAGAATCATGACCATGTTCTTAAGTGATATTCATCATTCATAAACTTCAAACCGTCTCCGCTAAAACAGATTATGATGAAGTGTACGGATAAGTGTAGCTATAGCCTATATAGTTTAATAACTCGAGTTTCTGCCTCTTTACAATTTCTGTAAAGTGGGATATCAGTTTCTTCTTAACTTCAGTCCTTTCGACTCGTGTTCAGGTTCAGAGGTGGATGATGGAGCTGATGCCTAAGGATGGAAGTTGCTACTGAATTGCCATGTTCAAACTAGTTATATACAAAGCGCGGGAAATGTGTAGTAGTAAAATGCTTGCATCTATGGTGCACCATTTTTTGTGATAATTTGTGCATCATGTTATTTGAATATCTCAAGTGCAATAGTCTTTTCATTCTCAAGAACAACGTTTAAATGCTATATCTACTTCGTTAGAAATTTAGCGTGCTATTCTTGGTGCATTTTTTTCATGAAAAAGTTCGTAGCATCTTTTACCTGTTGCTAGCATTCTGGTAAATGTACTCCCTGATTCCATTGTTAATTCGAGAATGAAATATTTCAGTTGGCAAGTTCAGCTTCTAAAGAAGAGTTGTATATCTTCTTGAATATAATTACTATGCAGATTGTGTTAGTGCCTTTGTTTCTTGGTAATTAATGCTTGCTAATTTCATCAGGACCATGAATAAACACATTGTGCTTCAACCTCTGTTTTTTTATGTTGTTGCTCCGATTTGAGGTTTTAGTCTGCCATTATTGTTGCAAAATGAATAAGAATGTTTTTTTTTTTTGCTGAATAAATGAATACGAATGTTCACTTCTTTCAAAATGATTTTTTTTTTTTTTAACTCTCATAACTAATCTCATATATTTAAGACAGACAAGCTATACTAACTTATGGGTCCTACTAGTAATACCAATTAATAAGAATATTATGGTAAATCCTTTTTAGCCAAACTACTCTTCTTAAACGTGATAAAATCAAGTGTCAAAGGTGGACATTCTTCATGATTATAATGAAATTGAATGTGAACATTAAAAGTGTGACATTTTCTTATAAGTGGACATTCTTCTTAATTATAATAAAAATCAAATGAGAACAACATTTAAAAGTGCGACACTTTCTCAGTTGATCAACACATTAAATTTAAAACGAAGAAAATAACTCTAAAAAATGGAGACCAAAGGTGTAGCACAGAAAATTAGAAGCAGAAGAGAATTTGTACTGATATTGTAGAAGCCCAACATCAAGTTAGGCCTCTCTAAAAATTAGTGTATGCCACTATATGCGACGAACACACGGTATTCTTTAGTAAAAGGCGAAAGAATAGTTCGCTATGTGCTCATCGCGTGGCTGCGTGATTTATTCGTCTGCTAGGACGGTCTATTATATCCAAGCCACTCTGGGTTACAAAACCCAACGCAAGCAATGTGGGATGTATTTTTCTCTTCACTCCACTTTACTCTCTCAAGCTCAACCTCCACGGGTCTCCTCCTTCGTGGTTCCGATCACAGGGAACAATATCAATGTCCATCTTACGAGCGATTTGATTTGATTTGATAGTGTTTGGTTTGAAAAATTATCAATCGTTTGTGAGAGGAAATGAGACTTCTGAAATCTTAGTTTTTTAACATCTGCGATTATCATCCCATGCTTGAAAAGGATTCCTGGTATTACGTATCAAGCCATAGGTATTTCATTGGCAACACCAAACCAATCAACGGTATTGATATGTTAAGTCCCAATCTGAATTCTGTTTATATACAAAAACATCCTCTGAAACTCGTTTGATAAGCCCTTCTATTGGTCGTCGGATGGTTTGATTAGACAGTCCAAATTAGAGTTGTTGAACAACTATCGAGGAAAAATCATACCAGTCCGACGGTCCATATCTAATATGCATTTCCTGTTCTTTTCAGTTCATTTCTTTTTTAACCAATTGTTGGCTGTTCTCAAGTCTTAACAATCAGCATTTCCTGTTTCCTCTGGGTTATACTTGAATGGATTAGGGACCAATGGCTTTATTGGCAAACACTGATATGATATCGAAATTAAGGCTATGCAGACGATAAATGTAAATATGGTCAGTTATCAATTGCTTGGGAACCATGAAAAAAATAAACCGACCACGGGGACTAAACCCGTTGCAGTCAATCAGCAATGTCGAACCCTGGAAAGAACTTCCATCCCCTGTACAAACAGAGAAAAGAAAATGCACACTCCCTACGCAGGCATTATCCTGTTCAGGTTCAAAGGGACTTTCTCAGCCTGACCTGGCCAGCCTCGTTGACTCGAAAGCCAGTGCTGCCAGGTACAGACACCCCTGGTGCGTTATTTCGTCAATTTAAGAAGGAAATATTTTATTGAACCGAAAGAAGATGCAAAGGAAAAGGATTCTTATTATTAATAAACTAAACATTTTCCCAACAAGGATATTCTCTCAACACTCAACAGGCACAACCTAGATGAAACTTACCTATCGCCATGCAGACGGAGATCCTATCCCCTGATTCTCAACTGTCCACTCTGGATAACTTCCACGAGGATTGGACGGTCCAGTTCTTTTTGCAGCCTTCAGATTTTATCTGCAAAGTAGCATACCGAATTCAACTTTATATTTGATTCAGAAAGGTAATTCAAGCCACTATTATAAGGGTGAAGCAGAACCCTCAGGATAGATTCTCTTACCTTTAGCTTTTAATAGACTTCACATAGGTTTCAGGCAAGTAGATTTCTCCGCCTACCTCACCATGCTGTTCCCCGCTTACAGTTTTCTTGGCGGCCAAGAACTCAGCACTCATTGCATCCATTCCCTGCTTGACAGCTTCCTCTGCGCTCCCATAACCATGTTCCTCAGCATATCTCCTAACATCCTCGGTTATCTTCATAGAACAAAACTTGGGGCCACACATAGAGCAAAAGTGTGCTACTTTAGCACCATCAGCTGGAAGTGTTTCGTCATGGAACGACATGGCAGTCATGGGGTCTAATGACAAGGCAAATTGGTCCATCCAGCGGAATTCAAATCTTGCCTTGCTGAGTGCATCATCCCAGGCTTGAGCATGTGGGTGACATTTTGCTAGATCAGCAGCATGAGCAGCTATCTTGTATGCTATAACCCCAGCTTTCACATCATCTCTGTTAGGCAAACCGAGATGCTCTTTTGGAGTCACGTAACAGAGAAGCGCAGTGCCAAGGGCGCCTATATTGGCAGCGCCAATAGCTGAGGTGATGTGATCATATCCAGGAGCAATATCAGTTGTTAAAGGTCCGAGGGTATAGAAAGGTGCTTCATTACACCATTCCAGCTGCTTCTGCATGTTCTCAGGGATCTTGTGCAATGGAATATGTCCAGGTCCTTCATTCATAACCTGAGGAGACAACCAAAATAATCTTAGTTGGACTAATTAGCCAATAATACATCAAGGATACATTGTTAAACAATATGAATAATTTTCCCCCCTGATATCAAACTCGGTCTTTTTTGGTTCCACTAAAATGTTCAAAATGCTTAAGGATTACAGATCAACAGATAAAATCATAAAATATCAACTGAGAGTGAGTTCCGGAAGAACTAAAAGTACATCCAAGCACTCCCCAAATGCATCTAAATATGGAAAAACAAAATAACCTCAATTACTAAAGAATGTACAAAGTATATCAGAGAAATCCTTCAAGCAAAGAATGTACCTGAACATCCTTCATCCATGCCCTGCGAGTCAGTTCTCCTTGAGTGAGGAGTTCTGCAAACTGTGCAGAGTCATTAGCATCATAAATTGACCCTGGCCTCAGTCCATCACCAATTGACAGTGATATATCATACTGATTGCAGATGTCTAAGATATCATCCCAATGTTCATAAGCAAAGTTCTCCTTATGATAAGCTAAGCACCACTTTGCATGGATAGAACCTCCTCTGGAAACAATTCCAGTCATTCGTTTTGCTGTTAGGGGGATGTAGCGTAGTAGGACTCCAGCATGAATGGTGAAATAGTCTACACCTTGTTCAGCTTGTTCGATCAAGGTCTCTCGGAAAACTTCCCAAGTCAGATTCTCTGCAATGCCATTCACTTTTTCCAGTGCTTGGTAGATTGGAACTGTCCCAACAGGTACAGCAGAATTACGCAGTATCCACTCACGAGTTTCATGAATGTGGCGACCAGTTGAGAGGTCCATGATAGTATCAGCGCCCCACATTGTTGCCCACTGGAGCTTGTGGACTTCTTCCTCGATGGAGCTGACAACAGCAGAGTTTCCAATATTAGCATTAACTTTCACTAGAAAATTTCTACCAACTATCATAGGCTCCAACTCTAGGTGCTTCTTGTTTGATGGGATGATAGCACGGCCACGGGCAACCTCTGATCTCACAAACTCCGGATCAAGATTTTCACGAGCAGCACAATATGCCATCTCCTCAGTTATGATTCCCTGCTTAGCATAGTACATTTGGGTGCACCTTGGCCCGCCCAATTTCTCCCTCCTATCAACCCACTCCTTGCGCAGCTTAGGGAGACCTGTTTAAGGACACCATTTACAATTGCAACGAGGGCTCTTATAACAAACTGAGGAGAAAATGATCAAGAAAACTATTATATTTTGAAAGACACTGTAAAGACCATTGATTAGAAACGCATACCTATCATTGGGCTGATATTTTGAGGACCACTGGTATCATAGGCATCAAAATGTGGTTCATCCCCTGCTAGATGGACACGTCGGAATGGAACTTTCAGCACATGACCAGATTGTTCATGAGTAACTTCCCTGTAATACAATTTCACAGCATCAGATTTGTGTAACCAGAGCAGCAAGTGATGGATGACGTTATGATTGCGTGGAAAAACATAAACAAGAAGAGAAAGCAGTGTAGGAAGAGTAAAACGAACAAGAATATAGGAAGAAGTAGAGACTAACTTGTGTTCTTTGGAGCTCTTTGGGAAGCATTCTTCAAAGGATGGGAGAGGGAGGAAGTCAGGAGCACTTGGATCCACTGTGTGCTTCCTTTGGTTAACCTTATCCTTATTAGTTGTAGGAGGAGGATCAAATGTTAAAGTGGCTCTACTGCCAGACGGATAAGCGTTCTTCCTTTTACCAGTAACTTGTCCAGTTACATCAAATCCAGGCAAGAAAGAGTTATTCAGAAACTTCAGGGGAGCAGAGTAGTTCCCATTTTTGCATGTAGCTGATGTCAAAGGTGGTTTGAATTGATGCCATCTTCTAAACAGGCTAAGATTGCCAAAGGAAACAACCATTGAATTACAACGGTTATGTAAATGGTTCACCAATATATAATATGCACACTACAGAGGTACAGTAAAGGAAAAGATTTCCATGTCTAAATGCAAAACTTGTAGTTTTCCATCTTCTATTGAATATTCAAACAAAGATTGAAAATGGTTTTTGATTAACCACAACCTTTAATACTTGGCGAGATGTGTAATGTGTGCTCTTGGAATTTTTATCTGAAGTTAATATAATACTTCCTCAGTCCGTCCAGAATTGAATGTCCATATAGAGATACAACAACAATAATACATAACCCATCAAATCCCAAAAATTGGTAGTATGGGCGAGGAATGAATAGGGGACAGACATAACATTTTACAATAAATGCATAAAGTAGTCGCTTAAAGAATACAACTGAAATATATGCACAAAGTAAACATTTGGATTGAATGTCCATGCACAAATAACTAATAAAATTCTAAATAAAAGTAGTATATTTACTTTTTTTATAGAATTAAAAATATATTCATTCCTTAGCAGATATAGTACATTCCTGTCAGCCCCCCTAGAAAACAGATATTCATTACTTTTTTCTCCTCCTTTTGGATGAACATTTAAATACTGCTTAGGCCCAATCTAGTCCTGGGCCTAGCCAGATGAATAACCTTTGGAATTTAAAAACATATGTTAAACAAGGCCGGAGTCCAAAAATGAGCCTACTCTAGTTATGGGCCTGGGCGGGACCGCATATAACATAATGAAACCTGAAAAGTACAGATTCACTAGAAAAGCCGGTCCTAGTTATTACTCCCTCCATTCCCATTTAATTATCGTTTAGGGAATTTATAAATATTCAAATTAATTGTCGTTTAACGTTCTTTTATTAGTTGTCAATAATTTACTCCAATTATATCATCGACATTTCTTTTATTTACTGACTTTATCACCCCTATTTTTTCATTTTCTTTTCTTATGTTATAGAAGTGAGAGAGATAGTAATATTAAAATTTTCGGTGAAAATGAAATTTTTTTTAATTTTTTAAAATTGTTTAAAGAGTCTTATATTTAGGAATGGAGGAGTACTTATTATTTACAGCCCCCAACGGCCCGGCCCAACGATAGCCGAACACAAGGCGGAACTGAAGGGGAGTAATGAGCCGTACAGCCATTAGTATGAAAAAAATAGTCCGGCTCACCTAATGTCTCCATGTTTATCCAATAATTAAGATTTATTATGTTGATATTTCCTTCGATTCTATTTATCAGTTATTATTATTTTAAAAATATGAGAGAAAAATAAATTAGTTAATAAATGTAAATAATGATGACTAAAAAAAATAGAATTGTAAGGATAATAAATTCTTTCTGATTGATTTGGATAGACTATTTTTTTCCACTTTTGTGGGAGTAATTGTTATCTCACTGTTGTAATCTGTTAGATCGTCTCCGAACTCCAAATTTTAAACAGAATTCGACATCTATTTTATTGTTATTTCCTTCTAAAAACTATGTAAATAAAGAATCAAAGTCCCAGATGATGATGCATATAAGAACATGAACAGCTTAATTCGTTCTAAATCGAGAATCTGATGTTAAATTTTTACGGAAATAAGAAAAGAAAACCATAATAATTCAAATATGAAAACAATTAAAAAGGAAAAAATTTATAGCGAAATGAGAATTGCGAACCTCAAAACTTGTTCTTATCCTCTTTTACTCTGTCGAGTGGAGAGGAGGAAAAGATGAATGAAGAGTGAAAAATCACGTCCTCATCTCCTTCAGCTTTTATAGTGAGAGCTTTGGTTGGAAGCAAAAAAGTAGTCTCCAAAAAGCAAGACTGACGGCTGTTCAGTGAAGAACGGAAAATGTTTTGTATATGCGGAACGAATTTTCATTCGTTGGATTACAATTTTTACGGCGTAATTAATTTAAAAATATATATTTTTTTAAAAAATATATGTTCACCGAACATCTGTTTTTTTTATAAAAAAAATACATATTTTCAAAGATAAAAAAATATTCCGCACATATTGAAAAATTTGTTTCACATATAAGCCGGACTGATTATTAAGGTCCCACTCTCCTTCAAGACAAAGGTAGGGTGGCCCACTCCAATTCGGAATCAACCAAATCTGTGTTTCAGGTATGATTTTTTCTTCATATGTATAGTATAATAGTTTAATTAACAATAGTTCAGATTTATGTACCTCAAAATTCTCTTTTGATGTGGAAAAATATGGATTGGATAAATAATTAAATATGAGTCATGATCTATATATTAGAATTAACCGAAAGGTATTGAACGAAAAGTCCTTCGAATATATCTTGACATCCTACTTCTTCTACCCACTTTTCATTTAGAATTAAATATCTACTTTTAAAATTTATTTTGTTCAATCATAAAAAGATAAAATAAATATTCAATTTTATATGAAAATAACCATTACCAGCCACATTACTTGGAACTAATTGGGTCATGTCTGATTTTGTGAGAGACTTAAGTTGTGACAAGACGCGAGCACAAATTTTAAAAATTTTATATTTCGTTATAATGAAATAGAATCTAGCCAAAAGCTCATCACATTCATCATTGTATGAGGCAGTGTTACGGATTACACTTGCACATGGTTGCTGCGGTTTAGCCAAACAATACAAATAGTCCAATTCCTTTCAACTTTATTTAGTACAATCATGTCATAACATAACATGTTGAGTAATTTTATTAGTATATCTGTATATCAAATGGTATATAGTACGGTCACGTTTACTAATTTTATTAGTATATTAAATGATATACCAAACAATATACTAAAAGATCCATCCACAGTCATACAACAAGGCATTGGTCCAGGTTAGTCCCCATTTTCCTCAAAACAGTAGTTTCATTTTCTTCCTCATGAGAAACCATCTGTACGCGGTTCCAATTTTCAATTTTGTCCCCTTTCCACAAGCTACATTCAATTCAAGAAAAGTATAAAGAGGAAAGAACAAATAGCAGTTTTGTCTTTTAACATATCAGGCATACTATATGTGGTTCCAGTTTTCAATTTTGTCCCCTTTCCATAAGCTATATTCATTCCAGAAAGCTACTTAGATATTTGTTTCCAAGTTTGAGTAACAGACAATCCTTAATCACCACAAGACATTTTGAGGCAAATAATTTGTTTATTCACCAGACTTTCCCTACAATATAAATAGAACAACAAATATCAGGAAAACAAGGAATATTAACATCAGTCACTAAAAAATATATAACTAGATTACAGTTACATCGACTAATAAACAAGCAGTTTGTTAGTCATATCTGCACACGATCCATCATCCCGGAAGATGTATGGTTGAGGGGATATCTATATTATATTGTTTACAATTGTTGAGTGTACAGGAAACTATAATTGGCACATGTACAATAGAATAAAAATAGGGCCAACTTACAACTTTGAACTATGAGCAGGCTCCGATATAATGAAGAGATGCAGATGTGCGAAGAAGGCAACTCCTCATCACATCAGACCTTCAGTTTTGCATCCTCAGGAGCAATAAACCAAGTAAACTTTGGTATAGAACAATGGAGGCAGGTGGGGTGTTAGAAAATGCAATTACCTCAATCGAATGTACAAGGTCAAGAGGGGATTATACATAATCCCAAGAACAAGCTGCAGAAGCCAAGCAGTGTGGCGAGTGACACAACTAGTTTTCATTCGCTTGAGACTTGAGGAATGGATGTTTTAATAGGAAAACCCCATACCGCACTGGATGATATAGTAAGTTAGCCAAAACATTTTTGTCATCCAGAACCAGTTTGCAATGGGAGAACCGACCCTTGCTTGCCTCTGACAAAGTACGTAAGTTCGGCTGGTGCAACAACTTGCTTCAACCATTCCTGCAATTCTTCACCTTCCACTTTTTCATTTTCTGAGTAACAAAACTAAGAGTGAGAAAATAGAAAATTAAAGTAGCAATAATGATCAAAAGCAAGATCTGACAGCCTTATACATTGCAGAGGGTAAAGCCCAACCCTTCATGTTTGCACTTCATTCTGTTATCTTTTTTATGAATAAAATTGGAGAATAATTTTATATATTTTGCATATTAAAAGGGGGGTAGATCAAGAGATAAGTTTCACCCCATTAGACAAGGATTCATTATACAGTAGATCTATCAGCATATCTCACAACTAAAAATAAAATAAAACAAGCAAAGCCCCAAAGTTACCTTCCAAGTGCGCTCCCAGTCCTTCCAAAACAGTAGGGTTAGCACGCACAACACAGAGAGCTACTTCAAGAGCAGATTGTAGTAGTGATATAACCTCTCTTTGGACGAGTTCGACAAGATGTCCCTTCTGAGTCAAAAGTACAATTAATCTTTGCAGGATTGAGCAGCAAAGCATAGACAGAAAATTGAACAGAAACGCGGGTATACCTGATCCCTTCCCCAAGGTGCTGCTCCGCCAGATTCATCTATCCCACCAGCAGAAAGAGTTGATAACGAAACAGGACCTATGGTCTCATTAAGACCATATTCAGCTACCGCCTTGTAGGCCATATCTGTTGCTCGTCGTATATCATCAAGTGCGCCTGTTGATACTCGGCCAGAATACACAACTTCTTCAGCTGCACGGCCACCAAGAAGAGTAACCAAGCGTCCGCGTAGCTCATCAACAAATAGCAAATATCTATCCTCGGTTGTTGGTGGAATGTATGTAAATCCTAATGCACCTCCTGATCTTGGCAATATGCTCAACTTCTGAGAAATAAAATGATCATCAGAATTGCACTTCCTGTTACTGCATCCCTGTACCTCATAATTTACATGTGTATCTGGAGGGGATGGGGCTACGGCCAAAGCTATATGATTTATTTGGAAGCTAATTAACATAGTATATTTATCCAAAAGAAAAGATTGCAATTAATAATACCATAATTTTAGGTGATAAAAGCTAGAAGAAAGAATAGTGGAGCATCAAATGACACCTTAACAAACAGCAAATGCATTGACATGTTTCTTAGAGAATAGAGTATCAAGGGAGAAGATGATGTTGGAGCAGATTCCAAAGAGAAGAATATAAAGCATTTGTAAATCGAAAGAAAACCATATAAAATTATGTATTGCAAAAGAAGCTTGAATTAAGATGAACAAAAAGAGTACTTTCTTCTTGTTCTTTCTTTTTCTGGTGCTGGGGGCTCTAATAAAATATTAAATCCGCATGGAGCAATAAAAGCTGCAAACTCCAAATTCTCTTTCTTCACAAATCAGAAGAGGTGTCTAATAGTAATCTTTTCATGAAAAGATGTCAATGACAGGTGAACAGATCTGTCACCACACCTTCTCTTACCATCTCTGATGACCCAATCAATCTCGACAGTTATCTATATCATATTCCAGGGAAATAACAGCCTCACCATTTTAAAAGCAAGATGCGGTGGCGTACTAAAAAGCCAATGTCACCATCATGTATGTCAGAGACCAATGTTACTTTGGACTTTTAATAATTCCAGTTTTTAAGGTTACCAACCAACACCTTACAAAAATGGCAACACTAGAGTGAACACCAGAATACTATGCATATCTTAAAACCCTAAACAAGATTCTGAAAAATTGGAGAAGGTTAAAGAAAACTTCATAATTATATGGTGCAAGACTTCGTACCTCTACCCTTGGTTGTCCAGAAAGAAGGTTTGCAACAGCAGTTCCGACTACTGCATGACCTGCTTCATGTCTGGCAACTACCGCTTTCTCACTGCCCTGTAGCTTGGAAGTCTTCTTTTCTATTCCCTGTAAAAAGTCAATATATAACCATATGACCTACGGAAAAAAAAAGGATAGCTAAAGAAAACCACTAAAAAGATGTGGATTGTGCTAATAGATCATAAGCAGACAAACAGAGAGACTAACCGCTATCGACCTCTCCACAGCTGTAATGAAATCCATTTTCTCCACAACCAGTTTATTTTGTCTTCCAGCCAAGAGAGCGGCCTCATTTACCAAGTTTGCAAGTTCCGCTCTATACCATACCACAATCAAAAAGACATTTTCTCAGTTTCAAAGTTATGGCATTACAACTGAATTGGATGCCAAATCCCCATGATACCACAAAAGGAGAAAACATACCCAGTAAATCCAGTGGTCATAGAAGCAATATCACCAAGATCAACATCTTTTTTCAGTGGAAGTTCTTTCTTAGAAACATGAACTTTTAGAATCGATTCTCTTCCAGTCCTATCAGGTGTTTCGACCTAGAAAAGGAATGTAAGATAATTCACTTATGAAAGAACTGCTAGGGCTGAAGGCTTGTTTTTTACTTCAACAATCAGGGAAGAAATGCTTAAGTAATCTACAAACCATTACTACACGATCAAATCTTCCAGGCCGACGGAGGGCTGGGTCCAACACATCTGACCGGTTTGTTGCTCCTAGAACTATCACAGCTGAGTTACTGTCAAATCCATCCATCTCCTGCAACATAATTCCAAGGCATCAAACCAGATGGAAAAGGAAAACATATTGTAATAGTAAAAAATAGCACCATTAATGAAATCTTACAGTAAGCAATTGATTCAGAGTTTGTTCTCGCTCATCATTGCTAACAATGCGGAATTTTCCATCCCGGCTTTTTGCTACAGCGTCTATCTGATACATTAGAGTATTATTTCAAGTATTCTATCAGCGCAAGGACCTTTGACTCTAATGTTGATACTAAAATAAACTTGGCAAACAAAATTGGGAGATGGAAAGCAGAGGCAAAGAAAGAGACCTCGTCTATGAATATGATTGACGGCGCCTCTTTTTTTGCTCGTGCAAAAAGGTCCCTTACACGGGATGCTCCCATGCCAACATACATTTCCACAAACTCACTAGCAGAACAACTGATGAATGGAACCTCAGCTTCCCCAGCAACAGCCTTTGCTAGAAGTGTCTTACCTGTCCCAGGGAGACCCACCTGTAAGATGACGAGAGCTACACTTACGTTTCTAGACAGGAACAGCACTATAGTGAAAACAACTATCACATGTCGTAATCACTCTCATAAGAACTGTTAAATCCATAGTGCATATATAAGGAACAAGGCGCTTCAAGCAACTAGGAAAGATCAGGAAATTGAGATAGCACAAACCCCAGCAAACTCAATTTTCAATATAAAGAGGAGGGTGGTTGCTTCAAGAAGGGAAGGTGGTTGCTTCAAGAAGGGAAAGAATACAGAAGGGAGAAGAACAAACTCTCATAAGAACTGTTAAATCCATAGTGCATATATAAGGAACAAGGCGCTTCAAGCATCTAGGAAAGATCAGGAAATTGAGATGGCACAAACCCCAGCAAACTCAATTTTCAATACTAAGGAGGAAGGTGGTTGCTTCAAGAAGGGAAAGAATACAGAAGGGAGAAGAACAAACTCTGGTGTACCAAAGTTCATTAGATGCCTTTCATCCTACTATGTCAGAACTCAAACTCACCAGGAGAACACCTCGAGGAGGACGTGCACCAAGTCTTATGTACCTTTCTGGATTTCTGAGAAATTCCTATATAAAGAGAAGCAAATGAAGAGAAAATCAAGAAAGCGAAAATTAAACCAAAAAATCATGCATTTGAAACCCGTTTGTGAGAGTCACAAACGATCCCAAGGACAATATACAGTACCACAATTTCTTCCAGCTCTTCCTTAGCTTCATCAACACCAGCAACATCAGCAAATGTAATTATTTCCCCCTGTTCAGATGCCTTAGAACCTCCAGAACCCCCAGATTTGCGGGTTCTGAGCTGACCTGTTGTATGCTGTTTAAATGCAGATTAATTGGTCAACTCAATAGCTATAAAATAATTACACGAAAAAATTATTATCTGCCATAATTCGTACCTGAGAGAAGCTTACAGGGAATCGATGAAGAAGACCAGCAAGGACAGCCACATAAAACATTGCTATCTGCAAAAGGTAGCAAAATATGAGATCTCTTGACAACAAATGTCGAACTTTAAGGACACCTGTCTACAGTTATGCAGTCTTCCAAACGCGATGGTACACGTCATTGACCTGAAAGGCACACAGATGACAGAACGACAAAAGAAACGGACAAAAAGCAAAGCATGACATACAAGAGCAAGCATAAATGTGCATATTGCCATGGCATGAATTTCTTACTATGCAAAGCTCAGAAGAAAATTTTCTATTCTCAAAGGATAAACGAACTGATAGAATTCACTATGCAGAAGCCACGGCGGATTAATGCACACCGTGCATCTTCCTTGAGTTATGACCATTTATCCCAAAGCTCTTCTAGTTTATTTATACATGTTTTTCTTTTCCTTGGAAGTTGTAATAAGTAATAGCAAGTGGTAAAATATCTTTGCAAAACAAAACGGTTCACAGAAAATGAACTACCATCTTAGACTATAATGAAATCCTTCCCAGTTGATTATTATTTATTGGTTGAAAAGGTAGCTTTCATGAGCCCACTATTTCTTAAAGAATGATCATTGAAGTATTTCCAACTGTTGCCAATAGTTCACATTCCCTGCCTATACTAATTCCTTAACATGGCCAGCTTTTATCCTAATCAAAGCAATGAACTTTACACTTATTTTCACTGAAAACACGCCCGTAAACAATATTAACACACTTGATTTCAATTTCAAATGCAATACAGGAAAACTTACCAGTGCAGAATTCAGAAATCCCCCAGACCGCTTATCAGGGGATCCAAATTCCACATCATTCTCCAGCATCTTCTCATAAGGAGTCTTAATATCAGTCGGCCTAGTCGTGGTATAGACCACTCTTTTCGTCGGACTCACACTTCTAAGCAACAATTCCGATTCCTGCAACTTACTATTAACCTCAGTCTCTACACCACCACCATTGCCACCAGCCACCGCTTCACTACCACCACCCTTCAACTTAAACATTATGTGAAACCCATCAACCTCTACCTTCTTAACCTGATTACCATTAATCCTACTCAAAAACTCACTATAAGGAACACTCACAAACATCGTTGGTGCCCTAGGCTCCGACCCCGGCAACGGAATCCCGGGTCGGAGCAATCTCATAACAAACATCACTATCCCTAATTGCAACAACAAAACCCCAATTTCCTGCGCTTGGATAATCGGTTGCCACCGCCATTTATTATTATTATTATTATTCCCTTTTGACCACCACCAATTTCCCTTCCCCTGCTTCTCCCTTCTAGTAGGACCCGTACCCGAAGTTGAACCCGGATTGTTTCTTGTTTCAGACGACGTAGTCGTAGTCGTAGTCGTCGAGTCACCTTTCTCGGTTGA
Organism: Vinca minor; assembly: GCA_026122235.1. Taxonomy (NCBI): domain Eukaryota; kingdom Viridiplantae; phylum Streptophyta; class Magnoliopsida; order Gentianales; family Apocynaceae; genus Vinca; species Vinca minor. Next base: position 565,299 of record JAOCZM010000275.1, read on the forward strand.
ATCAGTATCGTGTTCACATGAACCATTCGCCCGAACTTTACCATAATCCCCTAACTTCCGATGATGATGCCTCACAAATCCTCCAGCGAAAAATTGATTCGAAACCCTAGATTGAAGAGCAAAAGAAGCACAATTGTGAACCAAAAAACATGAATTTTGGTTTATAGCCCTGTAACGATTACAAGAAAAATTGTGCTTGTGAAAATTTGTAGGATTCAAACTGAAATTAATGGAAATTTGTCTGTGAATAATGGGTAATAGGGTTTCAATTGCAGCAGCCATTGATAAGCTTTTGGAAGAAGAAGAAATCGAGACCGAATAGATACAAAATCAGTTATATAGGTATTCAGAAGAAAGAAAATTGGTTGTGGATGAGGTTGGAAAATCGGTAGAAGAAGAAGAAGAAGCGTGAGCCGCTGATTTTTCTGGATGAATGGATTATTGACCGTTAAAATCAAAATAACGGAGGGCTTTGGCATGTATAAATCTCGGCCGGCTGTGCAATAGATGGATAATTTTGTGGCTGCTGAGACTCGAGATAGAATTAAATTGGAATTAATAACTAATTTGTTTATCAATTTATTTATACTTAATCACGTGAAAAGAAATTCTCTGTCGTCAGTGTATGCCTCTGTCTCAACCAATCACAATTCACCACGCAGTATATATAATCGAAAACAAATATTTATATAGTAAATTTCGATTGAGCAGTGACACTTTAACATACACTGATCTTTGACGGGCAGTGATTTTCACCCCTTAGTCACTTTCATTATTTTTTTACATTTTTAACTTTTTGATTCCCCAATGTAATATATCTACGAGCGATAAATTCCGTTAATTATGGTAACGTGACTTAAACTCTCCTGTAAAGGCAAAATGGGAAAAAAAATATTTTCCTCCTTAAACTTTTTCTTCCTTCATCCACCACCAAAAAATATTTTCCTCCGCTCTTCCTCCTATTACTTGTTTCTTCTTCGACAATTAGTACCAAATACATGTGATTGAATGAAGGAAGAGAAGAAGAAGTTTAAGGAGGAGAAAAATATTTTTTTCCATTTTACCCTTACATGAGAGTGTGTGTTCGAATTTTGTTAAGCCACATTATCAAAATTAACATAATTTATCAAAGTTTTAGATGGAATGACGAATTTTGCAGAAACCGTAAATATATTGAGGACTCGGAAAGTTAAAAAAAATGCAAAAAAATGATGAAAGTAACTAAACGCAAATAAGTTGATGATCAAAGTGGCTATTAATTCAATTAAAATGAGATGAAATGTGTTTTTATAATATTTTCTCGTATCCCATAACACAAGTAGTTTGTGACATGTATAAAAAATTACATAAGTAAATAAATAAGGTATTTTTGTTAATTAAAATATCAATATTACTCTCTTAAATAGAAGTTGTATACCACTAATTCAATTTAAAAGAGTAATATTGATATTTTAACTAACAAAGTGACTTGTTTTTTTAGTTCTTTAAAATTTGCATATGTCATAAACATCTTATATTTAAGAGAGTATTATTCATATTTTGACTAACTTATTTTTTTTTTTTTTGAACAGTAACTAACTTATTTTTTAATTCTTTAATTTTCACTAAATGTTCTAAACAGTTTATATTATTCAATATAAGTAGTAATAAACGCGATTACTTTGAGGCAAAAAAAATAGTAAGTGTTGCTGAATGCTGTAATAATAGTTTAGTTACTAGCTCAAATTAAGAGTGAAAACGTAATTGAAAATGACTCAACTTAACTATTTAGTATAAAAGAATTTATTACAAATTATTTCAAGAAACTAATAGTAAGTCCTATTTAAATTGAAGCTTTTTTTGTGAATTTAAAGCATGGAAAGTTGGTAGAGTAAAAACTCGACTTTTAAGGGGAAGAGACTGTCTAAGGAAACAGATGAAGTGGTAAATGATATTTGTGCCAAAAATTTGCAATACTTTTGCACATAACCTAACCAAATAAGTAAAATGTAATAAATATGTAGGCTATATTCCCTCTGAATTTATCCCTCTGTTTACTGAACATATTTATAATAGTATAGGTTTAGATCGGGTACAAGCTCCATGAGAATTATGTCAAGTTCTAATTTCAATTCTTTTAATATTAATGACAGTTAAAATATTATTCATCAAAAACATTAAACGTATCGTCTACGAATTCTCTCTTTTTCTTTTTCTTTTTCATTTTCTTTGACAATAGTCACAAAATAAATGGATAATGGGCTGAATGGGATGAATGGATAATGGAAGTTGTGTCTGGGCTCTCTATCTAACTTTTGTTGTGTAGCTGGGAGTGATCGACCACCACATGACTCTCTCTTCTATGTTTGATATTTTGTGGCAAAGAGTTGTTTTCAATCATCAGGTACTTGGCCGAGTGGGTAAGTACCTGGCCGGTCCTGGGTTCGATACCCTCCGTCGGGCCATGCGGTGAGACTTTTATTCTCCCTCGATCTGGGTGACTGCTTTCTCCCGCTCACGCTCCGCCTTCGGTCGTTCAAAAAAAAAGTTGTTTTCAATTGATTTATTTGGATCAATGTTGAAGAAAGTGTGGTATTTTTTGCAATGAAAATCAACCAAGTTTTTTTTTGAAACAAAATAATAACATTTCGGACCAAAGAACGTGAATTCCTAAAATAATCAATAATTCTTAAATAACGCTGAACTAAATAAGTCAGTAATGATGAGAAAAAATTCGTATTTTATTAATAAATAGATTTTCAATTAATTTGTTTGATCAAATTAGTTATTAATATGTGATAATATAAAAGGAATTTAACTTTCTATTAAAAATCATACACCATACATACCATAGAAGTGTCATATTCGATTTAGTGATTTGGTGGTTTTATTACTTAGTTTCACATTCCAATAATACGCTTGAACGTTTATAGATTCTGCAAAAGAGGAAAAAAAAATACTACCTTCATTTTTTAATATAAGACTTTCATTATAGTTTAAGATATTTTTTAATCAAAATATCAATATTACTCGCTTAAATAAATTTATTGGTATACAAATTATATTTAAGAGAGTAATATTGACATTTTAATTACAAAAATATCTTAATGTTTGCTTTTTAAATTTTTTTCAATATCTAATGAAAATCTTATATTTAGGAATGGAGGAAGTTTTTTTTTTTTTTTTTTGAATAAAGGAATGGAGGAAGTATTATTTTCTAATTCTACTAGGAGGTCGAAATAGTTAATTAAAAGTATCCTACATGGTAAACAGTGTTGAACTAAATAAGTCAGATCGTAATAAGAAAAAATATTTTATTATTATAAAATATTACGAACTACATATAAAATTTACTATATCTAGTAATATTTTTAGAAATCTCGAGGGCGACTGTCACCCCGCCCCTTGTCTTCGTCCATGTGGGAATCAATAATGGGGAAATGATTAGATGGATAAGACGGTGGGATTTTCTTTGGTGTTTGAAATATGGGTGACCATTCTTCTAAAATATAAATAGTTTTTAGATTTGGGGCGTCAATCTATCTTTTTTATAAAGTATAAGTTATAAAAAGTGTCAAAACATACTTATAAACACAAATTTCAAGAGTGTAACAAGCAACCTCTCTTATCAAGAGTAGGCTTTGGCGATAAAGAAAAATTGAGAACTTATTAGACTAGGTCTTAAGACCAATGGCTAACTCGGATAAAGACTCTATTAACCTACGCCCAACGCTAGGAATGGCAATTTGACCCGTGACCCGCCGATCCGCCCCGCCCCGCGAACGGGGCAGATCGGGGCATGGTATTTTTTTTCGCCCTGACCTGCCCCGCCCCGCCCCATTTATATTAAATTATTATAATATTGTTATTATTAAACATAATCATGTTTAATTTTCATTTTAATATACTAATTGTACTTGTTTGAGAATTGATTTGGGATAAAATTAATTATTTTTAAAAAAATTAATTATTTTTTTTAAAAAAAATTAATTATTTTTATGATAAAATTAATTATTTTTATGATAAAATTAATGATTTTTATGATTTTAATTTTTTTGATAAAATTAATGATTTTTATAATTTAAAAAAAATAATGATTTTTTTTAAAAAAAATAGAATGGGGCGAGGGCGAGTCGGGATCTGCCCGTCATGGGGCGGGGCGCGGGCGGAAATTTTTTTGATCAGGGGCGGGGCGGGGCACAGATCAACAGGGCGTGGTATTTCAGATACCCGCCCCGATCTGCCCCATTACCATTCCTACCCAACGCCCTTAGAGAACAACTTTAGCGAAGAAATTAGAAGAGAAAGAACTGGCAACAACATAAAGGAAGGGGTCTATGGTAGCTGCTGCGCCCTGCATCATTTAGTTGAGGAGAATACATTATGTAACATGATTCTTCCCTATATTACCAGAGGACTTAAGTGTCAACAAGCCGATGGATAGATGACAACGTCTTTACAAAAAGTCTAATAATATTGATATTTTATTTAAAATTGTAATCTTTCTAACCCTCTTTGAAGTGAAATCGCCAATGAAATCTTTATAATCGATTTTTTTCAAAATATTATTCTCAATTGTTATCAAAGCTAATGTATTGAATTTTTTTGTGACATTATAGAACACATATAAGATCTCAAAAACTTCAATTTAGAAAATTGTTTTATGCATATAAAACAATCACAATCACAATAATATTTTTTTTTTCTAATAGTTATATATATTAAGTAATTTAATTTTTTTTGGAACCCATCAAAATGAGAATCTGCATGTCACTCTAAGCATGCCCTTAACCGGGCCTGATGATGAGAGCGCGAACCCTATGAAAACCACAAAAAAACGCAAAACTAAATACAGTTTTGCATAGCTAATGAAGTTGTTGGAAACAGATTGGTTTCTTGCTGGAAACGGTTACAACGTACGAATGTTTTTGGAGGAAGATCAAGTGAAGAAGATTGCTATGGCGATGGCTCAGCGGTGGTCTGGTGGAGGCGCAACAATATTTAGGACTGAAATTTGGACAAATTGTTGTTGGTCCGCGAGCCGTCCTATGCGGCCGGATTTGGACTATTGATTAGGTGGTGTGCAAAATTTGGTCCAAATTTGGGTCAATTTATGGGTGTGCTTGGATAAGGTTTGGCTTGAGATTGGTTTGATTTGGTCTCACTTTTGGCGGGAGAAATTCAAATTTTTGGCCTCTAAAATAGGCGGGAGAAATTCAAATTCAAATTTTTTTCTTCACAATTCCAAATTTTGGATTGAAAAATTGTCGGGAGGTTATAAAATCATAATTAATATATAAAATTTTTGGCCTCTAATATTATGGATTTAATTAGTTTCTCTCTATTTTTCTTTCTCCAAGAGTAAGATTAGAAAAATCATAATTAATGAACCATTTATTTAGAAAGTTGATCATTAAATTGAGACAAATTAAAAATAAAATATGGACAAATAATTTGGAATGAAGATACTACTAGGGACAAAAAAACAAACTCAAATGCTTATTTATATCATTAAGTGACGGCTAATATTTGCAGTGAATACTGATATACTATGTCAGTTCATAATACATTCGGCAGCTAATAACATTTTTATTCAATTAACATCCGTTGAAGATAAACATTTAAATGCAAGCAATAATATCCGATTGTATAGTATATCCTACTTGCAGGCAAATAAATGTTTATTTACTTATTTCTATTCCCAACCAATCACAATTCACCATTTGTATGTATAATTAAAAATAATAATCATATAGCGAAATTCTTATTAATTTGATACATGAATGAATAAACAGACGGGTACAAACATTTTTCACCCCCTACTTGCACATATCCCCATGTAAAAAAAAAACCTTTATTCTCCTACAATTCGTTTATAGAAATAAACCAAAATCGTTGAGGTAATAAAGAAGAGTCAAACAGGTGAATGATATAGGAAATAATCATTTTGGTCCCTCATTTGATCTTTAGCCTATTTTGTGTCTCAAGATTTATCAAATTTTGCATTTTCGGTCTTTCAATTCCTGCCAAAAAAAAAAAAAAATAGATAGTGTGGAAAAATATTTGTAAATGACTACAAAAGACATCAACGAAATTCTTAAGGACCAAAATATTTAAAATATTCGTAAAAGATCAAAATGATTGTAGAAAAATCTTTGTGAGCTAAAAACGTTATAGATATTTATGAGGTATAAAATGGTCAAAAGAAAATAAGCATCCAATTATTTATCTATTAGTTCATCGAATTAGATCATACATTACAAGTGTGACTCAAATTAGTTCATCGAAAGCTTAAATTTTTAAGCAAAAAATAAACAATTAATATTTCAATAACCGAATAGATATTTATCTATTTTTAGTGCTAAATTAAGTAATCAGACGACTAAAATGATTTGCAAGTGCGGAAACAAGCTTGAATCATCCACAATCATAGTTTTTTTTTGTTACAAAATTCCACAATCATAGTTATAATTAGCAAATAATCGTCATGTACTCGTATATATTTTCATTCTGTATCTAACTACTTTCACGATAAGTATATATAATTAAAAAAAAAATCACATGCAAATTCTATGTGATTTGACACAAAAATGAGAAGATAAATTGGTATAGACGGTTTTCACCCATCATGACTCACCTAAGATCGAATCCTAATTTCAGATTTTTCTTTGATTGTAATGGCCTTGGCTATTTTGTGATTAAAGAAAAAAAATTATTCAGGAAAAAAAAAAGAGTCGAATCCTAATCATTCGAGGGGCCCACCTTCCACCTTCCACCAACCATCACCCCATTTCCCGCTGTTTCTATATTCCACCTTACACCAACCATCACCCATTTCCATTTTGATTCCCTTTTTCCTCACTTATAATTTGTTGTTTGTTTTATGCTGCAACTCTCATTACTAAAGTCTCTTCCTCCTCCTCAGTCACCTGATATTCTATCAGATTCAAAGCTCTTTATACATCATTATACCATAAATTTTCTAGTACTGCAGACCAGAAAAGTAGCTAAATTTGCTCCAAGAAAGCTGAAAATGGCTACTTTTGATTGTATCTACAAAGACCCAAATTCCCCGATCGAAGCCCGTGTCAAAGATTTGCTTTCTAGGATGACCCTTAAAGAGAAAATTGGCCAAATGACTCAGATCGAACGCGCCGTCGCCACTCCTGAAGCCCTTAGAGATCATTGCATTGGTAAGTCAAAAGGCCTCTCTCTTTTCTCCGTCAAATTCCAACTCTGAAGCCATATGGGTTCGCATTTTTCTTATCTAATTGTGTTGTGGTTGTTAAAATCTCACATCGACTAGTTTATGCGAATGTTTGCTTTTTATATGACCTGAGATTGTGTTATGCTCAAGTATATTTTTAACATGTTATCAGACCCACCTAGTTGGATGTTGGCCCATCTTATTGTTCACGGTCTAGATACCCAGTTCTAGCCGTGAGGGTTGTATTAAAGATCCCACATCCATTAATTTGTTTGCATATTTGCTCCTTATATGACGTTGGACAATTCTCACCTCTTGAGGTAATTTTTTAGGTATTGAGTTGGACCCAGTTATAAGTGAGGTATAGCAGTTGCCGCAACACTTTCGACTCGGAACTATTTCGAATAATAAAATTATTTTATTTTGTTGTAGGAAGTGTATTGAGTGGTGGTGGGAGCAAGCCTTTTGAGAATGCGACGTCTGCCGATTGGGCGGATATGATTGATGGATTACAGAAAGGGGCTTTGGAAACCAGATTAGGTATTCCTATGTTCTACGGGATTGATGCTGTTCATGGAAACAACAATGTTTATGGTACCACTATATTTCCTCATAATGTTGGGCTTGGAGCTACCAGGTCAGCTTAATTTGTTTGACTATTATATAAATAAATAGCACTACCTCAATTTCTTAATATAAGTTACTTAGGACATTTAGCGAAAAGTAAAGAAGCAAAAAAATAAGGTATTTGTTAATCAAAATATCAATATTACTCTTTTAAATAGGACTTGTATACCACTAATTCTATTTAAGAGATTAATATGGACATTAAAAAACACCTTACTTTTTGCTTTCTTAATTTTCGCTATATGTCATAAACGATTTATATTATGGAATGGAGGGAGTATGTAATTTGATTTGGGGGGAGAAGATGAATTTGATGAAATTTACAGGGATGCTGATTTAGTTAGAAGGATAGGAGAGGCCACAGCTCTTGAAACTAGGGCCAGCGGTGTGCACTATGCTTTTGCTCCATGTGTTGCTGTAAGTATACAACTTTGTTCAACTAAATTTTGGGTTTTTCTTAGCAAGTTTTGATGACTTGTGCTATATAGTTCCAGTTCTTGTTAAATGCTGGTCATGCAAGATAAGATTTTGTTTGTGGAAGAATATAGCATAAAATTTATACAACAACAACAACAACCAAGCCTTAATCCCAACAGATTGGGGTCGGCTACATGAACCAAAGTAAGAATCACGTAAGGTCATCCACATGGATGCAATCTCTCCATTTCTTTCTATCCCAAACACAACTCTCATCTAGTTCTAGCAGATTCATATCCCCTTTTATCACCTCTATCCAAGTCTTCCTCGGTCTCCCTCTACCTCTTACGCCATCTACATTACATACTCCTTCAATTCTCCTAACCGGAGCATCACTTGGCCTTCGTCTAATGTGCCCAAACCAACGCAAACGGTTCTCTCTAATCTTATCTTCAATAGGTGCTACACCAACCTTCTTCTGAATGGTCTCATTCCTCACTCTATCCATTCTCGTATGCCCACACATCCATCTTAACATACGCATCTCCGCTACATGCATTTTCTCGAATATGACACCTCTTAGTTGCCCAACATTCTCGTACTCATATAATAATGCCTGCCTAACAGATGGCTTCAGAAAACTTTCCCTTCAATCTCAGCGGTACATTACGATCACACAAAACACCCGTCGCACTCTTCCATTTCAACCAACCAGACTTTAACTCGATGTGCTACACCTCCGTCAAGCTCTCCGTCCTTCGAATAATAGAACCAAGGTATCGAAAATACTCACTCTCCGAGATATTTTTGTCACCCAAAGTTACTACAGCTTTGCTCTACGTCTCGCTAGCGCTAAACTTACACTCCATATACTGCTTTTACTTCTACTAATCCTAAAACCTTTAGATTCTAAGGTTTGTCTCCATACATCCAACTTGGCATTAACACCCGCTCTTGTCTCATCTATCAAAACTATATCATCAAGAACAAAGATGCACTACTGCAGATCGATCTTGTATACACTGGGTCGGGCTTCATCCATAACCATTGTAAATGAAAGCGACCAAGTGCTTTGAACCTTGATGCACCCCAATCGTAATAGGAAACTCTTCACTTATCCCGCCGCAAACTCGACACTCAGTGCCGACTCCCTCATACATATCCTTAATAAGATCAATATACTTCCGAGATATACCTTTCTTAGTCATCGCCCACCAAATTACCTCTCTGGGGAACCTTATCGTAAGCTTTTTCCAAATCTATGAACACCATATGCGAGTCCTTCTTTCTCTCTATAACGCTCAATCAACTCGCCTTATTAGATGTATTGCTTCCATAGTTGATCGTCTCGGCATAAAACCGAATTGGTTCTCTCAAATGCTCACAATTTTTTCTCAATCTATGCTCAATTACCCTTTCCCACAACTTCATAGTATGACTCATAAGCTTAATACCACGATAATTTGAACAATCTTGAACATCTCCTTTATTCTTATATAATGGCACCAAAGTACTTTTTCCTCCACTCTATCGGGCATCTTCTCAACTCTAAGTATTTTATTAAAAAGGTTAGTCAACCACTCAACACCTATTTCTCCTAAACACTTCCAAACCTCAATCGGTATACTATCGTGTCCCTATCGCTTTCTTTGGTTTCATCCTTTTAAGGGCCTCTTGCACTTCTTTCCTTTGAATTCTACGTATGAAATCATGGTTCACCTCTCCAATCTGGGATAAAAAGGTCTCCAATATTCACGTACTTGATTCCCATTAAATAACCTATCAAAATACGTCATCCACCTCGCCTTGATTTCCTCATCCTTAACCAAAACTCTCTCACTATCATCCTTAACACACCTCACCATACCAATATCTCTTGTCTTTTTCTCTCTTAAACGAGCAAGTCTATATATACCTTTCTCACCATCCTTAGTGTCCAATTTATTATACAAATCCTTATAAACTTTTGATCTCGCTTCTCTAACGGCTGCCTTAGCTTCTCTACACGCCGTCTTATACTTCGTAAAATTGTCATAACTTCTATACTTCCCCAAAGTCTTATAACACTCTCTTTTCTTCTTTATAGCTTCTTTTACCTCTCCATTCCACCACGATGTATCCTTACCGAATAACACATTTCCGCTAGATTCACCAAGCACTTCCCTAGCCACCTTCAAAATGCCTTGCGCCATTTTTTTCCCACATAAAATTGGGTCTATTTCAGATTTGACCCAGTCCCTCTTCCCGAATAACTCTATCAACGAAGATTTTCTGATTTTCTCCTTGTAACTTCCACCACTTTATTTTTGGAGCTGACCTAAATTTATGCATTCTAACCTGTTTACCGAAACGAAAATCAAGAACCAATAACCTATGTTGTGTAGCCACACTCTCGCCAGGGATAACCTTACAATTAGTACAACTACTACGAAACATGTTCTTCACTAGGAAAAAGTCTATCTGACTAGCATTGCATAAAATTTATAGCATTGCATAAAATTTATGAAATTGTAACTGGAGTTATAGTACTCCAGAAAAAAAGTTCCAAAACAGAGAAAACGGAGAACCGTATTTGATAGACTTCATTGTATCTGGAGTAAATGAGGGCCCCTAAGTGGCCTTATTTTGTAGCAATTCTTGCAGAATGTGGTTTTAGTCTACATTCTGAATGCCAGGTTTGTTTGTTTTAGATGATCAATGAAAGGTGAGGGATGTATTATCAGTTGCTCAATCAATTTTAAATATTTCGTAATAATCTGTTGAAACTGATGAAACTTGAAAGGAATAGTATTCTTTTCCTTTCAGGGATTTGAACCGTAGAATATCTCCAACCGGAGAAATTAACCTCTTAACACTTGAACTAAATGACCAATACTATAGTCTCACAGTCGGAGGGTTTCTCTTGCTTTCATAAATGACTTTCAACAAAGAGGACGTATGGGATAAGAAGCCTGTTTCTTGTTGTTAATCATATTTGTGGCCTTTAGGCTGTCTGTCCATTGACCAAATTATTAATAGTTGTTCTTTGAAGTGCTTGGTATACTTCTCTGCATAGCAGGGCATTTTTCGGTGCTATGGCCATTTCCCTATTCATTTGTGGGGATCGGCCTTACCTCTTCGTTTCACCAAATATGTATTTTTCTTCTCATTCAATTTACTGATTAGGCATAAATGACACTTGGAATCCCAAAGCAAATAGAGCAAACTGACCATTAGGATACATACTCAAAATAACTTTACTATTTCGTTTCTCTAGTGTTAGCTTTGATTTTACTGGTTGAAGCGTTTAGAATTCTAGTCCAGAGAAAATTCAAATAGTCCCTGACCTGCGAGCGCCTAATCAAATCAACGAGTTTATGTGCAGTAGAATGGACCAAACCTTAGAAAGTTTTGCACTTTTGACCTTTTTCGGCATGATTTTTTCCCTGAAGTTGATGAAACTTTTGTTATGATTGCAGATATTCTAGATGAATTACTGACAATCAACAACAGAAATAAGAAAGAAAAGAAGGAGATGAGAGATCAGATAGAGAAATTGGAAGATTCAATTATCTATGAACCCTAACTAGAGAGCAAATTGGGGAAAACTAATTCAGCAAAATGACTCAACTGATTTTCGATGCTAAAAATATCTATTTTTGGCCTATTTATACTAAAATCTAAAGTCGGGTCAACATGACCCGCGCCTTCAGATCCGACCCAACTGAACAATTAAAAGACTACAAAACCAGCTAGGGATCGAATCCCACAAAACACACAAAGCTCCCCTTTACATAACAATTCCTCCCCCACAACATTCAGCTTGTCCTCAAGCTGTCCAAGCAAACCCAGGCCATTTCTTCAAAAATTCTTCAGCATATTCCCATGATGCATCCTCCTCTGGCAAATGGCTCCAAGACACCAGCCATTGTACAACAGCCCTGTTCCCCTTTTTAACCAGTCTCCTATCCAATATAGTTGTAGGCTCAGCCAGAATTTGACCTTCAGAATTAATGTCAGGTAAATCCTGTTGAGCAACCTGTCCTGTGCCCAGTCTAAGCTTTAGCTGACTGACATGGAAGACAGAGTGAATCTTTGAAGTAGGAGGCAGTTGTAGTTCATAAGCAACTGATCCAATTTTCTTAAGTATCTTGAAAGGACCAAATAATTTAGGAGATAATTTTTTATTCTTTCTGAGTGCCACAGATTGCTGTTTGTAAGGCTGTAGCTTAACAAACACCCAATCCCCCACAGAAAATTGTCTTTCTGTCCTATGTTGATCCTGTTGCTGCTTCATTCTATTAGCAACAACATGTAACTGATCCTTCAAGAAGGAATTCAGTTTGATCCTCTCCTCCATCATTCTTCCCACTTCACCATGTTGAATATCCTTCACTAAAATGCCCTCCCCAAATCCCTGTGGTCTGTATCCATACAAAGCTTCAAAAGGAGACAGTTTAGTACTGTTGTGTACACATGAGTTGTACCACCAGGCAGCAAGAGCCAACAACTTGCACCAAGCCTTGGGTTTCTGAAATGTTACACATCTCAGATACATTTCCAGACTTTGATTCACTCTCTCAGTCTGTACGTCAGACTGAGGATGATAAGAAGAACTTAGGTTCAACTTTACCCCCAAGGCAGAAAACAATTCCTTCCAAAAGGTGCTAGTGAACACCTTGTCCCTATCACTCACTATCCTTTCTGGAAGGCCATGCAACTTGAAAATCTTATCCATAAACTCCTCAGCTACCTTCCTGGCTGTGAATGGATGAGCTAAGGCAATGAAATGCCCAAATTTTGTAAATCTGTCCACAATAACTAGAATGGCATCTTTGCCTTCAGACCTAGGTAAGCCCTCCACAAAATCCATGCTGATATCAGTGAAGGGTCTACTAGGTATTTCCAGAGGCTGTAACAACCCTGGGTAGGGTAAGTGCTCATGCTTACACCTCTGACAGACTTCACATTGCTTGACTAAGTCTTGCACTTGCTCAAGCATGTAAGGCCGCGAATACGATATTGAGATTTTTTTCCCGAACGCGATTGGTTTCTAAGATCATTTCCGGCTCTAGGCCTTTTATTCGTTAGTCCCGGTAAAGCTCCCAGCCGGCGTATTTTTTTCAAACGAGGTCCTCGGTAACGCGACATAAAGACTCCTTATTCTTTGTGTAGAATTTTTTTTAGAATGAATTTTATTCTTATTTTATTTATTTATTTATTTTTGATTTTTTAAACCTAAATTAAAACTGAAGTAAATGAAGCGAAGTTTGCTGAAATAGCAATAAAATACCTTCATGAGCCTGTTAAAACTGCCTAGGACTCCTGAATGACCTCCAACATTGGAGGTATGAATAGATTCAGTCAAGTTCCTTCTACAATCCCCTTGATCACCAATGTAAATTCTTCCCTTGTACTTAAGCACATCTCCTACTAACTGATAGTCAGGAACCTGTTTGCCCATCATAAGTTGAGCAATTGTTCCTTGGATGGTTGAATCACCAGCATAACTGAGCTTTACCTCCTCAATCCAGTCAGGGACCATAACAGATATGGCATGACATTCCCCCTGTCTTGACAAAGCATCAACTACCACATTTTCCACCCCCTTTTTATACTGAATCACAAAATCTAAGCCTAGCAGCTTTGACACCCACTTCTGTTGAGCTGCAGTACCTATTCTCTGTTCAAATAGGTGTTTTAGGCTTTGGTGATCAGTTTTGACAATGAAAGCATGTCCCTCAAGATAGTGTTTCCACTTAAGGATTGAAGTGGCAAGTGCCATCAATTCCTTCTCATAAGTAGATAAGGCAGCACTTTTAATAAGCCAAAGGCCTGCCATCCTGCATCAAGACTGCCCCCATTCCCACCTCAGAGGCATCAGGTTCTACCACAAACTTCTTTGAGAAGTCAGGTAAAGCCAAAATTGGAGGGGAACTCAAAGCTTCCTTAAGATTTTTGAAAGCTTGTTCAGCTTCTTCAGTCCAAGCAAAACCATTCTTCTTAAGAAGGTTAGTAAGGGGTTTGCTGATCACACCATATTGTTTAATGAACCTTCTGTAGTAACCAGAAAGTCCAAGAAACCCCCTCAGCTGCTTGACATTCTTAGGAGATGGCCACTGCACCATGTCAAGGATTTTTCTGGGATCAGCCTTGACCCCATTTCCATTGATCAAATGACCCAAATACTCCACCTCAGTCTGAGCAAATGAGCATTTGCTGAGCTTTCCAAACAATTGATTCTCCTTCAACACTTTGAGAACAGATTCCAAGTGCTGAACATGAGAAGACATTTTTGGACTGTAGATGAGTATATCATCAAAGAACACCAAGACAAAATCCCTCAAATAAGGTCCAAAGACCTTGTTCATAAGGGCTTGAAAGGTTGCAGGGGCATTAGTCAACCCAAATGGCATCACTTTAAACTCAAAGTGACCAAAATGGGTACTAAAAGCTGTCTTGTGTATGTCCTCAGCTTTCATTCTGATCTGGAAATGGCCAGATCTAAGATCAATTTTAGAAAAGAACTTTGCCCCATATAACTCATCCAACAAATCATCCACTATAGGAATAGGGAATTTGTCTTTGATGGTTATAGAGTTGAGGTGCCTGTAGTCCACACAGAACCTCCAGCTCCCATCCTTTTTCTTCACAAGGATGACAGGAGAAGAGAAGGGACTGCAACTGGTCTGAATGATTCCATCTTGGATCATATCTTTAACCAGATTCTCAATTTCAGTCTTTTGAGAGTGTGGCACTCTATAAGACCTGAGTTTGACTGGCTGAGCACCTTCCTTGATAAGGATCCTGTGCTCATGATCTCTCCCAGGAGGAAGACCCTTGGGAATTTCAAAAACTTCAACATATTGCTCCAGAAGTTCTTTGATTGAGTCAGGCACTCCATCCTCTACCTCCAAACTCTGCAAGAAACTGGTTGGTTCAGTTCCATTTTCTTTCAAATGGTTCAACTGCCCCACCCAAACCTCCACAGCTCCTCCCAGACATTTGGATAAAGCCTTTCCAGATATGGATTGAAGCTTTAAGTCTGAGCCATCACTCCTTATCACCACTTCAGATCCCTTCTTATGGAACCTGATTACTTGATTAACATTATCAAGAGTGATAGTATTGTGTTTTTCTAACCAATCACCACCCAGGATCATGTCACTTCCTCCTAGAGGAAGTATATAAAGATCCTGAGTGAAGCAATGGTCTCCAATCCTCCACTTGACTCCCTTAGCACATTCTCCATGCCACATTTTTTCTCCATTACCCAGCATAACCAGCAGAGGCTTGCCAGATTCTATCTCAATGCCCACTTGCTTAGCCATTTTAGGATCCAAGAAGCTATGAGTACTTCCTGGATCTACCAGAATGGATATAGCTTGGCCCTTCCTCAACACACCAGGTATTCTGAAAATTTTACCCCCACTGCTTCCTTCCAAGGCACTGGCTGACAAGTGAGCCAGCTCTGTTACTTCTTCCCCTACTGAAAGTCCTTCTTCTTCATCAATAGACTTTAGCAGTTGTAACTCAGCCTCAACATCATCCTCCATAGGATCACAGAGATAAATCATGTTAACTTCTGCCAGGGCACATTTGTGTTGTGGAGAATACTTGTCTCCACATTTAAAGCAGAGATTAAACTCTCTTCTTCTCGACATTTCCTCATTACTGGCTCTCTTGAACTTGAGAGGTTATTTTGAGGCAAAATTAGCAGAGAAAGTACCTCCAGAAGTTGGTTTGGAAGCTGCAGGAGTTGTGGAATACAACTTCTGTGTAGTACTGGAAGTACTGGCTGAATAAGACTTAGGACTAGCCTTGGGTGTGCTTGCTAAGCACATTTCTTGTTCCATAACTAACCTAAAAGCCTCAAGAAGAGTAGCAGGTCTGTGCATATGCACAGTTCCTCTAATTTCCTCTTTCAATCCACTGAGGAACAGAGCTATGAAATAGTCAGGAGTAGCTCTAGTTCCTGTGGTTACAAAAATTGACTTCAACTCCTCAAACCTTCTCATATAGGTTTGGACATCAGAAACTTGTTTCAATTTAGTGAACTCTCCCACTATCCCAGTGATTGACTTTGTGTCAAACCTGGAATATAAGGAAGACACAAAATGAAGCCAGTTCTGAGCTCCGTACTTAGAGACATAACTGTGGCCCCAAAGACAGGCCTCTCCCCTAAAATAGACTAAGGCCAAGTCTAAGTTGTAAGGATCTGGATCCTGTGAAGTTTAAAATATTGCTCAGCCAAAATGAGCCACTCTCTAGGTTTGCTGCCTTCGAATTTAGGAAATTCGAGTTTTGGCAGTTTAAACAAACCTCTATCACCTAATCCAGCATCATACCTAGGCTCAGGAAACATTCCTTGACCTAGATTCTGATGATATTCATTTCCTCTTCCAAAGTCAGTCCTTATAGGTCTAACTATTGGAGATTGACCTACATTCCTACTGGTTTCGCCTATAGGAACCTTTTCCTTCTCACCTAAACTCAATTTCTCTAGGCGCTCAAGGATCTGATCAAATTTTCGATCAGAATCCTTCTTACCAGTGGCTATATCAGCGTTTACAGCTGCAACAGCACTTCGAAGTTCATCAATCGAACTCTCAAGATCACTTAGCTTGCAAGCCTGCTGTTCCACTGTATTGCGTAGCTCCGTTGCGATTGGAGTCGGAAGGAGAGGCGGCGCCGCCGCGGCTACCGCCGCTGCAGTCTGTGACTCATCGCCTGTCCGGTTGCGAGTGTTAGCCATCAGTACGAAGATCGGTGCTCTGATACCAAATGTTATGATTGCAGATATATGAATTACTGACAATCAACAACAGAAATAAGAAAGAAAAGAAGGAGATGAGAGATCAGATAGAGAAATTGGAAGATTCAATTATCTATGAACCCTAACAAGAGAGCAAATTGGGGAAAACTAATTCAGCAAAATGACTCAACTGATTTTCGATGCTAAAAATATCTATTTTTAGCCTATTTATACTAAAATCTAAAGTCGGGTCAACATGACCCGCGCCTTCAGATCCGACCCAACTGAACAATTAAAAGACTACAAAACCAGCCAGGGATCGAATCCCACAAAACACACAAAGCTCCCCTTTACATAACAACTTTGTTTCGGTGGAGTTATCATCGGTGCAGATAAGTTAATTCTTATTGGTAGTGTGTTGTAAATGGATTAACTTTGCTGTGGATTGCACGGAATCAAGATTTTAAGTTTTATGATTAATTGCCAATGCTAAAATTTGTTTGTTTGAGTCTTTGTTTTTCTCCTTTCCTTGTTTAACTTTAGAGAGTTTTCATCCTGAGTTGTAGAACTACCTTTGCTTAAATTCTAAAGTTACGTCATCCTTGGCAGGTCTGCAGAGACCCGAGATGGGGAAGATGCTATGAAAGTTACAGTGAGGACACTGAAGTTGTCAGGAAGATGTCCTGCCTTGTCACGGGCTTGCAAGGACAGCCACCTGAAGGGCACCCAAATGGCTATCCATTTGTTGCTGGAAGGTACTTAAAACTACTGGATATGTTCATTCCTTTTCCAGTCCTGTCATGTTTTAGACAACTTAGATTTGATTTTTATTTTTTCTTTTAAATGGGTAGTTAACTATCCATTATTAATTAGGATGTTTATGTATTAATTCATTCGGTTAATTGCAGAAAACATGTTATGGCAAGTGCTAAGCATTTCGTAGGCGATGGAGGCACTGATAAAGGTATTAATGAGGGGAATACTATAATATCCTACGAGGATTTGGAGAGGATCCACATGGCACCATATTTGGACTGCTTGGCTCAAGGAGTTTGTACGGTTATGGCATCCTACTCTAGCTGGAACGGAAGTAAACTACATAGTGACCATTTTCTTCTGACAAAAGTTTTGAAAGAGAAGCTGGGATTTAAGGTATTTCTGTGCAGTTGACATATCATTTGGTTAGAAGAAGTGAAATATATTGCTGTAAATAAGTGATTAATCATAGTTCACATCAAAATTTTGATTTTTCTTTCTTTCTACGTCATGTGATTACATGAAACCATTTCAATCCCGATTTTTCTTCTTTGATCAGTATGCCCTTTTGGCTTCAGGTATAGCTGAAATCATGAATTACCTTTCAGCAATATGATCTCGTTGTTTTATGTGAAATCTTAGAAGGAATTTAACTTGCAAGCTGCTACAGGGTATTGTGATTTCAGATTGGGAAGCTCTTGACCGACTTTACAGTCCACATGGCTCAAATTATCGTGTGAGCATACTGAAAACTGTCAATGCTGGGATTGACATGGTAGATTTTAAACTCCACTCCTATGTCCTCACTTAGTATTTCTTGGTATTATCCGTTTTTCCTATGCATTTGCCTCTCCCGTTATTTGCAGGTGATGGTACCGTTTAGATATGAACTATTCCTGGAGGAGATGCTCTCTCTGGCAGAATCAGGAGAAATAACAATGGCCAGGATTGATGATGCTGTTGAGAGGATCCTGAGGGTTAAATTTGTTGCTGGACTTTTTGAGTTTCCCCTCACAGACAGATCTTTACTTGATGCGGTCGGCTGTAAGGTGGTTTTCCTTACTTTCGGAGGCTTGGTCACCTATATTTTAAAACTAAGATGGTTAAACCTAAAACAGTTTTATTTCGCAATAATTGTTACAGATGCATAGGGATTTAGCACGCGAAGCTGTTCGGAAGTCATTAGTTTTGCTAAAGAATGGAAAGGATTCTAATAAACCTTTCCTTCCATTAGACAAGAAAGCAAAAAAGGTTCTTGTTGCTGGATCACATGCTGATGATCTTGGATATCAGTGTGGCGGATGGACAGCCACTTGGGAAGGAAAAAGTGGCAGAATCACAATTGGTAAGTTCCCGGTGATATGGTTTCTGGACTCGGCTAAATTTGAAGAAGTCCAATATGATATTTAGATTACAATGATTAATCCGAAACTAATTGATAACATTTGACGTGATAAAAATCATCATCTCTAGGCACGACGATTTTGGATGCAATAAAGGAAGTTGTGGGCAGTGAAACAGATGTGATATACGAGAAAAATCCTTCACCAGAGTTTATTGCAAGCGGAAATTTCTCTTTTGCAATTGTAGCTGTGGGTGAGGAGCCATATGTAGAATCCACAGGAGATGATCCGTACCTCAAAATTCGTCTCAATGGAAATGAAACCGTAAGCTTAGTAGCTGATAAAGTT
This sequence comes from Vinca minor, assembly GCA_026122235.1. Taxonomy (NCBI): domain Eukaryota; kingdom Viridiplantae; phylum Streptophyta; class Magnoliopsida; order Gentianales; family Apocynaceae; genus Vinca; species Vinca minor. The sequence goes on from JAOCZM010000275.1 coordinate 584,710, forward strand.
CCGACAGTGGCAATTCTCATTTCTGGACGTCCTATGGTTTTAGAGACCTCGGTTTTGGAAAAGGTAGAAGCATTTGTAGCTGCTTGGTTACCGGGAAGTGAAGGAAGGGGAATCACAGATGCCCTGTTTGGAGATCACGAGTTTCAGGGACGGCTTCCAGTAACATGGTTTAGAAGTGTCGATCAATTACCAATGCACATTGAGTCAAATTCACTCGACCCTCTATTTCCTTTCGGATATGGATTGACAAGCAATAAGGAGGCCAAGACGGACTAATGGTTGCGGACAAGTTCTTCATTGTAAGAATTCTTGCTTCCGAATGGAGAAGCCACTTTTATGATAAGTGAGCTTCTCATATGTACTTTTATATCTCTCAATAAATCACTAAAGGAAGCTACTTTGTCTAGATTTATCAATCAAAGTTGTAAGGAATAAAAGATAAATTTTCTTCTCCTCGTATGAATGCTTGAGAGGCTCTTTTCGTCTAACGTACATTTTCCTACTTGTCTTGTACAGGGAAAAGTGAATATTCAATTCTGAAAAGTGAATATTTAATTCTTGATAGAGTTATAACGTTGTTTATGCTAAAATGTCCAAAGAGATTATACCGTTAGCAGATGCAGAGACATGATGCATCTTCTGCTTTCCGCCCTTCTTATATTCTTCTGCAGTGAGCTTCTAAAGTCCCACAAAATCTATGGCAGATCTTCCCACCACCAGTGGCTCCATAAGATTGTTTGAAACCATCAAAACTGTGACTGCTTCTTCCCCATTCTAATGTAAAAGGAGATGAGTTATAACCGGGAAGCGGAATAAGCCCGTCTTCTATGCTGCTAACGTCGTCTTCCAATTCCCTATATTGCTTAATAACATCAACAACAGTTTTTCCAGGAACCATATCTGCTACTTTTTGCCATCTATCAGGAGTATCTTTATCAAACACAGCAAGTGCATTCTCAAAGGCCTTATTCTCTGCAGGTGTCCAATTAGTGGACTTACTTTCTTTGTATAACCAACTCGAATTCGAAGAATATGAAGTTGGTGATAAAATCTCCATCTCCCACTTCATCTATAATCAAGACCAAAATTACTAAGGAAAATAAAAAAATCTATGGGATTTGGAAATAAATAAAAAAAATTACAAGAATGTGGGGATTAGGCCATATGGGTGAAACAGAGAGGTTGAGATTTTACAATGGCAATGTAAGGGTTAAATTAAGAAGCATTTGAAGGGAATCAGAATACATTTTTTCTCTATAGCCACCTTCCTGAGAAATCTAAAAAAGTCCCCACCTTTTTTTTCAAAATCAAATGAAAATGAAAAAGCTCCAATTAGCCCACCGCAAGAAATCACCGCACATTAGAGAGTTGAAACTTCCACACTGCAGCTGTGAAAATTCGAAACTGCACACTCCTACACAATCTGCCACCCCCGAACTAACTGGCTACCCTTGCGGATGAAGGTGTATGATTCTGATTGGATGTGCGTTTGTGCTTTTGTGGATTTTGCCACTTCTTGTGAAAAGTTCCCTTATTATATAATCATCTGTCCCAAATTAAATTAATCATCCTTCTCCTTACATTAAATGTTTGAGAGAGAAGAATATAAAGAGAATAGAAGGTAAAATTAAATTGTAACTAAAATTAAATAGAGTCATATTTGACATCTTACCATATTCCACCATAAAATTTGATGAAACTTTAATCTCCATGCAAAACACAGAGTGGACAGATAATTTGGGACTAATGAAGTAATTAAACAATATTCTTTTTTCTTTTCTTTTTGCCAAATAATATATTTTTCAAATCTATATCTTTAATAATTAAATATTTAAGTCGTAGTATTTGGATTGATTTTTTGTTAAAAAAATTATTTCGGAGATTGGAAAATGATTGTTCATAAGAGAAAATTGATATTCAAAATGAAAATTTATGTTGGAAATTGTATGAAAAATAGTGCACAAATGCACACGTTACTTTTCTTCTTTAGAGAGCATCGTGTTAGTTGTGTTAATTTAATCTGTTTTATTACCAAACTCATTACCTTTCACAAGAAAAGAGTTCTCTCAATAGAGTTATTCATTCACAAAATTCGAACACAGTAATTCGTTTAAGGAACATCAAATTCCTTCAATTTTTATAGGAATCGGGTAGCCCAAGTGGTAAGGCTACCCGGCCATGGAACGGAGTCGATTCCTGTATCTCCCCTTATGGGACAATAAATTCTCCTTCTTGTAAGGCCAAGTTCCCTCCCCGGCTTGGGACATGCTACAATCTCCCGATCTTGGGTATTCTCCACTCTTCCCCTTCGGGCCTCCAAAAAAAAAATTCCTTCAATTTTTAATCATTTGTTGTTTTGGATAGCTCGTGATAATTCAATGGAAGGACGAGCTTCAGCATATAAAAATCATGGAGGCTCTTTTTTTATTTAAAAATATTTCTAATTATTTACTAATAATTTGGATTGGGTCTGACATAGGTTTTAAAACTCAAACTCTTTTTGGATTGAAATTTGGAATGAAATATCAAGTATTAAATCATGTAGTATTTGATTTGAGACTACTCTGATACTAAAAACATGAATCTCAGATCGAGACTCAATACAATCAGACACCAAGTCTAATTTAAGTGATAGAAAAAATAAGTACTACTCCGTTTATTCTTATTTATCTGTCGCTTTAAGACAATGCACTTGAATTAAGAAAATGATTAGGATATATTAGTTTAAAAATAGATAGATATTTTTACCCTTCAATTAATATATTTATGTTGGACAATTAAAATTAGTTGTTGACTAAATTAATGAAAGATAAGAGTAAATTTGAAAAAAAAATACATATAATACTCTTTATTTCTTAAAGTACCAAATAATTATAAATTGATAAAATATGTCTAGCCGAGACATAATTGGTAACTGAAGGAGTAGTAGTACTATTCAATCATTAAAAACACAAGTGCATTGTTTGTTGGGCTCTTTTTAAATATCTAATTAATTAGAAAAAAATGCAAGGATTGAATGCTACTACCTCAGTTCATAATTAATTGATATATTTCACCTTTTTACACAGATAAATAAAATGATTAGAAGTCAATAATTACAAAGGAAAAAGTTTAAATTACCACTAATTAAAATATGGTTTGATGTGAATGGGTAGGTATAAAATTGTTAGAAATACTAAAGTATTAAGTAAAGTTGACTAAGGGTAAAATTGAAAGAAACATCCAAAAAAAGTTAAATGTATCAATTACTAATTAGAAACGGAGGTAGTAATGTTGTTGTTGTCAGCAGGTGAATAATCCAACCAATCAAGTTCATTGCAGTTTTCGAGTTACTAAGATTAAGGTTGACCATCATTCAAAACTTGGATTAAACCTCAACCTATCAACTCTTTCAAAAAAAGTTAGCAAAAAAAAAAAAAAAAACTCTTTCAAACTGATCCATCTCTAACTCAAAGTGGTATCACTAGGCAAAAAATCATCTATCCACGTGTGTGTTCCCAACCAATCACAATTCATCATGTGTATATATAATTGAAAAAAATATTTATATAATAAATTCTGATTGGCTGGGGACAGGAATGAGGACAGAATTTTCACCCGTAACACTATTACTCCCTTCGTCCCAAAGTATAATTCACGGGTATTAAAATTTTAATAATTTTTATGTTATACCCATCACATATGGAATAATTTTTGTATTCAAGATTCTGTAAGCAGCAAGAAAAGCTAGAAGAATTTATCGAAAGAAACGTTCAATTGGTTGCAAGAAAATGGTGATTCTAAAGGCTGTATGGAGAATCATAGAAGGAGAGAAAAGTACATAACCTATGAATATCCAACGCTAAATTTTCATATGCCTCTTTCTCCCAACAAAATCTCAGACAGACTCAATATTTTCAAAATCCCCACAAAAATTAAAGCTGAAAAATGAATCATCTTTCAAGCTCAATATTGGAACCATCAGAGTTATCTACAAGGAGAACTGTTCCTGCAATTAGTGTCAGAATAGAGAATGAGTTTATGCTGTTTGATAAAGAAAAAAAAATCTAAAATTGAGCGGAAAGGATCAAATGAAGGAATTTGATGAAAATCATAACGAGTAAAGAGAATAAGATGAAGTTCATACCTGACTTCAGAAGTGCTCTTGAAGTTTTTGTCAAAAACCTGCAAGCAATATAACAAGATTAAATCAAAATGGAAATATAGTATACTAGTAAATTATGTAAAACTTGAAAGGGAAACGACTAAAGATCAAATGAACCAAAAATTTCAAGGAGATCTTACAATGCGGTACGCCAAAGATTTCATTTAATTTTCCGACCATCAATGGTAATCTTGGAAACATGAGAAATCTTGGACCACTCGGAGTTGGCACCACTGCTAGGTTTGCATCTGTTCTTCAACTTAGGACATTGGTCAATCCGCAGTTCTCGTAAATAGGTGAGGCGCCTCATGGCTTCACTTGAAGGTAGGTACATAAGGTTGTGGCAGTTACATAAGTTAAGTTGTTCAAGAGACACCAAGTTCTCCAACCAATCAGGTAAACATTCAATTGCTCCAAAATTCAACAATGACAGCTCAGTTATTTCACTGAGATGTTGGAGCTCATCTGGGACAGAGTTCGCGTGTAGCCATCCATGCAGTATAAGTCTGCGAACAGATGATGAAGATAGCTCTAACCAGTCAAATTCCACGGAATCAGAGAAGGGGCTGATCTCCAATGTCCTTAAGTTGCTGCAACTCCAAAAGCCTCTGGGCATATTGATCAATTTAGGACAAGAGGACAAATCCAAGTGGGAGAGATAAGGGGTTTGTTGCAAATCAACCGGGAATGAGACCAGACTGGGACAGTCGGACACCAGGAGTGACTTGAGATATGTAGAATTCTGTGTCAATTCACCTGTGAGACTGTGCAGCTCATTGCAACGTATAATTTGTAAAGATCGGAGGGAAGAAGGCAATTGGTGTTCACTGGGGAAGAGAAATGACTTGAGATTGGGGCATCCAGTTATATACAACTCCCTCAAGTTCTTGCATCTAGAGAGAGGAAATCTGGTTACGTACGTCAAATTGTAACAATTTCGCAATTCGAGAGAAGCGAGATTATGGTTGTTTCTGATTACCATATCTGGGACACAAGTTAATCCTTCTGCATCTCCAATTTTAAGGACAGTGAGAGTGGTTGCTTTGTTACAAATGCTAGATACCAGTAACTCGGTGCTACTACGAGCATTATATATTCTCAATCTCTTAAGACAAGGGAAATGATTTGGAGTGGTTATCAGTTGGGGGGGGCAATCCTGAATCCTCAATTCCTCATGGTTGGAAAATACTTCTAATGCTTCGAACACGACGATGTTTCAGCTCCCATCCAATCTACAAGATTTGGCAAACTCTCAAGCTCAAGACTTTGGAGAGCTGGAAAAGATTTTATTGACGATTGATCTGATCTGCTACAATTAACCAGGTCATAGAATTGGAAAAGAACAGTTCTATATTGCAACAGGACTACAAAACCAGATCACGCTTTGCTGAATCATGCCAAAAGTAAGAGATTAAATGGCAAAGATTAATGAACATTAAACTAGGCATGCAATCCCATGGTATTAGGACATTGTTGGATCGAAAAAATTGAAGATGTGAGAAAGAATGCCCATTCTATATCCGATCCGGACAGTAGTTTTGAAGGCCATATTTATCGAATTTCGAGTTCTGCTCTATTTTTTAAATGAATTGTTGAATTCTTTCATATATTTGTTCAAATATGAGTTGCATTGAGGAGGGGAAAATTTCTTATCATATCAATTAATTTGTTTGTCAGATCTGAGTTTTGACAAACAAATAAATAGTGGAACATGTTAGTTCTAAGGTCAAAATACTTGATGAATCCCCAAAATAACAACCTTTTCTCATGACTTTGCAATTTAACAAACTTAGAAATATCGATAAAGTAGCATATCAGTTAATTAATTCATATCCATAGGTTCTGTAAATATAAATAAATTAGTAACTAATTTAACTAAAACGTTTTCATAGATTCTGGACAGCAGACTTTAAAAAACTCTAAACATGGTTAAACTTGAAACAAGCTAGGAAGTTAAACATATGGCAAGAATCATGGAGACTAAACAGGATATCAAATTCGTTCGACACAGGTTCAATACCGAAGATAATCAAACGATTTTTTCAAAACAGATAGCTTCAATATTTATCAAATTTTCCATAACAGTAGTACTACAAGTTCAATTCGAATTATAAATTATAATTTAAAAACACAAGGAACAAATTATCCTCTTACCTCAATTCTTGCAAAATCAAATCGAACGATCAACTCAAATAATCGATCCCAAAACCCTTAAAACCGTCTCCTAAAATCAAATCACACACGAAAGATCTATTAATATCAAATCCTAATTACCCAACAATAACCTAAATTCTAAAACCCATTATAGATAATAGAGACAAAGCTAATTTACCTACGAATCGCGAATTAGAAAGGCAAGATTTGCGGTTTCTTCTTCTCTGTCCGACTTTTCTTCTCTTATATACTGGTCATGAACCCAATAGCAAATTAAATACTTATCAGTTCAATAGTTTAAACCCCAAGTTATAATTGGGTCGGGAATTTACAGGATTACTAAAATTAAAAGGAACGAAGTTGTTGATAAGAATCAAAATAAGTGAAGAGAATAACCTGAAATCGATGCTATAGCCACTGGCAAGAATTCTCCCTCGAGAGCCTGCAAAAGCATTCTAACAAAATTAGAAAAGGGACTAAAAATTGAAAGGAAGAAAACTAAAGACCAATTGAATGAGAAAGCTGTGTGGAATCTTACAATATGGTACTTCAGAAAGGTGTCAGTTCATCCGAATACTTCCAATGATAATCTCGGAGATATGAGCAATCTTGGACCACTCTGGGTTACCTGGAGTACACCTCTCCTCCAATATTCGACAAGCGGAAATCCTCAGTGCACGTAAATTGGTGAGGCGCCTCATGGCTTTAGCTGAAGGTAGGTGCGTAAGCTTCGAGCATTCGACTAGTTTAAGTCGTTCAAGAGACACGAGGTTCTCCAACCAATCGGGCAAGGATTCAAGTGATCCAAAACCCTTTAATGACAAATCTGTTATGGAAGTGAGGCACTGGAGCTGATTGGGTGGAGAGACAGAATCTGGACGCCCGAACAATTCTAGTTCGCGAACAGACGAAGAAGACAGATCTGGCCAATCGAATGTCACTGAGTCAGAGAATGGGCCAATCGTTAATGACCTTAAACTGGTGCAACTACTAAATCCTTTGGGCAGAGTGATCAACTTGGGATTTCTCTGCAAATCCAAGGAGGAGAGAGAAGGGAGATACTGCACATCAAATGGGAAGTAAACCAAATTGGGGCAGTTGGTCACCTCTAGCTTCTGAAGAGATGTACATGATCGTAACAATTCATCTGGGAGACTTTGCAAGTCAATGGACTGGGTAATTCGAAATGTTCGGAGCGAGGACGGCAGTTGGTGTCCACTGGAAATGAAAACTGATTTGAGATTAGGGCATCTTAGAGTATACAACTCCTCCAAGTTCTCGCAGGTAGAGAGAGAAAATCTCGATATATGTGTCAAATTAGAACAATCACTCAAAATAAGAGACTTGAGGGTTTTCGAATTGTTGATGAACACCACGTCTGGAACGCAAGTTAATCCTTCACCTATTGAGATGTCAAGGTGTGTGAGAGTGTTTAATTTGTTACAAATGCTTGATAGTATCAACTCAGAGTTACTACCAGCATTCCTCATGTCTAATTCCTTCAGACAAGGGAAATGACTTGGAATGCTGCTCAATTGGGGGCAATCACGAATGTCCAGCTGTTCAAGCCTGGGGAATACTTGTAGTACTGCTTCTTCGCCACTTTCCAATTTCTTTTTTTCCGCTTCCATCCAGTCTACAAGACCCCACAACTCATAAAGCTCAAGACCTCGGAGAGCGGGAAAAGATTCTCTTCTGCAATTACCCTCGGTACCATATAATGCAACCCCAATGCATCTTATGCTATACATGCTCGTCAGCGAGAGATACTGGAGGAGTGGTAGCTGCCCAAGGGCTGGAATCTCGTCACACTCGTTGCATTCACTTAACTTCAAGAATACCAAGTTGTTGAGTCTTGTGATCCAGGATGGAAAACGAGAGCCCATGAAATAAGAAACTGATAACTCTTGTAGATTGGGATGAGGTTCGAGGCCTTCTAACACGGCTTCATCATTGATATTGTTGTTGTTTATGTCTCTAATCCGTGCCCATTCGAATGTCAACCCAACCAGTTTTGACTTCCACGACAATTTTGCCAATAGTGCTTCTTCTTTGCCATTTACCTTCTCCAGATTTTGTATGATGAGCCTACCCCCAAGTTTTGTCAACCATCCAATTTCTTCAATTTTCCAACCATCTTCTTCCCCCACGTTGAAGAACTCGAGGGTCTGAAGACATGTTAGTTTTCTCAAACTCGATGGCATCTTCAATTCTCCTTTATCGTCGTAGAAGTTGAGGTGCCTCAAGCTAACCAGGTTACTCAGCCCTACTGGAAGCTTTCTGAGTTTCCAACACTCCACAAGTCTAAGAGTTTGCAAATTATAAAGCTTGCAAATAGATTCTGGCAAAGCTTCAACTCCAGTATAAGAAAGATCAAAATATCTCAAATGTATTAGCTTACCAACCGAGTCTAGGAACTGCTTATAACTAGATGATCCTGACAATTTTAAAACGTGCAAGAACTTGAAATTTAAGACCAGATCATCAGATATATCACATTTGACAAAAATAGTACGGAGAGAACTTGACCTTACTTTAAGCATTGAAAGTATATTTTCTGATAAAGATTCCAAAACAACATGCCTTACTCGACAATTCTCATTTCTCGCCACTTGCTCCACACAGATGGTTTCTGATTCAGAAACCGTTTGAGCAAGATCATGTACAAGGTCATGCATTCTGCAAATTACAAGGTCATCATACATTCTGCATCTATCTTCTGTTGCTTCTTCAACCAAGGAACTTTTGACTAAAATATCAAAATACCTTGACCCTAATACCTCCATATCCAACTCATTCCCATGATCTGGTTGAAGAAAGCCTTCAGCCATCCAAAGTTGGATTAACATATTCTTTTTCATTTCAGAATCTTTCTCAAACATTGAGCAATAAGCAAAGCATTTCTTAATCGATGCCGACGGCAAATGATCAAAGCTTAACCTAAGAACTTGTTGGACGCCACCAGTCAGAGTTGATATCTCATTCCTTACTATTGAGAGCCACTGATGTCGGGGTTTGATGCGCAATAGACCCCCGATTACGCTTGCTGCAAGCGGTAGGCCTTGACAGGCTCCAATTATCTCCGCCTTTACCGCATCCAATTCTTCAGGGATTTCTCCACTTGGAGATGCTTTTTCTCTCAATATGGTCCAACAACCATCATCTGACAGTTTTTCCAAAGTGAATGGGGGATTTGTAGTCACCATTGATGACACTGATAGCAAACGAGTAGTCACAAGACCCCAATTTCCCTTAACTGTGCAAATTCCCACCAAAGAACATAAAAACTCATCCCAGAGTACGGGATTTTCACACCATACATCATCAAGTACAAGAAGATATCTTTTCCCATCAAGTTCTCTTTTTATCCCCTGAACTATGGCATCTCTACTCACCATACCTACAGTCACTTTCAGTGATTCTAGAATCAATTTAAGGACTCTGGTGACGTCAAAGTTGTCAGATACACAAACCCAAATCTTCTTATGGAAGTATTCACCAATTTGGGCATCATTGTATACAAGCTTTGACAAAGTGGTTTTTCCTAGTCCACCCATTCCCGTTATGGGAATAAAAGAAACATCGTCAACAGATGGGCTTAACAACTTATGCACGATTTTTGATGCATCATCCTTTCTTCCTACAATATTTCGGCCAACAACTGAATCTGTTTCTCGATATATTAATGTTACTTCAGAACTAGATCCACTAGCCATTAATTGGGACTGCAATCCAAAGCCACTGGCTTCCTCATTGATGGCTTTCAACTTCAAATTGATGTCTCTAACCTTACGAGCCATCTTCCAGCGAAAACCAGCGGTTAGAGAGGAGGAGAAGTAGAAGCATACCTTAACCTTGCGTGGATTTTCAGAAGCAGTCTCCACCTTACGCTTGAGAAGTTGATAGTTGAGTGCATCGAACACATCATCAGCTTCATAAGCCACTTCTTTAAGATTTTCCAGCCATTGTTTCACAGATTCATGTTGATATTTTTTCTTCTCAGCATCAGCTAAGACCGCTTGGATCATAGCAACAGATCTTCTCAGACTCTTCACATCCTTCTTGAATCCGAACACCAAACAGATGTTATCCGTGGCAAGTGAAATGACATTTTCCAACAAAACTTGGACGGTGGCACCAATCACTGGATCAACCATCCTTGAATTCATTAGATCTAAGTATTTCCTTTCTTTGGATTAAAATGAAGTTTCAGAAACAGTCAAAGAGAGACTACCGGAAATGACAGAGTCCCAAGTCTTGCTTTTCTTCTTCAGCACCACTATTGTAATATGGCCACAAAGACTTCATGACTTTGACATTTCCACGCCATTATTAGCCAAACACTATTACTCCTCCATTCTTAGGAGATATATATGTATCTAAATTAATTGTCATTTATATCTCTTTTATTAGTTTCAATTTATTACAATTATACCTCAAGGGTATTATTGAAATTATGGTAAAAAAATTACTCTTTTGTTTGATTTCATTAATTTTTTCAAAGTGTGTTGAACGATTTATATTGAGGATTGGAGGGAGTACTCATAGTACATACAATATATTACCAGATTTTACATTTGAATTAACTACAAATTAACTCTTGATATTTGTTTATATCTTCCAAAATATAAACAATAAAACAACCCTAATCTACAAAACATAACAGAAACATGAAATAAAATAAAAAAATTATACTTACATAGAATTCCAAGAGCTGAAGATTCGAAGACGAAGAAGAAAAGCCAGAGAAGTAGAGAGAATGAATCGCTGAAGAAGATGAAGAACGTCGTAGTATTTGTGTGGGTCTGTTCCTTCTGTACTCGACTCCTCTCTATTTTGCACGATATGAATTGTCAGTAATACACTCCCACGAAGACGAGTTTAGGAGCGAGTTTCCCGACTCCCGCCAAAATATAGTCATTCATCCAAAAGAGAAAACATGAGTCAGTCCAAATGGAACCAATTTAATTTTCTTAAGATCTCGAATTCGAACATTATTTTTTTTGGTTAATTAGCAAATATATATAAACTTAACTCGTAAGGGTAAGAAACAAAATTATTACCATTCGGCCTATCTAGTAAGATCATTTTGTCCATAACATGTCACTATATTACTAACAAAATAATGGATATGGATGGAGGTATCAAAAAATAGACTCTAACAAACGTAGCCCACAGATATCCTCTGCCACCAAGTGGCTAACAAAAAAGGTAGAGAATCGAATTCGAATATTGTTAATGAAAAAATCAATGTTGAAAATTCTACCCAAAAGAGCTCCAACCAAATTAGTAGTTTCTCGGAAAGAGATATCAATTAAGCCTTAAACCTTACCCAAAAAAATAAAATAAAGAATTAGAATGACTAAAGGTATAGTTGTTTTTTAGTTTTTGATCGTTTAGGTCAAAATTAGTACACCAAAAAGATATCAATACCATAAGCGGACTGACTGAGAGGTGCTCCTTTGTTTGTGAGGGCAAAAAAGCCCGATTGATCTCGTATCGACAAGTACTCCCTCCATTCTTAAACATAATACTTTTATTACATGTTGCGAAAATTAATGAGATAAAAAATTAACATGTTTTTATAATTAAAATACCAATATTATTCTCTTAAATATAACTTGTATACCACTAATTCTATTTAAGAAATTAATATTGATATTTTAATTAAAAAATATTTTAATTTTTACTTCCTTAATTAAGTCTTATATTTAGAAATGGAGGTAGTACTAACTAATATTTGAATCACTAGCTGGCCTGCAAAATTTGGTCCAAATCTGGGTCGATCTATATTAGAGTAGTTTGTAGTAGGCCGAATCAATTTGGTCTGTTTGACCATACTATGAACACATGTTCTAAGTATCATAACAGCTATTATGAGTCTCAAAATATATGTTTTGAGACATTCTATATGTAATGAAAAAAACTGTTCAGGGATCGAACTGGTAATAGGAGGTTATAAAATTCATAATGTTAGGAACTTATGAGATCAACAATGTTGGGAGTTATGAAAATTGAATCCATAAGCACATCAATATTCTTTGTATTCATAACAACATTATAATTTTATATTCCTTCCGTCTCAAATTAATTGTTCACTTTGTATTTTGCAATGGAATTAATATTTCATCAAATCATATGGCATGATATAGTAAAATGTCAAATATGTTCCTTATTTAATTTTACTCCAAATTTAATTAATTTCTCTCTATTTTTCTTTCTCCAAGAGTAAGATTGAAAAAATTAAAATTAATGAATTATTTATTTAAAAAATTGATCGTTAAAATTGAGAAAGATTAAAAATGAAATATTGACAAATAATTTGGGATGGTAATACTAGCGACAAAAAAAACAAACTCAAATGCTTATTTATATCATTAAGTGACAGCTAATATTTGTATTGAATACTGATATACTATGTCAGTTCATAAGATATTCGGCAGCAAATAACATTTTTTATTCAATGTTTAATTTGAGCAATTAAACATCTGAAGAATTTAGATAAAATAAATTAAATGCAAGCAATAATATCCGATTGTATAGTATATCCTACTTGCAGGTAAATAATTGTATATATCCGTTTGTATACTCATTTTGTGGCCAACCAATTACAATTCACCATTTGTATATATATAATTAAAAATAATAATTACATAGTGAATTTTTATTAGTTAGGTACAAACATAAATACACAGACGAGTACAGACATTTTTTCAGTTTTTCACCACTACTTGCACATATTCCCATGTAAAAAAAAAAAAAAACCTTTATTCTCCTCCAATACGTTTATAGAAATAAACCAAAATCGTTGAGGTAATAAAGAAGAGTCAAACACGTGAATTATACAGGAAATAATCATTTTAGTCCCTCGTTTGATCTTTAGCCTATTTTGTGTCTCAATATTTATCAAATTTTGCATTTTCGGTCTTTCAATTCCGGCCAAAAAATATATATTAGATAGTGTGGAAAAATATTTGTAAATGATTAAATACATCAAAGAAATTCTTAAGGACCAAAATATTTAAAATATTTGTAAAAGATCAAAATGATTGTAGAAAAATTTATGTGAGCAAAAACGATACATGTATTTGTGAGGGACAAAATGGCCAAAAGAAAATAAGCACCCAATTATTTATCTATTAGTTCATCGAATCATACGTTACATGTATGTGTGACTCGAATTACTTCATCGTACCCTTAAAATTCTAAGCAAAAAATAAACAATTAATATTTCAAGGGAAATTCGCCTATTTAGTTCTCTCACAATTTTCATTTCACCTATTTAGTCTACACGTTTTAATTTTAGCCTAAATAGTTTCTTTATAATTTTTATTTCGTCTGTTTAGTCCCCATATTTTAATTTTAGCCTAGATAGTCCCTAATCAATTTACATACAGTAGGGAGAGTCCTTGCCAACACTTACAGGTGGAAAAGGCAATAATTTTATTTTATTATCATTAACTTTTAAAAAATATAATAATTAAATAGATTGCTTTACCTTTGTTTAATTGAGGATGTATGTCGTACAAGTAAAAATCAGCTAGATTCCATTATGTAAGTGCTGGCGGGTACTCTTCCCGTCGTCCGTAAATTGATTAAGAACTATCTAAGCTGAAATTAAAACGTAGAGACTAAACATGAAAAATAAAAACTATAGAGAAACTATGTAGGCTTAAATTAAAACATGAGACTAAACAGACGAAACTAAAATTGCGAATTACGCATATTTCAATGACAGAAGAGATATTTATCTAATTTTTAGTGTTAAATTAAGTAATTAGACGATTAAGATGATTTATAAGTGCGAAAACACGCTTAAATCATCCACAATCATAGTAATGACTCATGTAAGAGTCATGTAAGAGTCGAATCCTAATCAATCGAGGGGCCCACCTACACCAACTATCACCCTTTTCCCGCTGTTTCTATATTCCACCTCATCTGGCTCTTTCGCTTCGGACATTTCCATTTTGATTCCATTTTTCCTCACTTATAATTTGTTGTTTGTTTTATGCTGCTACTCTCATTACTAAAGTCTCCTCCTCCTCCTCAGTCACCTGATATTCTATCAGATTCAAAGCTCGCTCTTTATACATCATTATACCAGAAATTTTCTAGTACTGCAGATCAGAAAAGTAGCTAAATTTGCTTCAAGAAAGCTGTAAATGGCTACTTTTGATTGTATCTACAAAGACCCAAATTCCCCGATCGAAGCCCGTGTCAAAGATTTGCTTTCTAGGATGACCCTTAAAGAAAAAATTGGCCAAATGACTCAGATCGAACGTGCCGTCGCCACTCCTGAAGCCCTTAGAGATCATTGCATTGGTAAGTCAAAAGGCCTCTCTCTTTTTCTCCGTCAAATTCCAACTCTGAAGTTATATGGGTTCGCATTTTTCTTATATAATTGTGTTGTGCGTGTTAAAGTCCCACATCGACTAGTTTATGCATATTTGCTTTTTATATGACTGGAGATTGAGTTATGTCCAAGTATATTTTTGACATTGTATAAGAGCCACATAGTTCGATGTTGCCCCTCTTATTGTTCACTATCCAGATGTTTAGTTCTTGCCATGAGGGTTGTGATAAAGATTTCACATCGACTAATTTATTTGTATATTTGCTCATTATATGACTTGGACAATTCTCCCCTCTTGGGATAATTTTGTAGAGATTGAGTTAGACTCAAGTTAACAGTGATGTATAGCAGTTACCGCAACACTTTCGAATCGGAACTATTTCTGATAATAAAATTATTGTATTGTGTTGTAGGAAGTGTATTGAGTGGTGGTGGGAGCAAGCCTTTTGAGAATGCGACGTCTGCCGATTGGGCGGATATGATTGATGGATTACAGAAAGGGGCTTTGGAAACCAGATTAGGTATTCCTATGTTCTATGGGATTGATGCTGTTCATGGAAACAACAATGTTTATGGTACCACTATATTTCCTCATAATGTTGGGCTTGGAGCTACCAGGTCAGCTTAATTTGTTTGC